>CM066037.1:11886544-12291497 GCA_033557465.1 Ichthyophis bannanicus
CTGCTTGTTCCTGGAGAAAGCATAGTTACTCACCTGTAACAGGTGTTCTCCAGGGACAGCAGGAATCAGTCCTCACGACCCTCCCTCCTCCCCAGGAGTTGCAGTCCTTTGATTATTTTTTTCTAATTTTGCCATCTTTTTAGCTTGTCATCTGACTGAGGAAAATGGCACCCCTGGGCGGGAAGGGGACCGCGCATGCGCGATGCAGTCCCAAAGGCTTTCTTTGAAAGCTGGGGAATTGCTCCGCACGAGGGCTCTGTCGGCGCCGACATCACCCATATGTGAGGACTGATTCCTGCTGTCCCTGGAGAACACCTGTTACAGGTGAGTAACTACGCTAACTGAGCAGGATGGCACCTTTGGGCGGGAAGGGGACCACGCATGCGCGATGCAATCCCAAAGGTTTTCTTTGAAAGCTGGGGAATTGCTCCGCATGAGGGCTCCGTCGGCGCCGACATCACCCATATGTGAGGACTGACTTCTTGCTTGTTGCTGGAGAAAAGATAAACTGTTTTGTTGAAAAACTCTAAAAGGCCTAACTACAGACTAAGGCAAATTAAATCAAAACATTTATGCTAAGCCAATAACTTACCTTATGCTTTTATTTTTTTTATTTATGCAGTTTCAATTTTATCCAAATAACATTGAATGAAAAGAAAATTTACAAAGCAATACACAAAAGATCCAAAAAAACAATATTATTCATAAAGACATTAGACCCCTCCTATCATCCACAATGAAGAGACCAATATAAAAAGAAAAGAATAGCAAGAAAATCTAATACAAACTCCAGTCAGCAGCAATCAGACATCAATCAGACCCAACCGGTAAATTAATGTTTATTTCTAGGACCACCACTTGGGTAGCAGGTTCCTCTCTGACTGAAATAAAAATCTTTAATTTATTTTACATTTTCTTATATACCGCGCTATTCTGCATCAGTGTGGTTTACATTGAACAAACTGAAATTACATTGAACAGGGCATTATAACTTGGAGATAACTATCTTACAGGGAACATGGGCTATGGAGGGTTAAGTGGCTTGCCCAAGACCACAAGGAGCACCTGTGGGACTAGAAACCCCAGTCCTTCCGGCCCAAGGTTGCTGTCCTCTAGTGGGATTTGAACTCCTGACCTTCTGGCCTGAAGTACCTTGCCCCAACCACTGGGCCACTCCTCCACTCCACCATGCAACATAACCAAACATTTACAAGATATAAACAACCTCATAGTTGCACCTAAGGGCCAGAAATTCCTGGCACCACTTCTGGGTATCTCTGGACACATCAGGAAAAACATAAATTTTTGAACCATGAAATAGTGCTGACATGTTGCAAAACAACAACTTTAAAACAGCATTCCTATCTGACTTAAAAGCAAAGCAAGCCACTAAAGTTGTCCTATCGGTAACTTCCAAAGATGATTCAAGGAAGGCAGTCAAATTCCCCATATCCGATATTTCTCCTGCCCCAGGACCAAGAACCATCCCTCCATGAACAGCAGAGAGTGATAGGTACTGGGCCCATGTTATTGGAGGTATTGCTTCTCCTGGCATCTTCAAAACCTCACTTAGATATCTCCTCAACATGTCCATTGGTGAAATTAGAGGACATTTAGGAAAGTTTAGAAATCTCAAATTGTTCTTATGAACATGATTCTCCAAATAAACCTCTTTCCCGTTCAGTACCTGTTTCTCCTTAATCTGAGCAGTACTCACGGACTGGAGATCCTTCAAAACAGATTCCACTCGATCCAACTGAGCAACCTGTTGAGTAAGCGCAAGCCCATGTTTCGCTGTCTTAGTATTAACAAGTTCCAACTTGTTTTTAAACTTGCCAGCCAGAGAAGCTAGGTTGGCATTGATCCCTTTGATGGCGTTCCACAGCACTTCCATCGTGACTACAGGCAGTCTGATCACCATGGAAGCTGTCACCAAAAGATCGGAGCCTCTCCACAGATCCACTGGGGGGAATACACTCCCTGAAGCATCATTCACATCCGACCTCAAGCCCAAAGGCGATCCCTCAAGCGATGTCTGACTCACCCCAGCAATCACTTCCAGTCCAGGCCACGGTAGGGCTGAATGCAACTCAGGGCTCAGGGAAGCCCCATTGCCACTAGAATCCACAGAAACCACTGCGGAAGACACCGAATAAGACTGAAGATCACTGGAAACAGGCACTGCGAATTGAAGCTTGGTTGGCACCGAAGCCTTTGGAGTCAACATAGAGGCAAACCCCACGGCTTTCCCTTTCCTCTTGGCTCGTGCCCAAGGCATCATGACGGTTAGCAGAGCAGCAAACAAAAACATGTCTCGCCTTGCCACTGCTCAAGGCACTATCTTGGCCCCTCTTTTTCTTCCTTATGCTTTTAAATTAGTTAAAGAATTTTTCATATAAGTCCATAATCTCTTTTGTCCCAAGCATTAAGTACCGGTAATCAAATTTACAAGCAAAATTGTGCCCACTCACCTGCAGAGGCTTCTTTTACTATCAGATTCCCCTCAGGAAGACACAAGTCTCCTGGGTTCAATGAATAGGAAGCTCTTGTTCAACGGAAAGAAATCCAAATATTTGGTTATGAAAAGGCCAGCTTGTTTCCCCTTCCAAAGCAACTCAATGATAGGGGAGCAGAAACTCCTTCTACCCCTAGACTGACTGAAGGGATTCTCTCTGAGAGATGTGGGCAGTGGACACCCTCTGTTCTCAGGCTCAACAAAAGTCTGGAGATCAGAGGGAGCTCTCGCAGGCAGCTGAGACCACAGTCAGAAAACTCACAGGATCAATATTCAACAGTACTTATCCGGTCAGTGGCAGCTGCTAACTGGGTAAGTGATCTCAGTTGAAAAAATATCTATTCATGCAAGCCTTTGACCTGGAGGAAGTGGGAGATACCACCTGACAGGTAGATATCATGTAATTGATTAGGTATTAACTAATTAATTCTATTTAATTAATGGCTCTTTGATTGTTCTCTGTTGCTCTGTATCTTACCTTTTCTATCATAATTGTAGTTCCTTTAATTTTAATTTTTTATACAAGTATTTTATTGATGCAAACCACTCTGTTATCACCAAGGGCAGTATATTAAAAATAAATAAAATTGGAGTGGAGGAGCGGCCTAGTGGTTGGGGCAAGGTACTTCAGGCCGGAAGGTCAGGGGTTCAAATCCCACTAGAGGACAGCAACCTTGGGCTGGAAGGACTGGGGTTTCTAGTCCCACAGGTGCTCCTTGTGGTCTTGGGCAAGCCACTTAACCCTCCATAGCCCATGTTCCCTGTAAAATAGTTATCTCCAAGTTATAATGCCCTGTTCAATGTAATTTCAGTTTGTTCAATGTAAACCGCACTGATGCAGAATAGCGCAGTATATAAGAGAATGTAAATAAATAAATGATAAAAGGATATTCAGCAACATTGCATAGGTGGAGGCCTATTCACAAATGGATGCCCAGCCCCTTGTGCGGCTGGGCAGAATCGGGGTGTACAAAAAAGATTTGTTGCCCTTAACATAGTAACATAGTAAATGATGGCAGATAAAGACCAGTATGGTCCATCTAGTCTGCCCAGTAAGATGGCAAGAGTAGATGCACCTGCTGCTCCGTGCAGGCCACCCCTCCCCATGTCTTTGTTTTAGGGGTGAACCCACCGCTCCATGCAGGACAACCCTGTATGTTGAGAAATTAGATAGTTACGTTTATTTTGATTTTATCCTGTTGCTGTAAAGGGATCCACTGTGTCTGTCCCATGTCATTTTGAATTCTGTCACTGTATTTGCTCCCACCACTTCCATCGGGAGGGCATTCCAAGCATCCACCACCCTTTCAGTGAAAAAGTATTTCCTGACATTGCCTTTCAATTTACTCCCTTGCAGCTTCATGTTATACCCTCTAGTTTTACAGCTTCCCCGTCTTTGGAAGAGGTTTGTTTGTTCATTATTTCTCTTTAAGTATTTAAAGGTCTGAATCATATCTCCCCTGTCCCTCCTCTCCTCCAGAGTGTACATATTTAGGTCTTCAAGTCTCTTCTCATAAGGCTTCTGACGCAGGCTACAAATCATTTTGGTCGCCTTCCTCTGAACAGTTTCCAGTCTTTTGATATCCTTTGCAAAATATGGTCTCCGAAACTGAACACAGTATTCCAAGTGAGGCCTCACCAGTGACTTATACAGTGGCATTAGTACCTCTTCCTTTCTGCTGGTAATTCCTCTTTGTATGCAACCCAACATCCTCCTGGCTTTTGCCACTGCCTTGTCGCACTGTTTTGCCACCTTGAGATCCTCAGAAATAATCACACCAAGGTCCTTCTCCTGGTCCATGCACACCAACCTCTCACCCCTATCGTGTACATTTCCCCTGGATTTCTGCTTCCCAAGTGCATGACACTGCACTTCTTCGCATTAAATCTTAACTGCCAAGCATTAGACCATTCTTCCAGCTTTTATAGATCTTTCCTCATGTTATCCACTCCCTCAGGGGAGTCCACTCTGTTGCAAATCTTCGTGTCATCTGCAAAAAGACAGACTTTTCCATGCAGTCCTTCAGCAATATCACTCACAAATACATTGAACAGTGCCGGGCCGAGGACCGAACCCTGGGGCACCCCGCTAATCACCCTCCTTTCATCCGAGTGAGCTCCATTTACCATCACCTTCTGTTGTCTGTCAGTCAACCAATTTCTGATCCAGTTCACCACCTTGGGACCCATCCCCAAACTACTGAGTTTATTGATAAGCCTCCTAGGAGGAACAGTATCAAAGGCTTTGCTGAAATCCAGGTAGATGACATCCATCGCATGCCCCTGATCTAGTTGTCTGTTCACCCAGTCGAAGAACTCAATCAGATTTGTTTGGGAAAATCGTCCTTTGGTAAAACCATGTTGCCTCGGATCATGCAACCTGTTGGTTTTGAGAAAGTCCACTATTTGCTCTTTCAGAAGCGCCTCCATTACTTTTCCCGCCACCAAGGTAAGGCTCACGGGCCTGTAGTTTGTCACTTCTTCCCTGTCACCACTTTTGTGAAGAGGTACCACATCAGCCATTCTCCAGTCCTGAGGAACTTCTCCTGTTTCCAAGGATCTGTTAAAAACATCCTTTAATGGCCCTGCAAGAACCTCTCTGAGCTCTTTCAGTATCCTGGGATGTATCCCATCTGGTCCCATGGCCTTGTCCACTTTCAGTTTTGCAAGTTATTCCAACACATCATCTTCTGTGAATGGTGTATCTACTTCATTCCCATTTTTATATTTGGGAGTCAAAGATAGTCCTTCTCCAGGATTTTCTTTAGTAAAAATAGAGCAGAAGTATTTGTTTAGCAATTCCGCTTTTTCAATGTCACTTTCCACGAATCCGTTCCCAGTACTTCTGAGTCCTGCAATTCCATCTCTGATTTTCCTCCTCTCCCGAATATACCTGAAGAAACTTTTGTAGCCACACTTCACATCTTTAGCCATCTTTTCCTCTGACTTTGATTTTGCTTTCCTTATTTCTGTTTTTGTCTCTTTTAGTTTGATCCTGTATTCCTTTCTGTGTTCCTCTGCAAGCTTTTGAATTTTGTGAAAGCTGTGTTTTTTGCCTTTATTTGAGCAGCCACTTCTTTGGAGAACCAAATAGGTTTCCTTCTCCTCTTGTTTTTATTTACTTTCCTTACATATTTATCTGTTGCCCCTTTTATTGCCACCTTTAGTTTAACCCATTGCAATTCCACTTCCCTTATCCCCTCCCACCCTGCCAACTCCTTCTTCAAATACTTGGTCATTTTACTGAAGACAGTGTTTTTGAAGTTTAGGACTTTGAACTTGCTATGATTGGACTGCCCCTTGGCTTTTATCTCAAACCACACCGTGTGATGATCGCTGCTGCTCACAGGTGCACCCACCCAGACATTTGACACGCTCTCACCGTTGGTGAGCACTAAATCCAGCATTGAGCTTTCCCTGATTGGTTCCATCACCATTTGTCTAAGTGACGCATCTTGGAAAGCATCCACAATTGTTATGCTTCTTGCCAGATTCGCAGAAGGAGTACTCCAATCCACATTGGGTAGATTAAAATCACCCAATATAATCACTTCCCCCTTTGTGCCTATCTTGGCAATATCTATGTTTAAATTTGTTTATTCAACCAAATATCTCACAAAGTCCATATCATACACTACAAATGCAACAACCATATTAAGCATATATCTTTTAACTTTACCAAACATCACTCAAACACTTTCTCCTGCACATTGTCTGCATGAGTGACTATCCATACCCAATACGCTGTCTAATACACCATTAGGACTAATTAACAGGACTGTGTTCCATTTTTTGTCTCATAATTTCCCCCCCTTGCCACCCCCACCATTCTATCCGCCCTCTACCACCTATTCCATGGTGAAGGCCAGCAAGCCCAGGGGTGAGTTCTGCTCCCCCAGCTGCCCCCCAACACCTCCTTTATGTTTATGTTTAAACTATTCATTCACCATCTGAGTATTCACATGTTCTATAACATACAGAACAACAAGATAAAACAGCCTTCAGAGCTTTAGCAACCCAAGATACAGTACCATGTTTTTGCATTGCCCATTATTTATTTTATTTATTTATTTAACATTTCTTATATACCGCGCTATTTCTCATCATTATAATAACAATCTGCACTATCCATTATTCCTAAAACCCGGTTTGGGCTGGTTACCCTGTCATCCTGTTATATTTTTACTCCTAAATTCCTATTATTCCCCCCCTTCCTCCCAAGGCTGACCCCCCCCCCCCCTTGTTATTCACCTGAATTCGAACAATTACCCATCCCCAGCCAATATTCTGCTCTGCATTTCAGCTGGCAGGGATTGAAGGTGCGGACCCCAACCCGTCAAGAAAGCTTCCCATCTTTGCTGGTGGCCTCGAGCTCTATCTTTCCAGCATTAGTATGCGGTGTAATCGAATTCTCCATTGCCCATATACTGGGCCTCGGGCGGCTAACCAATTATGCAGGATAGCCATTCGAGCTGTCACCAGCACTAATCTCAACCATGCCCATTGTACTTTCCCGAACCCCTCCATTGCTTCCTCCCCGCATATATCCAACACCATTCCTTGTGGCGACATTGGACATGGTCTCCCCAGACACCCCTCCAAGTAACCCTGTATCTTCCTCCAAAAGACCACCACCTTCGAGCAATGCCAAAGCATATGGCCCAGGGAGGCTTCTGCTGTCCCACATTGTGGACAGCAATGAGTAGGTGCTATCCCGCCCTCCAAGCCCTGTTTGGTGCGAAATATGCACTATAAACTTATTCGGAGGCTATATCTCTATGGTTTACTGCCACACACAACCCAGGTATATTGGCGATGGCCTTCCTTACCCATATCTCCTCTATGTGCTCACCTAAATCACTTGTCCAGCGATCAGCTAATGCCTCCTCCGACTCCCTGACCTCTAAGTCCACTAAGCCTTTATGCAAGTGGGATATTCTCACCCCCTGCTCTCCTCCCATCAACAGCCCTTCTACTTGCGAACATACTTCCCCGCTTAAGAGGTCTCTTGGCAAACTATGAATGTAACTCCTCATGTGGGCATATAGAAAAAAATCCAACCCCTTCAGGGGATATTGTTCACTTAATTTAGCAAATGACTGTATATGACCATCCTCCGTTATCAAATGTTCAAGACTGGTTATTCCCATCTGCTCCCACCTCCCATAATTCCCCCCCATCATCCCCGGTTGGAAATCATTGTTCCCCCTAACCGGAAGGGAAGGGGAACAATACATCGACCGTCCCAACTTATCACACACATATCTCCACGCCTTTCTTATAGGCCCCACAAATACCATCCTCGTCACTGTCTCAACATCCTTCATCGACTTCATATGCATAGCATATCGAGCGTGTAAAGGCTTTACCAAGGCCCCAATCATATCCATTGGGGTATAGTCTCCTGTATCCCATATCCAGTCCTGAACATGTCTAAGAAGACACGCCACATTATACCTCCTTATATCCGGGAGACCCATCCCCTCGGCCACCCAGGATCTCCGCAGGACTGCTAAGCGTACCCTTGGTCTCTTCCCCCTCCATAACAGAGAGTTAATCTGTTGTTCTGTCACACTCAGATCTTTACCGGACAGCACTAAGGGAAGTGTCTGAAGCAGATACAACCATTTCGGAAAGAGGGTCATTTTAACCAATGCTACCCTGCCTTCCAACGACAATTTGAGGTCACGCCATTTCTGCACTCTAACTGTTAAATCTCTTAAAAGACAGGCCACATTAAGATGATAAATCTCCATGACATTAGCTGGCAAGTAGATCCCCAAATACTTAAAGCTATCCCCCGCCCACCTCAACGGAAATTTCCCCTTCCACTTACTGGGTAGGTGTGGGTCCAGTGAGAGAATCTCAGACTTATCCAAATTCAACTTTAAACCAGATGGCCTAACATAATCATTGAACAATTTCAGCAATGCTGGCAACCCCGCTTGTGGCTCCTCAATGTGGATCAGCAAATCGTCCGCAAAGGCCGCCACACGAAACTCAGTCTTCCCCACTTGGATACCCCGGAACTCCCCAGCTACCCTAATCCTACAAAACAAGGGCTCCAACATTATCACAAAAAGGAGCGGGGATAATGGGCAACCCTGGTGCGTTCCCTTTTGGATCTTAAACTCAGGGGATAAGTTACCATTTACCATAATGGCTCCTCTAGGGTCAGAATAGAGCAGTCTCATCACATCAACGAAAAGTCCTTCAAACTCCATCGCATCTAACACTTGGTACACGAATTCCCAGTTGACCCTATCAAAAGCTTTTTCAGCATCAAAGCTTATTAACATGGATGACTTTTGTCCTATCTGACTCGCACACATAGAAGCCAGGATATGCTGCAGACTATACGCCACGTGCCTCCCTCTCACAAACCCCACCTGATCTCCATCTATTAAACTTGGCAAGAACTCCGCCAGTCGGTCTGCCATTATCTTTGCTAATAATTTTATGTCCACATTCAAAAGGGAAATGGGTCTATACGAGCTCGGGAGCTCCGGATTCCTGCCAGGTTTGGGCAACACTGTAACCAGAGCTTTATTCGCCTCATATGGGAAATGGCCTTTACGAATCAGATCTTCGAAGTAATTCACTAACGGAACTGCCACCTTATCCCCCATGATTTTATAGAACTCCCCCCCGCAGGCCGTCCGCCCCTGGCGCTCATCCACTTTTTAAATTTTTGATACCTTTTTGTATCTCTAGTGGGGATATTGGCGCGTTCAGCACCTGTAGCTGCTCTCCAGTCAATCTCGAGAGCTGACACTCCCTTAGAAATTCCCCTCCACCTCTGTTCCCTCTAAGCTGTGCGCGTGTGCGCGTGCAAACACCTCGCCGAGCGAGCGCACATACTTTACAACAGAGTGCACAAACATTACGGTTCTGATACTGACAGAAAACAACAGAGACGTCTTAAAATTTGAAGGTTGTGATTGTAATTACTAGAAATTTTCTGCTTCATTTAGTAATAGTCTGTTTTCATTTAATTTGATTAAAATCAATGTGGTGTACATACTGTATTCTGACGTGTAGTCAAATTTTAAAGTATATAACTCCGAGTGTCGTTATGTGGCGCACAAAAATTTAACCTTCCTTCAAAAGCTGCACAGCTGATATTTATGCGCAAACAGCCTACAGAAAATTAGAGGGAACATTGCCCTCCACCTCCAGCATCCTCCCCCCCTTTCCCATATAACTCTTGATAATAATCACAAAACACCTGCTCCATTTCCGCCCCCGCCGACCTTAACTTGCCATCTCGATGCCTCAAGGCTCCTACCTGTCGGGGCCCCCCTTCTGATCCAATCAGCGCTGACAGTAACTTTCCCGCCCGATTCCCATGGCAGTATAACTTGTACCTATAATACAATTGGGATTTTTTTGCCCGCTGGTGCAACACCATCTCCAACTCCTGCTGCAATTCTAACATTCTGGCCTTCGATTCCCCACTCTTTTTAGCGGCATGCCTTCTACTTGCTTTTTTTAGGTCCTGCTCTAGTTGTAATATTCGAGCATTCACTCTCTGACGTCTCTGACTACAATAACTTATAATCTCGCCTCTCATCACAGCCTTACCAGCCTCCCAGAAACTGGCCAGATTGTCTGTATGCTGCGCATTATTTTGAGCATACTCTACCCACCTGCTCCGTACATGCTTCTCAAAGTCCAGATCTCCAGCCAAGTCTAAGGGGTATCTCCAAGTCCTCCTACTACCCACTTCCTTCTGTCGCAGATCCATGACCACCATCGCATGATCAGAAAGAATGAGTGGGCCAATTTCTGACTTGGAGACCCAACTAAATAGCTCACTAGAAGTTAAAAAGGTCAATCCTGGACCGGGTCCCATGGGCCCTTGATAAGTGTGTATATTCTCTATCCCCCGGATGAAGGACCCTCCATACATCCATGAGTCCGTAATCATCACACAGGCCCATTACTCGTCGCTGACCCCGGTGGTCCCGATAATCTGCCCCTCCAGACCCATCCAAACACTCATCCATTATCGTATTATAATCTCCCCCTAACATTAAGTGATGATCCCCAACCTTCGCTACCAATCTAGTCACTTGCTGATAAAAGTGAGTCTCGTATGTGTTGGGAGCATATATGGATGCCAGTACTACCCGCATGCCGTTTAGAACCCCCCATACAAAAATGTATCTTCCTCCGGGATCTACCTCCACCCTTTCTTCCGACCATCCCACCTGCTTCGCTATCAACACCACCACTCCTCTTTTCTTCCCCACAGCTGGTGCCCCATATATTTTATTAAACCATCCTCCACCTAATTTCCCATGCTCCCCTGTGGTTTGATGAGTTTCTTGCAACATAGCCACATTTATATGCTTCCGTTTTAGTTGCTGCAGCACCTTATACTGCTTTATAGGTGACCCTAGCCCACTCACATTCCAAGAAGCTATCCTGGTTGTTTTACCCATTTCCAGTCCTCCACCAATGCAGCCCTTCCATGTTATCCACTGCTACAAATTGGCACACGCCCCTCCCAGCCTAGGGCCCGCACCTTCCTCTCACGTGCTCCACTCCAGTCCAGTTCCTTTAATGAAAACCTCTCCACCAGCTCGAACATAGAAAAGTCAGCCTCTAACCCATCCTGCCCCTGTCGATACCTCCTCCCCCTTCCCCCCCACTGTCTATCCTTCCCACTGTCCCCAGAACCTACCCCCTCCCTCCCCCACCTCCTCTCCCCCTCCCCACTATCCCACCTTCTATGACCTCGCCCATTAGGTCCCTCCATACTTCCCAGATCGTGTAGATCCCCTACCCCCCCCCCAGTCCACCCTGATCTCCTGGTCCCCCATCCCTCTCCCCCCAGTACTCTCCACCTCCCTCCACTCATCACACTTCCTCTGACCTAACTCACTAGGTCCCTCCTATGCTCCCCCGGCATGTAGAGCCCCTCCCTCCCCTCCCTCTATTATGCCTTCCTCCCTCCTCCTTCTAACCCCTTTTACCCGTTCGATTGGCTTCACCCAGCTACCCCCCTCCCCCACCCCTGAATGCAAGAATGGAATTTGTAAGACAGTTTAAATGTGGTGGACGTGTGCCCCGATACAGGCATACTGGCTGAGGGTTCTGGAAGTGATACATGAGATGACAGGCTATCAGGTGCAACAAAAACCTGAAACATGTCTGTTACACTATCTAGACGAAGAATTACCCTGGAGGGAGGCAGGGGTCCTACATCAATGTTTAGTGGCAGCCCGATGCGAAATAGCCTGGCACTGGGGGGGGCGGAGTGTCCCGCAGGTGGACGGTTTTGTACGAAGAGTGAGTGAAGTGGGTCTGATGCATCAATTGACAGAGCAGCGCCGGGGGGGGGGGGGACGGAGTGAGGAACATTAGCAGAGGGTGTGGAGATGGGTGGAGGATTGGAAGGAAGAGGAGGGGAGATGGAGGAGAAAGTAAGGAGCGGGGGGGGGGGCTGGCAGAGGGGGGGTGGATTGGCATTGATTGGACAGGTAGGGTTAGGAAACGCAGGAAATTGACTTAAGTGCCAGTATCTTGGGGGGGAGGGGGGACGGTTTGGGGGGGGTGGAGGGGTTGGGGGGGTGGATAGGATGGGGGGGAGTTAAGGGGAGGGATTAGCTCGTGGCTGCAGATTGCTTTGTGGGGGAGTTAATGTTGGGGGATTTAACCTCTGTTTTCTAACACAAATCTATGTGGGAAAATAAATTTATTGTTATTGTTATTAGGAGCAGTTTATCTGTGCATACATGTACAATAGTACATGTCGAGGATACCAAAATAGCCCCGTCGAGGATACCAAAATCCTTTCTACTGGACATCACTAGATTGGTGCTAACCAAGAATTATTTTTTGTGTCAGGGACAATTTTATCAGCAATGTTACGGGATAGCGATGGGGGCCACTTTAGCTCCCTCGGTGGCCACTCTATATTTGGCGGCCATGGAAGAACAGCACATTTATCCTTCAGACTACTTCCGACATGTCATATTGTGGTTGCGGTTTCTTGATGACATTTTTTTGTTATGGGCATCAACTGAACCACATCTAAGGGAGTTTTTATCTTGGCTAAATACTCTCAAGCCCAACATCCAATTTACGGCTCATGTGAGCTATCAGCAGATTGAATTCCTTGACGTGTTGGTATCCAAATCAGCGGGCACTTTTTCTACAACGCTTTTTCGCAAATCATCTCAAAGAAATAGCTTATTGCGATACCATAGCCATCATCCTGCTGCTTTACGCCGGGGGCTTCCCTATGGTCAGTTCCTGCGGTTACGCCGCATCTGCCCTTTACAGGATTTCAAGTCTCAAGCAAAGGCTCTACAGTCTCGGCTTCTTGACAGGGGGTACCCGTGGAAGGTGATTCATCAAGCGTACCTACGGGCGCGTTTTTCACATCGTGAGTGGTTGTTGGACTCCTCATCCCCTCACCTCGCAGTACAAGTGGAGGAGGATTCATCGGTCATTACTGGAGTGCTCCCTTTTATGACGGACACAGCTCAGGTGACTGGTCTGTTGAAGAAACATTGGCATATCTTGCAATTGCATCCGTGTTTCCAAAAACCTTTACGGTTGGCTTATACCAGGGGGCCCAACCTTCGTGACCGGTTGGTTCATTCTTCTTCCCCCCCTCCTACACCCCCGTCAGAAGCTAGACAGGGCCATTGGGCTTGTCAACATTGTAAATACTGTTCCACCACCATGGAGGGCACCCAATGGACTCACGCGTTAACGGGTAAAACCTATACTTTTTTTGGGAGTTCCACTTGTCAGTCATCCTATGTAGTTTACATGCTCTCCTGTCCCTGTGGCCTTTCTTACATCGGCAGAACGATTCGACCGGCACGCATTCGATTGGGTGAACACGCTTCTCGATTGCGCAATAAGATCATTTCTGCGCCGATTGTGGCTCACTGTGTGGACAAAGGTCATGTATTTTCTGAACTACGTTGGCGAATCATAGATTTCATTCCTGCCCACCTGCGGGGGGGTGACCGAGAACATCGACTTCAATTGTGCGAACAACAGTGGATCTTTCGCTTGCATACCGTAGAACCTTTGGGTCTCAATTTGGAATGTGATTGGTGGAGTGTGATCTGATTGCTGTCTAATTGCCCTGTTCATGTTTGGCTATCCATTTCATATCAGTTTGGCGTCCTCTTCTACACGTGTCCAACGCAACCAATCAGCTGCCAATTTGCCATGTATAAGCATTCTGGGGATTCCGGTTTTGCTTTTGAGGCGACTTTCCAGTTCAATTACGGAGCACTTGATACAGGGCTGTTTACGCCCGAAACATGCATGTCGTGCTGTGCTGAACTATTATGAAGTCTCATCGCCTTGTTTCACAGATAAGTGTGTTTTGCACTATTTTCACTTCACTGTTTTTGCTTGTTGCTTGTTGAGTAAAACAGGCCTGTCTGACGCCGAGGAGGGAGTTTCCTTCTCCCCTCTCTTGTCGGTCTGGTCCCGACAAAAAACTGTGTTCACAAGCCTACTGAAAGTATTGGGAGAATCCTTGTGGTTTTTTCGATGACTCTCAGTTTTTATATACATTTTTGTAGTCATTCGACATTGGGGGTTTTGTTTGTTTTACATGTACAATAGTAGCAGTGACGGGGGGGGGGGGGTGTTGGGATAAGCTGGTGTATAAAGTAGGCTGTATTTTTCTGTGTTATTCATTAATAAAATACTTAAAATAAAATAAAAAAATACAACATCAACAATAGTCACACCAAACCCCCTCCCCTTCCTGGAGTTAGCCCACCTTTATAATGCTTACCTTCCACCTTCCCACACACCATTGCTATATAACATACATTCCCCTTCACATAACAACATAATTAACCTGACCATATTCCTTACCAAGAGAACCATAAAACAATATAACATTGCTCATATTGAGTCTCTTTGGAGGCTTCGCAGTTAGAGTCCCAGCAACATTAATCTCCCAAGGCCTCCCCAATAACCTTCCCTCCAATGTCCACACTCAACCCCTTGCTCTTTGATCACCTCAGATAGGTATTAGGTCCAGCGTGCCGGTATCACAATCCTATCTCAGCCATTATTCCTTCACCCCGGTTGTAGCAGCCAAGAAGTATGCAGCTTTCACCAGCGCTTCTTGCAGAACTCCATAGCGTCCACCGGGGTAGAAAAGACATGCTGTGCCCCGTCGCACTCCACTTTCAACTTGGCTGGATACGCTAGAGTGAATCTAAAGCCATGCTCCACCAACATACTACACACCTCCTTATATTCCCTCCATCGCATGGAGACTCCAGCCGAGTAATCTTGAAAAATTAAGATTTTAGTGGCATTCTCCCCTCCTCTCCTTTGCTGACGCGCGGCCCGCAGCACACACTCCTTTTGGTAAGCATTTAGGAATCGGGCTATCACTGCACGTGGTCGCTTATCCGCCGGCCTGTGCTGTCCCAGCCGGTGGACTCTCTCCAAGATTATCTCCCCCACTCCTTCCTCCATCTGCAAGTTGGCCAGGATCCATTTTTCCAGGAACCGTTTCAGCTCCCGCTCCACTACTGATTCTTCAATACCGATAAAACGCAGATTTTTCCGCCTTCCGCTGTTCGAGATCCTCGAGTTTCTCCGCTTGTTTCTTTACCGTCTCCTCTATACTTTGGAGCCGTGCCAAGGCCTGAGTCTGCACATCTTCCATTGAACTGATGCGTTACTCAGCCTGCTCCACTCGCCCAATGAAGTCCGTCATTGCTTGGGCCACTGCTGACATTTGAGCAGCCAGACCACTCAGTCTATCCTCCAGGGCTTGAACCACCGCTTTGGAGACCTCGGCTACCATAGCTCCAGTAGCGTCCGTGATCGGGCGCTCTACTTTCCGCCATCTTAGCTTCCGCTACTCGAGGTTTCTCGCGCTTCGTGTTTTTTGTTGCCATGGACCCTGGAAGTGTATTGCGGGGTATAACTGCTCCTCTTTCGCCTTTGTAACCTCCCCTCAGCTATTCCTCCAAAAGTATTCTCTGCTGGGCAAAGTTTAAGCGTCGGGGAGGGAGACGGGCTCTGGAGCTAGGAGAGTTGCATCTTTCCTAGCCCATCATGCCACCGGAAGTCTTGGCAATATCTATAAAAAATCTGTTATCTATTTCTTTGATTTGAGTTGGAGGTCTGCAGACTACAGCAGTATGGATGATAGTGCCATCTCCTCTTTCCAACACAATCCAGAGCGCTTCTTCTTTTCCCCATGTCCCCTGCGTTGCAGTGGCTTTAATATTGCTTTTTACATACAAGGCTACTCCTCCTCCTTTTCCACTTTCTCTGTCTCTTCTGAATAGATTATAGCCAGCTATGGCTGTATCCCATTCATGCGATTCATTAAACCATGTTTCTGTAATGGCCACAATGTCCAAGTCCATTTCCATCATTAGGGCTTCCAGGTCCAGAACTTTGTTGGCTAAGCTTCGAACATTTGTGCTCATTGCTTTCCAGCATTTAACTGGCTTGCATGTATTTTGCATTGATTTTGTTTTGCCCACTTCTTCCCACTTGTTGTTGATGTGTGGTTTAAAAGTGTGGCTGTTTCTGATGTTGTTCTGCTTTTGCCGGGAGTGATATCCTGAACTTGTCCTTCCCCATCCGTCACCCCCTTTTTCTAGTTTAAATGCATATCCACATACTGCCTGAATTTTTCACTTAGGACTCTTTTCCCTGCGACAAAGAGATGTAGTCCATCTGTTGGCCCATCTGTTTCCCCAGTCGTCAATAAATCGGAATCCTTCTCATTTGTACCAGGTCTGGAGCCATGTATTAAAGCTGTTTATGCAATGCAGCCTTTCTGCCCTCTTACCATGAACAGGCAGAACTTCTGAGAATGCTACAGTGTTAACAATGGGCTTGAGTTTCTCTCCCAGAGTCTGGAAGTCCCTTTGAACTGCAGAAGCACTGTTTCTAGCCAGGTCATTTGTACCCAGGTGGATGACAACATCAATTTTGGAGTGCTCACTTTTGCGCTAAGTACATCAACAATTTGGTTTGTATTCCTGCTGGCTGAAGAGCCTGGGATGCATTTGACTATCTTCTCTCCTTTGAACTGTGTTCCCAAGTTGGTGCCTCTGATGATGGAAACTCCAAGTAGTAGTAGTTTTCTATTGGGTGAGTTTTTCTTCATATTTGGTGCTTTAGCAGGAGATTGGGCATTGACTGTCTCATTTAAGGACCCTTCAGTTTCCATGGATTGGGCATCCTCATTAACCAAAGCAGAGAAGTCATTATGCAAGGATATTTCTTGATGTATAGGATGTCTCTGCGTTACAGGTCGGAATCTACCCAAGTCCACTATGATCCATTTGTTCCTGGGATGTTTGATTCTTTGTGGGAGTGGTGGTGGACTTTGTTCGTTTTGTATCCTAGAAGAGGTGCATTTCATTGCAGCTAGTTCTTCCCTTAGTAGAGTATCCCTTTTCAGTTTTACCCATTGCTGTTCTCATCCCGCTAACAACTCCTTGAGGGATTTCCCATCTTGGCAAAGTTAGTTTTCCTAAAGTCTAAGACCCTCATTTTTGAAAGGATTTTATCAATCCTAGTCCTAATACTGAACCACACCATCTGGTGATCACTGGGTGCAAGATGATCTCCCACTATGACATCAGAAACACTTTCCCCATTGGTAAGCACCAAGTCCTGTATGGCCCCTTCATGTGTGGGGTCTGTTACCGGTTGCCTGAATAGTTCTCCCTGTAGAGAATCCAGATCTAGATGACACCGCAGCAGGGATGTGCCAATCCACATCTGGCATATTGAAATCACCTATCAGTAGCATTCTCCTTTCATGGCAATACTGTGTATGTCTTCTATTAAATCTCTGTGCACTTCTTCTCCCTGTAAAGGAGATCTGTATATCACATCAACGCAAATGGATTTCCCGTTCCCTCTTTCTAGTTTATCCCACAGTGCTTCCTCAGTGCCTTTTAAGCTCTGTAATTCTATAGCTTTTATATTATTTTTTACATATAGTGCCACTCCTCCTCCCCTTCTTCCTATTCTGTTCTTCCTGAATAAAGCATAGCCTGGTATAATTACATCCCAGTTATTGTTGTCCGTGAACCATGTCTCCGTAACTGCCTCTAAATCCAGGTCAGCCACTCCCATTAAAGCCTCAACATCTGTGTTGTTGGATTTCTTGACTGCTTGTGGTTTCTTTATTTATCAAAGCAGATTAAAGTTGTCCACTGTTTCTATTTCTTCTCCATCAAGGATGAAATTATTGACATTTCCAGCTGTCAGAATCTTTGACTTCTTCACATTAAGGTGAAGGTCCATTTTAAGACTATGGGAGGCCATATTCAAAGCAATTAACGTGGTTAGCAGATCTGCTAACCACATTAATCGCAGTGAGCAGGATATTCGGTGCCACTGAATATCCCCCTCTAATACCACGTACACCCCAATACTAATCATGTAGCACTAGGGCACTCTGGTGGTGGTGCTCATGATAACCGGTCAGCAGCGATGTTCAGACACTGGCTGGCTATCTTAAACCAGCCAAGTTAGGCTCTTTAAACCAGGCAGAAGCTGAATATTGCTCCTGTCCCTTTAGCTAACATAATATCTGGGCACAGTGGATATTCAATGCTGGTGGCCAGATACGAGCCCGGCATTGAATATATGGGTAAGAATTAAAGTGGAGCCAGCCAGCCACTTTACTCGGGCCGGCTGCTACTGCCGCTAAAAATGCCTCTCTATGTTTCTTGATCTTGATAAGCAGATGTTTTAGATCATCTTCACTTTTCAGCCAGTAATATGGTATCGTCAGCATAGCAAAGATTTTTGATAAGTCTTCCACTAATTTTCACACTTCGGTTGCTACTCTGATGACTCGTTCTGTATATATTTGAAAAGGTTTGGGGAAAGTATGCAGCCTTGTTGTACACCTTTGCCGATTTTAAACTATTTTGTTTCTCCTTGTTCCATTCTAACTGTTGCTTCTTGATCGATGTAAAGGTTGTGCATGAGAACTATCAGGTGTTCTGGTATATGCATCTTCTTAATGTGGCCCATAGTTTTTCATTATCTATACAATCAAAGGCCTTGCTGTAGTCAATGAAACATAAGTAGATATTCCCTCCCCTCTGTCCCCAGCATCCATCCTTTGTGTCCTTGGCCTTCCTTTCCCCATCCCGAAGCCAGCATATCCCTTCTATCCCCCTGCTTATGGAGCCTGACCCATTTACTCTCCTGTCTACACTCATGTGTATGTTAATTATTTCCCCTAAGAATTCCTCAGTCCCTTGTTTGTTCTGTTTGTCTGTCTTAGCAGACTGTAAGCTCTATGGAGAAGGGACCATCTTTTCTGTGAATGTGTACAGCACTGCGTATGCCTACTAGCATTATATTAATAATAAGTAGTAGTAGTAGTAGATAGACTTTTGGTATTCTTGTGCCTTTTCAAGGATTCATCTCACATCTGCCATGATGTCTCTTGTTCCTTGCCCTTTCCTGAACCCTGCTTGCATTTCGGGCAGTTCTTCTTCCAGGTATGATTGTAGCCTCCACTGAATGATCTTGAGTGGAATCTTGCTGGCATGTGGTATCAGAGTTATTGTGCGATAATTTCAACAGTCAGTACTGGTATGAACACAGACCTTTTCCAGTCGGTCGGCCATGATGTTGTCTTCCAAAATTCCTGACAGAGCCTTGTATTTTAACAGTTGCATCTGATAGCTATAATACTTCAGTGGGAATGCCATCAATGCTTTGTTCTTTGATAATGCTTTCAATGCAGCTTCAACTTCTTTCATCCCCAACAATTCCTAATCCTAAGGTACAGGTTGAAACAGCTGTTGATCCACTTGATCTTTATGGTATAATGATTCAGTGTATTTTTTTTCATCTTTTCTTGATCTTCTAAGCATCATTCAACGTGCATCCTCAAGTGTCTTTTGGTATTCCAATTCGAGACTGGAATTTTCTCTTTAACTCTTGTAATTTTAAGAAAGCTGATCTTGTTCTTCCTCTAATAGTTTCTGATTCTATTTCCTTGCATGCATCATTGTACTACTTCTCTTTGTCTCGCCACTATGGAGGTTATTCCGTAACATGAATAAGCTGTTTGGACGTAACACGAATAAACAGTTTGGACATGCGCAGTAAATCTTTTTCTAGCAAAAATGTCTATGATTGTATTGTGAAACCACTGCAGCCATGCCCGGGGATCTCTGAACATGGGTGAGAATGGGCAGAATGGGGGCGTGGTCAGCTGTGGAGACATATGTAGCGTATTCAGGAGAGGCTCGGGAATGTCTTCAATGTTTCCCGCAGATGTCCCTGTTATTCCTTTTTTTAAAATATGGTTTTTATTAAACTCAAACAATATATCCATCATTCTCTGAACATACACTGTTCTCTCATTAATGAGTCAATACATAATGTCCATGTTCAACAGTTCAAAAATCAACGTTTAACAGCTCTAAACAGCACTTCAAGCAATATGTCAACCTATCCTCTGAGAGGCCCTAGCATCCTGCCGTCCCCTCCCCTCCCCCCCTTGGGAATCGTGCTTGAAAACAGGTCCACAGCTACTTATATCGTGACCACTGAGGTGTGTTGTTGTTTCGGTGGAGGTCTGATTCCATCTCAGACGTAGATGCTCTTTGTATGTCGGGTCTGAACTGGACATACAGAGGGAGTCGCGATTCTGATCCCGCAGAGCACGTCTAGCCCAAGGGGTCAGAATCGCGATTAGTCCTGTATGTGCAGGCCAGGACTGCGATTCAGTCCGGCCTGCACGTACAAGACAAGCCCAACTAACTCAGTCAGGACTTTTAAATGGAGCCGTGGCAGCATGGAGTCCAGTTGCCATGGCACTACAGCTCCATTTAAAATCCATGATCCCAGCCGCCAGAACAAACGGTTTATTCCCTGTAGCCCAAGCCCCGATTTGGCCTCCCAGGGTCAGGGTTGGGCTGCGGGGAATGCTTTCTGCCCGCTGCCCCCCTTTCCCGGCTCCGGGCCCGCTGACCCCCGATGTTCAGGGAAGTTATTACACCTCGGAGGTGGAATAACTTCCCTGTTCAAGTCACCGGCCCCAGACATACAGGGCCGACATTAGAATCAGCCCTGTACATCCAGGTGACCACCCACTTCTTGCCCTAATGCCGCCCCCATTCCTCCCCTTTCCCGCCCCCGTCTAGCTTTTCCATACAACCAGCGTGGAAGCTAGATGCCGGTGGAGGGGGCACGAATAGCAGGGATGGACGTCCCTCTTCATGGCTGCCGCTCGCCTCCTCACTCATACTCCCCATTTCAGTCACATCACGCCCTCTTTGATCCACCTACACTGGCTCGCCCTCCCCTATCACATTACCTTCAAACTCCTAATCCTGACCCACAGGGCCCTACATCAGCACACTCCTCAGTATCTTGCAGATTCATTACACTTTCGCACTATACCTCGCAGCCTCTGGTCACTGCACACCAACCGCCTTGACCTCCCTTCCCCAGCCCGTGCCCGCCTGGAGGAAAATCGGCATTCTGCTTTCTTTTTTCTAGCCCCGTCACTCTGGAATTCCATTCCTCCCCTATCTGTCAAGAACAATCATTTCTCAAATTCAAGTCCCTCCTAGAAACTCACCTCTTCTGTACTGCCTATGACCTTCCTTTTCCTGACTCCTCTGTTTTCTCTTCCCCCTCCACTTAGGCTCTTCGCCTTTCTAGTCTGGTATGGCTGTGCACTTTCCTGTCTGACATTGTAATTCTTTTCTGGATCTGTCTATCAAAAGTTCCAAGAAAGATAAAGATATAGTTCAACTTGTGCCAATGTGTGCATGCCATTCACCCATTGGGAAAACATCAGTGGCTTGTTCCCCACCCAGTTCTACAAAATCATGCGTTTGGTCCCCCATATGCCCAGCTGGACAAATTTGCTCTCCGCCTTATGGATCTTTTGATCCCTTAGTGGGCCCTCGTCCCCTAACATCAATAGTCCATATGACCATTCAATACACTTTCATATGATGGCCCCCAGCCCCTCTAACACGTGCCTCCATTGTCCCACTAGTCTAGGACATTCAAGGAAGGCATGGCGAAACGTTTCTGCCCCGGCTTTGCACTTTTCACACTGATAATATCTCCACATTCCCTTCTCCACCCCCTTTGCTCTAGTGAAGTAACAGCGATGCAGAACCTGGTATTGCATTTCCCGATATCAAGCACTGCAGGCCACCTGTGCTAAGCCATGGAAGTGTTTCTCTAAATGCTCAACTTGCACAGTACCTGCAACATCTACAGTCCATGTCTCTGCGAGAGCATCCAGGTAGTGCTTATCCAGCATATCCTGCAATCATTTTTGCCATGTGGACAGCGTGTTCCACCATGGGGCAAGGTTTTGTAGGTCCTCATCTCCTATAGTGTCCTCTAGGCTCTGCAGTGCTGCCTTCTCCAGCTGGCCCCAGTAGTGTCTAATTTGTAGGTACTGGTAAAAGTGCAAGGCTGGCAAACCAACCAGCAAGAAACGACCCCTCCCCATTTCAGCAAATGCCCCTCCCATGCCCCAAAGGAGCCATCACCCTGGACTGTCTCAAATTTGCAAGAATAGGGTCACCTTCCAGCTATTTTGGCCCCTTGCCGCCCATCACTGCAATGCCCTGCACAAGGGGTCGATGAGGGTTTGATATTCTCTAGCCCGCAGTGGCAATCATGGGTATTTATTTATTTAGCAATATAAGAACATAAGATATGCCATACTGGGTCAGACCAAGGTCCATCAAGCCCAGTATCCTGTTTCCAACAGTGGCCAATCTAGGTCATACGTACCTAGCAGTTTCCCCAAAAGACACAGGCTCCACACTTATATACCTCTTTTCACCAGGTCAAAGTAGTGTACATTCAGGTACAATATATATTTTCCTTGTCCCTGAAGAGTTCACAATCTGTCTTGTTCCTGAGGCAATGGAAGGTTAAGTAGCTTGCCCAAGGTCACAAGCAGTGCCTGTGGGACTAGTCCCTCTGATCCGAGGTTGCTGTCCTCCAACGGGATTTGGATCCCCAGCCCTCCGACCTGAGGTAACTTGCCCCAATCACTAGGCCACTCCTCCCTCACGTAGTGGATTACATTCACTAAGCGGTACGGCCGACATCAATAATCCAGTAAGCCTCGAGGGACATAGTGGTATGTGCTGTTGATAGCCTCCTTGACCCATCACATCAAGGCTGCAACATTATACACATGTAGGTCTGGTAATTCAATTTAGCATATCCTATATGAGCATGCCGGCCAAGCCAAAAAATCGAGTGGAGTACTCCCTTCAGCTGCCCCACCTCCCTCTGCTTGATCCAGATTGGCAGCATTTGGAGCTGATATAGGATTCTGGGGAAAATAGCCATTTTAATAAGTGCCACCCGGCCGAAGATAGACAAGGGACGATCTCACCAGCGCTCACACTGGTGTTTCAATTGTTGTATCTTGTCTTGTATGTTTTTCTGGTAGAGTTCACGGGGATCCCGGTGCAAGCAAATGTTCAGGTACTTAAGAGGGGCTGTCGACCACTGGAATAACTGCGATCTTGTCGGCACCCTCCCCCCAGAAGGCGGGCTTCAGACTTGCTGGCATTGATCCAAAGGCCTGAGAAACTGCCAAACGTGTGCACTAGATCTATCAATCATTCCAGATTCCCTGAGGAATACGGGTGCTAACAAGCATGTCATCTGCAAAAAAGGCTAACTTTGAATTTCTGGGTCCCCACTTGGACCCCCGGTATTCCCTCCATCCCTCGCAGCAGTGCCGCAAAATGTTCCAGTGATAATATAAAAAGTAGAGGGGAGAGAGGGCATCCATGCTGGGTGCCCCTGTGCAGCTCAAACTCCTTTGATAGGCCCCCATTGATCATCATCTGGGCCCTTCAATGATGATATAAAGCCCATACCCATTGGACAAAATGTTCTCCCAGGCCATATTACGGCAAAACCCAAAATAAATAGTCCCACGCGACCCTATCGAACGCTTTTTCCGCATCGATGCTCACCCCTGCTGCTTCAATTCCCTTGGGGCATTGTTCTCTAAACATCATTACATAAGAACATAAGATATGCCATACTGGGTCAGACCAAGATCCATCAAGCCCAGTATCCTGCTTCCAACAGTGGCCAATCTAGGTCATACGTACCTAGCAGTTTCCCCAAAAGACACAGGTTCCACAATGCTTGTACTGGGTCAAGCATTGATATCCTGGGTCCCTTCTTAATAATGGTTTATGGACCTTTCCTCCAGGAACTTGTCCAAACCTTTTTTAAACCCAGCTACACTAACAGCCTTTACTACATCCTCCAGTAACAAATTCCAGAGTTTGATTACACGTTGAGTGAAAAAATATTTTCTTTTATTAGTCTTAAATAGTTTACCCTGTAGCTTCATTGCATGTCCCTAGTCTTTCTATATTCTGATAACGTAAACAATCGATCTACGTTTACCCGTTCCACTCCGTTCATTACTTTATAGACTTCTATCATATCTCCCCTCAGCCGTCTCTTTTCCAGGTTAAAGAGCCCTAACCTTTTTAGCCTTTCTTCATAGGAGTATCCTTCGATCCCCTTTACCATTTTGATGGCTCTTCTCTGAACCTTTTCTAATATCGCTATATCCTTTTTAAGATACGGCGACCAGAATTGCACACAATATTCAAGGTGCGGTCTCACCATGGAATGATATAGAGGCATTATAATATATTTTGTTTTATTTTCCATTCCTTTCCTTATGATACCTAGCATTCTATTTGCTCTCTTGGCCGCCGCTGCTGCACACTGGGCTGAGGGTTTTAACATGGTATCCACAATGACGCCTAAATCTTTTTCCTGGGTGGTGGTTCCTAATGTGGAACCATGCATCGTGTAACCATAGTTTGGGTTGTTCTTCCCTAGGTGCATAACTTTGCACTTGTCCACATTAAATTTCATCTGCCATTTTTATGGCCAGTCTTCCAATTTATCAAGATCCTCTTGCAATTTTCCACAATCCTCTAGGGTTTTAACAACTTTAAATAGTTTTGTGTCATCTGCAAATTTGATAACCTCACTCGTTATTCCACTTTCCAGGTCATTTATGAATAAAAGTGTGCAGCAGCGGCCAAGAGAGCAAATAGAATGCTAAATATCATAAGGAAAGGAATGGAAAATAAAACAAAAGATATTATAATGCCTCTATATCGTTCCATGGTGAGACCGCACCTTGAATATTGTGTGCAATTCTGGTTGCCGTATCTTAAAAAGGATATAGCGGTATTAATAAAGGTTCAGAGAAGAGCCACCAAAATGGTAAAGGGGATCGAAGGATACTCCTATGAAGGTTAGGGCTCTTTAACCTGGAAAAGAGATGGCTGAGGGGAGATATGATAGAAGTCTATAAATTAATGAACGGAGTGGAACGGGTAAACGTAGATCGATTGTTTATGTTATCAGAATATAGAAAGACTAGGGTACATGCAATGAAGCTGCAGGGTAAACTATTTAAGACTAATAAAAGAAAATATTTTTTCACTCAATGTGCAATCAAACTCTGGAATTTGTTACCGGAAGATATAGTAAAGGCTGTTAGTGTAGCTGGGTTTAAAAAAGGTTTGGACAAGTTCCTGGAGGAAAGGTCTATAAACCATTATTAAGAAGGGACCCAGGATATCAATGCTTGACCCAGTACAAGCATTGTGGAACCTGTGTCTTTTGGGGAAACTGCTAGGTAGGTATGACCTAGATTGGCCACTGTTGGAAACAGGATACTGGGCTTGATGGACCTTGGTCTGACCCAGTATGGCATTTCTTATGTTCTTAAATAAGAAGGATGAGTCCTTCTGTCCCATCCTAGACCTGAGTAAATCAATGACATGCTCAGTTTGCAACACTTCTGCATGGAAAGCATCCAGTGGGCCATCACTTCGGTCTGGCAAGGAGAGTTTCTCACCTCCTTGGACTTTTCCAAGGCATACTTCCACATTATAGTTATGGAACAGCATCAGCACTTCCTCTACCTCTGCATCCTAGGTTGCCATTTCCATTTTCAGGCCCTGCCCTTCTTGAAGGTGGTGGTAGTGGTGGCAGCAGTCTTTCTGCACGAGAAGGGGATCTAGATCAAATCTGCAGATGACACAAAACTATTTAAAGTTGTGAAAACCCATGAGGATTGTGGAAAATTGCAAGAGGACCTTGATAAATTGGAAGACTGGGCAACCAAATGTCAGATGAAATTTAATGTGGACAAGTGCAAAGTTATGCACCTAGGAAAGAACAACCCAAACTATTGTTACACAATGCAAGGTTCCACATTAAGAACCACCACTCAGGAAAGAGATGTAGGCGTCATCGTGGATAACATGTTAAAACCTTCCGCCCAGTGTGCAGCAGCAGCCAAGAGAGCAAATAGAATGCTAGGTATCATAAGGAAAGGAATGGAAAACAAAACAAAGGATATTATAATGCCTCTGTATCGTTCCATGGTACGACCGCACCTTGAATACTGTGTGCAATTCTGGTCGCCGTATCTTAAAAAGGATATAGCGTTATTAGAAAAGGTACAGAGAAGAGCCACCAAAATGGTAAAGGAGATGGAAGGATACTCCTATGAGGAGAGGCTAAAAAGGTTAGGGCTCTTCAACCTGGAAAAGAGATGGCTGAGGGGAGATATGATAGAGGTCTATAAATTAATGAATGGACTGGAATGGGTAAACTTAAATTCATTGTTTATGTCATCAGAATATAGAAAGACTAGGGGACACATGTAATGAAGCTACAGGGTAAACTATTTAAGACTAATAAGAGAAAATATTTTTTCACTCAATGCGTAATCAAACTCTGGAATTTGTTACCGGAGGATGTAGTAAAAGCTGTTAGTGTAGCTGGGTTTAAAAAAGGTTTGGACAAGTTCCTGGAGGAAAGGTCCATAAACCATAATTAATAAGAGGGACTCGGATATCACTGCTTGACCCAATACAAGCATTGTGGAACCTGTGTGTTTTGGGGAAACTGCTAGATACTTGAGTGGAGGAGTAGCCTAGTGGTTAGAACAACTGCCTAATACCCAGAAGATCAGGGTTTGATTCCCACTGGCACTCCTTGTGACTTTGGGCAAGTCACTTTACCCTCCATTGCCTCGGAAGAAAAGACTGGCAATCTACTTCCGGTGATACATTGCCAAGAAAACCCAGAAGTAGCTGGGTCGCTATGAGTCAACCCTGACTTGATGGCAAAAAAAAAAAAAAAAAGCTAGATACTTATGACCTAGATTGGCTACTGTTGGAAACAGGATACTGAGCTTGATGGACCTTTGGTCTGACCCAGTATGGCATATCTTATGGTCTTATGGATGAACCCGTCCCTGGACAACAGGTTGATTTGGTTTGGCTCCATGGAGGAGTCCATGTCAGAGACAACTCAGTTGATCTGGTGGCTGGAAAGGCTGTGTTGGGTGATAAAGTACCCCAAGAACAGGCTAGTGCCCCTTTTCAGGACTTGGAGTATCTGGGGCTCACTTCCACACCCACTTAGGCATGGTATTTTTCACTTGAGAGGCTGGTGAAGCTACAGCTTCGCCTCAAGAGTTTCTGCTCTCCGGAACTCCTAGGGCCTGGGACTGCCTGTAACTCCTGGGGTTGATGGTGTCATCCATGGAACTGATACCTTGGGCATGGGCATATGTGGGTCCTCTGCAATCCCAACTTCTATCTCACTGGCCTCTCAGCTGTTTGATCAACACTTGCCATTCCCCTAAAGGATCAAGGGAGAGTCGGCCTGGTGATTACAGCCTCGCCCCTTGATGGACTGAATGTCTCTGGAGGCTCCAGATTGGGTGATAGTCACCACCAATGCCAGCTCCATTTACCTGTACCCTTTGTCGCCTCCCACTCAGCCAATTTCTAACCCAAGCAGTAACTTTAGGGTCCATCCCTAGGGTGATCAGTTTGTTTATAAGTCGCCTGTGAGGAACAGTGTCAAAGGCTTTACTTGAAATCTAAATACCCCACATATAGAGCTCTCCCTCAATCCAACTCCCTGGTCACCCAGTCAAAGAAATCTATCAGATTTGTCTGACAAGACCTGCCTCCAGTGAATTCATGCTGCCTCAGATCCTGTAATCTGCTGGACTTCAGAAACCTCACTATTTTCTCTTTCAGCAGCATGAATGGTTAGTGCAGGAGTGAGGTAACAATTACTATGCTGGTATGGTAGTGTACACTAACTCCCACATTAACTGCTCATTGTATGATGGGGCAGGGACTAGGCAGGTTATAAGTGGAGACTGGACTGTACATTGCAGTTAGTGCAAGGGAATTAGCATGCTTTGTCACTTTTGCAAAGAGGTAGCATCAAGTTCACCCACGCTACTGTAATTGTAAATGAACCTAATGTGTGGTAAGGGCTTTCACATATTAGGTTCATTTACAATATTCAAAGGCCAAAAAAACAGCCTTCTGGGCTGGGAAGTGAATTGTTAGGGTCAGTTTGTGCAGGGGTGCTGGTCATCCCAGGAAGTCTTCTGGTTGACCAACAGGCTAGAAGCCAGGGTGAACTGCATGGCTGTGGAAAGTTTCATACCCTTCTAGAAAGAAAAGCAGTCAGAGTGTTCTCAGACAGTGTCACACAGTGGCGTATGTAAACAAACAAGGCAGCACTCAATTTTGTGGTAGCCATGGAGGTGGTGGAGTTCTGCCATTGGGCAGAGGCTCATCTGGTGGCTGTGTTGGCAGCCCAAATTGCGGGAGCTAACAATGCACAAGTTGACTTCGTAAGTCAAAACACTGAGGATACAGGTGAATGGGTGCTCAGCCCATATAAATAAATATCTGTTTAACCTCGTTGTGTAGGTGGGGCTTGCCAGGAGCTTCTACAGTCGCAGGAAAGATCTGTGACTAAAGAAGGATGCCCATATGCAATCTTGGTCACAAGAGGGCTTCTGAATGCCTTTTCCCCATAGCCCTTGGTGAGCCGTTTTCTGTGCAGAATCTGGTCTCACATGGACTTGTTCATTTTGCTAGCACCAGACTGGCCACGCAGGCCTTGGTACACAGATTTATTCAGCCTGTTTGCAGGTCCCCCTATGTTCCTGCTGCAGGAGAGGAGTCTTCTGTGACAGGGTCCTCTGGTCATGGAGAAGCTCATTCCCTTCCCACTTACAGACTTTGTCTTGAAAGTTCTCTAAGAAAGGATTGTGGGGTGTGGTAGTTGACACCCTTCTAAGGGCAGAAGGTCCTTGACATTACTGATATATGTCAGAGTTTGGAGGATCTTTGAGAGGTTTCTCTCAGGCCCTGGATGCCAGAAAGGCAGACATAGTTTCCATGTTGTCATTCTTACAGTCCAGACAGGTCCAGGGCTTGGTGCTTAAATCTCTCAAGGTTCAGGTGATGGTCCTTGCATGCTATTGGGGAGGCAAGTTCAGGCAGTTTACTTACCGGTGCATCCTGATGTGTCCCGCTTCCTCAAGGGGGTGAAGCTAATCTGTTCACCCGTGTGCCCAGTTGTATTTAAGGCAGTGAGAGGCCCACCCCCTCTTTGAGTGCCTTCGGCAGACCTCACTCAAAGATTTGTCCTTCAACGTGGTATTTCTGATGACTGTTGCATTTGCCAGGAAGGTATTGGAATTATAGGCTGTGTCCTGCAGGGAACCTTTCCTGATCAT
Organism: Ichthyophis bannanicus; assembly: GCA_033557465.1. Lineage (NCBI taxonomy): Eukaryota > Metazoa > Chordata > Amphibia > Gymnophiona > Ichthyophiidae > Ichthyophis > Ichthyophis bannanicus. The sequence goes on from CM066037.1 coordinate 11,915,680, forward strand.
TTCAACAGCATCTGTGCCTCTGAGGATGGTTCTTTATTCTCTCCTAAAAGTGCTGCCTTATCTCAGTCAGACTGTGATTCTGCCCTCTTTCTTAGTGGGGGATCTCCGAGTCGACTCCTTGCTGTGCTTGTTGGATGAGAGGAGGGTGGTGGTGAAATATCTGGAGATTACTAATTTCTTCCATAGGTTGCAGCATATTTTTGGCCTATTCAGTGGTCTGAGGAAAGGACAGGCTGCAGCAAAATTCTTCATTGCCTGTTGGATTAAGGCTATTAGTTCAGCCTACCTCCTCTGTGGGAAGTGAGTGCCGGAAGGAGTTTGAGCTCATTTCACCAGGGCACAAGCCTTCTTCTGGGCTGAGTCTGCCTTGGTGTCTCCAGAGGAGATATGTAAGGTGGCTGCCTGGTCCTCAATGCATACCTTTGTGAGGCACTACAGGTTGCATGTGGGAGCTGGAGCAAATGGCACTTTTGGCAGAGCAGTGCTGTCCAGTGACGCCATCTTCCTCCCATCCTGGATCCTCATTGCTTGGGTATATCTAGCAGAATGGTAAGAAAGGAGAAAGTGTTCATACCCATTAAATTTTCTTTCCTTGAATCCTGCTAGACCAGTGCAGGACCCATTCTGGAGAGACTTTTCCTACAGGCTGGGGAGCCCTGCTGCCTTGTGGCTGCATTTGTAGTATCAGTGCCTGATGCAGAGTTAAGAACAGTATGAGAGACAATAGTTAGTATGAAGTTATTGTTGTTGCTTAATACTTTTCTGAGTTTCTCAGTCTTGTTTCCTGCTTGGTAAGTGTCAAAGTGGCTTCTCTAAGTGCTGCACCAGTACTTATACAGAATGACGATGAATGTACCTGCTCTAACCCGCACCTGGCAACAGACACAGGGCTCTTGGGATTCATTCCCTTCATTCAAAGCAATGGGAGAGAATTAATATTAAGTAATAAAACAATTTGCACACAGAGAATTATGTTAAAAACACTACTCTTAGGGTCGTAAGGGAAAGGGGCCCACAGTCCTACAAACTTGAGCAGTTCCTGTAAATCCCCCTCCCCCCAAGCTAGGCCAGAGCACCTCCTTTATTGAGAGAAACCACCACTTTTCTTTATCTGCGTGTTACAAGTGATGATATAGGTCAAAGTAAGCACAGATATATTGCTCAGCTGAATTATAAGAAGCAAAAACATTCTGTCCTGCTTGCTAAACATGGCCTTGATTTTGGGTACATATCTCTCTCCAGGTTGCTAGTGAATTCCAAACTGCCAGGCTTCAGGCTGTTAGTGCATTCTAAGCCATTCTCCATATTAACAGAGGGTGCTGGTACCCCACTTTAAGTCCCTCTCAACAGATGACACCACTGAAAGTTGCTCTAATCTGTCTCCACCTGCTGGCAAAGGAGCATAACCCATTCATCTGGACTGATCTAGCAGGACTCAATTACTCTTTTCTAGCAATGTTTAAGTTTTTATGTCAAGATCCTAACTAAAGTTAATCAGCACGTTTTCCCCAAAGTTAAGAGCCTTTTTTGGCTGCTGAGCACTTTATGGAAAATCTGCCACACAGTGAAACTAATATGCACACGGAAATCACCTCTTCCTTCCACCCCCATCCCGGGCCCACTTAGAGTCAACTCGCCACTCCGCCTTTTTCTTCCTAGCCCCAGCCCTCTGGAACTCCCTTCACCTTGCCCTGCGTACAGAACTATCTTTCAGCCGCTTCAAGGGATTACTCAAGACACACCTTTTCCAAGAGGCATTCAACCTCCCAGACCCCGACATCTCACCCTCCCGTTAGTCCCCTTTCCTGTCAGCTCCTTTGTCTCCTCGACTAATGTTGCTCTATCCTGCACTCTCTCTCTTTCCTGTCAAACCATTGGAGTTCCTTTCCCTTTCCATTTTCTCTGATGTTTTTATTGTACACCGCCCTGATGCACACGTTTGGGCGGTATATCAAGCAATGTAATAAAGATAAAGATAAGAGATGCAGATCAGTGAAGGAAAAATAGACCACACCAAAAGTATCCTCCCCTCCTTCAGTAACACATACTGCCCCCTCATGCCACCTTCTGGAATCTCCTGTCATTAATCACCATATCCAGAGCTATGGTTGGCACAGACTCGACGCAGTAAGCACTGTGCTAGATTGCTGTACAGAGCTTTAGCACATAATGTTCTAATACATTCACTAAATTAAAGTTCCTTATCGTCCCTCCAGTCCAATCCCGAACCTCTGGGTAATGCACCCCTTCCAGCAGCTTGGAAACTGAGTATGTCATCATTTGATGAGATCAGTACTAGTAGAGCGAGCACCGCCCCTTCTGGCCAGTACACTCAGTCTCCAAGCATCTGGAGGAGGTGAGCCAGTAGGCTCGGCTCACTGAGGACAACTAAGAAGCTTAGTTTAGTTAGTTTTAGACTTTTGGGGGCATTTTTCTTTAATTTTTAAGTCTCTGTTCAGAGCACTTTCTTTTGTTGAGAAAAAAAACAAAAAGAAGGATTTGTTGGAAGGAGGCCCCCCCTTGATCCAGATCGGTGGGGTGGTGAGCAGATGGTGATTGCCTGGGGAAGAGGTGCACCTGATCCCGGTTGGGAGAGTGTAGCAGGGCACCTGAGGCGATCACAGCAGCGGTGCTTTCCATCTGAGGCTCTCTCAGCTCTGAAACTTTAATTTCCGGGTGAGTGCGGGGGAGGAGAGAGCTCTCGAGCACGGCACGGGACACATTTTCCAGCGGCGAAGCAGAGGGCTCGATCGGCGAGTTCACCGGTCCTTTAGAGTGCAGTAAGCAGGTTGCAGGGGAGGAGCACAGCAGGCAGCATGGTGAGGCCGCGGCCTGTGAGAGAGCGTTTTCCCACGTACTGAAAGGACAGCTGGGAAATCGGCTGGTACTTTGGTAGATCTCTCTCTTTTGCTTTAACAGATACCTAAGCTCCACGAACAGAACAATGGCTGGAAAAAATCGTATAGCTAAAGCTGTTGCCCCCGTTACAGCTTCTGCCTCTGTCCAGACAGAGGTCTCAATGTCAGTTGAAGGACCGGTTCCATGTGCAGGGTGCCTGCATGCTGAAGCTCTGAGGAAACAAGTGGAGGAACTCAGAGAGGAGGTGGCGAGGCTGAGGAGCATTCAAGACAGTGAGAAGTACATTGATGAGATGCTTCTTGCAGCAACCAAGCTCTCCAGCAGAGATGAAGATGGGTGCCAACAGAATGACGAAGGTTGGACACAAGTCAGCAGGGCCTGCAGAATCACCAATCCAACTTCTCCAGCCCTTGAACTGAAGAACCATTATGCAGCCCTGGAAGTGGAGGAGGTGAAAGCATCCCTGGAAAGGGAAGAACCAGAGCTCAAGTACCCCAAAGTTACAGAATCAGTGACCACAAGGAAGCGAATGGTAGTGGTGGTTGGTGACTCTCTTCTGAGGGGTACTGAGGCGTCCATCTGCTGACCAGACTTGATGTCCAGAGAGGTATGCTCTCTGCCTGGTGCCAAAATCCAAGATGTTACGGAGAGTTTGCCAAGACTCATCAAGCCCACAGACTATTACCCAATGTTGCTAATCCATGTCGGAACAAATGATACTGCCAGGTATCCCTCTGAGCATATCAAAAGTGATTTCATTACTCTGGGACAGAGGGTGAAGCAGTTAAGGTACACAGGTGGTGTTCTCTTCAATCCTCCCAGATGAGGGTAAAGGCCAAGGCAGAGAAGCTTGCATCCTGGAGATGAATGCATGGCTGCGTGGATGGTGTCATCGAGAGTGTTTTGGTTTCCTAGACCATGGGATGCTGTTCCAAGGGTTGCAGAGCAGAGATGGCATCCATCTGTCCAAGAAAGGTCAACGCGTCTTCAGTAGTAGACTGGCTAATCTACTGAAGAGGGCTTTAAACTAGATTCGTTGGGGATGGGTGAAGAAAGACCCCAGGTAAGTGAAAGTCCCCAGGTAAGTGATACATTAAATACCTTTATGGAAATGGGTAACAGGGGTAACATATGGAAAGCAGTGTGTATAAATGCCCGTAGCATGGGAAATAAGATCCCTGATGTTGAAGCTTTGGTGGGAGTGGCTGACTTGGATTTAGTGGCAGTTACAGAAACATGGTTCACAGAAATCCATGACTGGGATGTAACTATACCTGGCTATACTTTATTCAGAAAGGACAGGGTAGGAAGAAGGGCAGGAGGAGTGGCACTATATGTAAAAAATACTATTAAAGCTTTGGAATTACAGAACTTAAAAGGGAGAGAGGAAGCATTATGGGTTAAACTAGAAAGAGGGAAAGAGAAATCTATTTGCAATGGTGTGATATACAGACCTCCCTCACAAGAGGAAGAGGTGGACAGAGAGTTAATTGAAGACATACGCAGCATTGCTAGGAATTGGGAAGTGCTACTGATAGGAGATTTCAATATGCCAGATGTTGATTGGCACATTCCTGCTGCAGTATCATCCAGAAGTAAAGGGATCCTGGATTCTCTACAGGGAGAACTATTCAAGCAATTGGTAACAGACCCCACACGTGAAGGGGCCATACTGGACTTGGTGCTTACCAATGGTGAAAGTGTTTCTGATGTTATAGTGGGAGATCATTTTGCATTCAGTGATCACCAGATGGTGTGGTTCAGTATCAGGACTAGGGCTGTTAGAATCCATTCAAAGGTGAGAGTCTTAGACTTTAGGAAGACTAACTTTGCCAAGATGGGCCAATACCTCAGGGAGTCATTAGCGGGATGGGAACAGCTGGGGGATGTAGAAAAACAGTGGGCAAAACTGAAAGGGGATATTTTAAGGGCAACCGACCTTTTTGTTAAAATGGTAAATAAAGATAAAAGGAAAAGGAGACCGCTATGGCTTTCAAAAGAAGTAGCTGAAAAAGTGAAGAAAAAGAGGGAGGCCTTCATGAAATACAAGAGATCACAGAGAGAGGAAGACAGTTTGGAAAAACTTAGAGAAGCTAGCAAAGTAGTCAGGAAAGCAAAGATTCAAAAAGAGGAGGAAATAGCCAATGCAATAAAATGGGGGATAAGACATTTTTCAGATATATTAGTGAGAAGAGGAAGGGCAAATGTGGTATTGTCAGACTCAAGGATGAAGGGGAGGAATATGTAGAAGCTGATGAGGATAAAGCGGAATTGCTTAACAAATATTTCTGTTCTGTGTTCACAGATGAAGAACCAGGAGCAGGACCTCAAAAAACACCCACAAACAGAAAGAGAAGCGAGGGACATCTTGAACAATTTTTAGAAGACCGTGTTCGTGAGAAAGTAGCTCAACTTAAAGTAGATAAAGCGATGGGACCGGATGGGATACACCCTAGAATACTGAGGGAACTTGGGGACGTTCTAGTAGCTCCACTGACTGATCTTTTCAATACCTCATTGGAGTCGGGAGTGGTGCCAAAGGACTGGAGAAAGGCTTATGTGGTGAATTTACACAAAAGTGGAAGTAAGGATGTGGCTGAAAACTGTAGGCCAGTTAGTTTAACTTCGGTGGTGAGTAAATTATTGGAAACGCTGCTGAAAGATAAAATAGTGAGGTTTCTGGAGTCCAGTGGATTACAGGATCCGAGGCAGCATGGATTCACCAGAGGCAGGTCTTGTCAGACAAATCTGATTGATTTCTTTGACTTGGTGACCAGGGAGTTGGACCGAGGGAGAGCTCTAGATGTGGTGTATTTAGATTTCAGTAAAGCCTTTGACACTGTTCCTCACAGACGACTTATAAACAAACTGAGCACCCTAGGGATGGACCCTAAAGTTACTGCTTGGGTTAGAAATTGGTTGGGTGGGAGGCGACAAAGAGTACAAGTAAATGGAGCTCACTCTGAGGAGAAGGATGTTACCAGTGGTGTGCCCCAGGGATCTGTCCTTGGTCCGATTCTTTTTAACATCTTTGTTAGTGATATAGCGGAAGGGCTGTCGGGTAAGGTTTGCCTCTTTGCGGATGATACCAAAATCTGCAATAGAGTAGACACCCAGGAAGGTGTAGATAACATGAGGAGGGATCTAGCTAAGCTTGAAGAATGGTCTAGAATTTGGCAGCTGGGATTTAATGTTAAAAAATGTAAGGTCGACTTCCGGTGACGTCACGGAGCGAATGGCTGCGAGCTAGCTGAGCTCCTGTGGAGTCCTGCATTATTAGGGGGAAAAGTGAGGACCCCGGCGCCCAAGTGAGAGGAGAACGGGTCGAGACGATGGCTCAAGCTGCGAAAAAGAAGCTGGCGGGCTTCCGATCGTCCTACGCGACGAGGAAGGAGGATGCGGAACTGACGGCTGCCGAAACGGCAAGGCCCGGTAGCAAGGCGAACTCGTCGGAGAATGAGGAGAGTGAGGAGATCCAGGAGATGGAGCTGCCTCTCCGGGAGTGGCTGCGGGCTTTCAGAAAAGGCATGCGGGCCGACCTGGCGGAGATGCGCAAGGACATTAAAGACTCGCTGACGAGTCTGCATCAGGACCTGAACGGCCTGGGCGACCGCGTGGTGGCTCTTGAAGAGCACGCGGAGGCCTGTAGTGGTGAACTGCAGGTGATGTCTGAAGCGCAGTGCAAATTGGAGAAGCAGCAGGAGGCGATTGTGGAGAAGTTGGAGGAGATAGAGGATCGGGCCCGCCGGAACAATCTGCGGGTGAAAGGCATTGCAGAGTCGGAGGGGCAACAGAACTGTGAGCAGGTGGTCCGGCGTCTTTGTGCGCATATTTTGGCGCTGGAGGGTGGTTCGACGCCAGTGGAGCGGGAGATAGGGGTAGAGCGGGCCCATCGCAGTCTGGGCCCGCGGCGTGATAAACAACCCCGAGATATCATCGCCTGCATGAGCAGCTTCCCACTAAAAGAAAAGATCCTGCAGATAGCCCGGAAATACGGGCGGATTGCGTGGGAAGGCGCGGAGGTGAACATTTTTAATGATCTGTCCAAAGGGACTCTGGACCGTAGGAGAGGCCTGCGGGAAGTCACTGCCTATTTGAGAGGGAAAAGCTTGCGTTACAGGTGGCTGTTCCCTTTCGGGCTTTTAGTTACCGTGAATGGAGTGACGAGGAAGGTGAAGGAGGCCGAGGAAGCCTGGACTGTGTTGGGTGAGCTGGGCTGTGAACAACTCCCGAAGAGGATCAGCGGTGCGGGAGAGAAACAGACGGGCGGCGCAGCAAATCCCCGGTGGCAGCGAGTGGCAGAGAAAGGACGGCGGCTGCAGCGGAAAGGGGCAGATCGAGATGCAGGGCAGCAAGCGCACACGGCGGAGTGAGAGCGTGGCCCTTTGCCTCTGGGGCTGGACTTAGAACTGTGTACTGGGTCAGCCCTCTGGACCTTGGGGGGATGGCTGTGGGAGATAGGGGGTTGGTAGGAGGGCTGTGCTTGAGGGTAGATGGTGTGGGAGGAGGGCGGGGGGGGTTGGGGTGAGATGCAGGATTGTCACTATCGGAAGTAAGGTAAAATGGAGGTGCGGTGGAGGGGGGGGTGAGGGGTGGGGGGGAGAGGGGGGTGGGGGTGGGGGAGGGGGGGAGGGGTCAGGACATATGTTCGAGGTAGGGGGGTACGTAGGGGTAAGGTACACGATGCTGCGGGTGGGCACGCTTAATGTGCGGGGTTTAAACACGCCTACCAAACGGCGCTTATTGTTCCGGGAGGCTGAGAAAAATGACTGGGATGTGATCCTAGTACAGGAGACGCATCTACGTCGCCGGGATGTGGGTCTGATGAGGCACCCCCGGTATGGGAGAACAGTACTTTTCTTGTAGTCGGGAGGGGGGTAAGAAAGGGGGGGTAGCGGTGCTCATACGGGGGGGGGAGCGGGATTCGAGTGACACGGAGCTTTGAGGATGGGGAGGGGCGGGTGGTGGGAGTGGTGGGCAGCTGGGGGGGAGAGGAAATTATGATTGTGTCGGTGTATGGGCCGAATGGAGTGCAAGTGGGGTTCTGGCAGAGGGTGTGCAAGTTGTTGGGGCAACAGGGGGGGGGGGAAAGGGTGGTGGGGGTGATTTGAATGTGGTATTGGAGCACTTGATGGATAGGGAGTCGGGGAGGGGGGAGGGTAGGGGGAGGAATAGGAAGGCTTTGCAGCGGTTGATGACACGGCTGAACTTGGTTGATGCCTGGCGAGTGCTGCACCCTAGGAAGCGTGAGTTCACACACTACTCCATCCCCCATAATAGCTGGAGTCGGATAGATATGATGCTGGTGGATCAGGAATGGATGCTGGGGGTGGGTGGGGGGGGGGGGTTAGTACCCATTGCTTGGTCCGATCATAAAGCGGTTGAAGTAGAGTTTCAGGGGCGGGATAGGGAAGGATTACGGTTTTGGCGCCTGAATGAAGGGTTGTTGAAGTGCCCGGCGGTGGTAAGAGATATTAGGGAGGGGATCAAGGAGTATTTGGAGAGGAATGATATGGGGGAGGTTCGAGTGGCGATGGTGTGGGAGGGGCTCAAGGCGGTTATCCGAGGGAAGTTCATTCAATGGGGGGCGCGTAAGAAAAGGGAGCGATATGAAAAGGAGCGGGACTTAGGGAGGAGGTTGCAGGAGGCTGAGGAGGCTTTCAGGAGATCTGGGAGGGAAGGGGCACGGGGGGTGATGGAAGCGCTCCGGGGGGAATTGCAGGGGCTGCAGGTGGAGCGGGTAGCGATGGAGCTGGCCTGGGTGCAACAACGGTTTTATGAGTTTGGTAATAAAGCAGGGCGGATGTTGGCCCAGCGGTTGCGGAGTCGCAGGGTGGCCTCTCAGATTTATCAGATTAAGGGGAAAGGGGGGGAGGTGCTGTTCCGGGAAAGGGAAATTCAGGAACGCTTCCGGCAGTTTTACCAGGAACTTTATTCGGCGGGAGAGGGGGTGGAGGGGGAGGGTATAGAGCGGTATCTGGAGGAGGTCAGGCTTCCAAGTTTGTCGGGGGAAGCCCGGGAGGCAATGGAGGCCCGGATAGGTTTGGCAGAGGTGGAGCGGGCTATTCAGGGGATGCCTGGGGGAAAGGCACCGGGGCTAGACGGGCTCCCGAGTTCGTTTTATAGGGTATTCCAGGCGGAGATCGGAGAGGTTCTGTGTCGGGTGTTTAATGGGATGTTGGAGGAGAGGGGGGGATCTGCCGGTGGGCATGCTGACAGCTGGGATTACGGTGTTGCCGAAAAGGGGGCGGGACCCGCTGGAGTGTGGGTCCTTTAGACCTATCTCACTGCTCAATGTGGATGTTAAGGTGCTAGCCAAGATCTTGGCGGGCCGTCTGGGGCCCTGGCTGCCTACAGTGATCAAGAATGACCAGACGGGGTTTATCCCGGGGCGCCAGGCCGCTGATAACATAAAACGGGCAGTGGGGGTGCTATGGGAAGCGCGGCGTGGGACGGAGGAGTTTTTGTTAATGTCTGTGGATGCCGAAAAGGCTTTTGACAGGGTGCACTGGGGCTTTCTGATGGCGGTGCTGGAGCGCCTGGGAGTGGGGGAAAACATGGCGTGTTGGATACGCGGGCTGTATAAGGGACCGAGGGCGAGGGTGAAGGTCAATGGATGTTACTCACGGGACTTTAGTTTGGGTAGGGGGACGAGGCAGGGGTGTCCTCTCTCGCCGCTGCTTTTTGCAATGAGTGTGGAGCCCCTGGCGGAAGCTATTCGATCCAACGAGCGGATTAGGGGTCTGGAAAGGGGGGGGGGTGGCTCATAAAATATCTCTTTATGCGGATGATATCCTGCTGTATTTGGAGCGGCCGGAGGAGTCTCTACCGGAGGCCATGGTGGCGATGCAGGCGTTTGGGGCCGTCTCCGGATTCAAAATGAATGTGGATAAGACGGAGGTATTGCGGGTTCAGGTTTCCCCGAGGGTGGAGGGGCGGTTGCGGGGTATGTACCCCCTGCGATGGGTCAACCAGACTCTGAAATATCTGGGGGTGCAACTGGGAGCTAAATATGGTGATTTATACCGGCTTAACTACCCGGGGGTAGTGCGGGCATTGGAGAGGGATCTGGAGGGCTGGATGAGACAGGACGTCTCGTGGTTAGGACGGATGGCTGGGGTTAAGATGAATGTGTTACCGAGACTGCTGTACCTATTCCAGGCCTTGCCAGTGAGGGTGCCCGATGCCGTGTTACGGTGCGTGCAACGGAAAGTGTTTCAGTATATTTGGAACAGGCGCCCGCCGCGGTTGGCCCGGGAGGTGCTTTATGCCCCGCGGGTGGCGGGGGGGCTTGGGGTGCCGAATATCCTTGATTATTACCGAGCGGCGCAATTAAGGCACGTTATGGACTGGCGGAAGCGGGAGGATATGAAGCCTTGGGTACATCTGGAGCGAACAGTGGTGAAGGGCGGCCACCTGGAGGCTTGGCTGTGGGCGGGGAGGAAGCATCGCAAGGAGTTAGGTGCGGGGTCGCCGGCTATGCAGCAGGTAGCCCGGGTGTGGGACGGGGTGCGGCGCGGAGGTCGCGGAGAGGGGAAGGGAACCTGTTTTCGGTCATGATGCCGTGGCGTGGATGGAAGCCTTTTACACCGGGCTGGGGTGGGGGCAGGTTTGATAGTTGGACGGAGAAGGGGCTGGTGTGTTTTTACCAATTCTTGGAGGAGGGGTTGGTGCGGTCCTTTGAGGCAGTTCGGGTAGAATTTGGCTTGGAGGAGCGGGATCGCTATGCATATGTTCAGGTATGCTCTTTCCTTCGCAGGGGTAAGGGGTTGGGGGGGATGGGGGAGGAGGTGTCGGCCATTGAGGCACTTTGGTATGGGAAGTTCGGGTCCAGGGGGATGGTTTCTGGGTTATATCAGGCTGTTCGGGAAAGGGGGGCGGGACGGTTCCCTTATATGCTAGAGTGGGAGCGGGATCTGGGGAGGCCCTTGTCAGCAGCCGACTGGAAGCAGATCTGGGATAGGGTTAGGGGGTTACCCTGGGCAAGTAGTATAAGGGAGAATTGGTATAAGATCTTATTCAGGTGGTATTATACTCCGGAGCGCCTACATAGGATCTATCCGGAGGTGGCGGAGGGCTGCTGGAGGGAGTGTGGGGGGATAGGCACTTTTTGGCATATTTGGTGGGGGTGTCCTAAGGTACAAAGCTTTTGGGGACAGGTGATACAGTGGATCCACCAGCATCTCGGAGAGGAAGTCCGGTTAGATCCCGGGGTATGCTTGATGTCCTGGGGGGGAGGGGGGCAAGGGGATGGGGGACCCATGATTCGCGCGTGCTTGAGTGCGGCACGGTGTGCATTGGCGGCAGCGTGGAAGAGGGTGGGGGTACCTACAGTGGGGGAGTGGGAATGTAGGCTTCGGCAGGTGATTCTCATGGAACAATTGACAGCGGTTAGGAGGGAACGGGTGGCGAAAATTAGGGCTAAGTGGGGAGCCTTATGGAGTGTCCTGAGGGGGGGAGGGGGGAGTGTTTAGTGTGGGGTGGAAGGGTAGGCGGGAGGTGTAGCAGGGGAGAGGGGAAGTGGGGGCTCTTGGGGGGGGGCGGGGGGCTGGGTGGTTGTGGGGTATTTCTGGGTGTTGATTGTTGCTGTATTGTGTTTTGTTGCACCTGATAAAAATATTGCATTAGTAGGAAGGGAGGGCGGGAGGGGGGTGTAGGGAGAGGGGTAGGTGGGATAAAGCAGAAAAGAAGGAATGCATTGACAATGTGGTGTGTTGTTCTATTGTGCACTGTGTGTTGTTTTTGAATTGGTGGTGTAAAGTTGTGCTTATTCCTTCATTAAAAACTTCAAACTATAAAAAAAAAAAGTAAGGTCATGCATTTGGGCTGCAGTAATCCAAGGGAGCAATACAGTATAGGAGGTGAAGTACTTTTGTCCACTAAAGAAGAGCAGGACCTAGGCGTGGTTGTGTCTGATGATCTTAAAGTAGCTAAACAGGTAGAAAAGGCGACGGCAAAAGCTAGAAGGATGCTTGGGTGCATACGGAGAGGAATGGCTAGCAGAAAAAAGGAGGTGATAATGCCTCTGTATAAGTCTTTGGTGCGACCTCATTTGGAGTATGGTGTGCAATTCTGGAGACCGCACCTTCAAAAGGATGTGAACAGGATGGAGTCGGTGCAGAGGGTTGCTACTAAAATGATTAATGGGCTTCATTATAAAGCATATGAGGACAGACTTAAGGATCTTAATATGTACACCTTAGAGGAAAGGCGGGATAGAGGTGATATGATTGAGATGTTTAAATACCTCCGTGGCATAAATGTTCAGGGAGAGAGCCTCTTTCAATTGAAAGCAAGTTCTGCTACGAGGGGACATGGGATGAGGGTGAAGGGAGATAGATTCAGGAGTGATATGCGGAAATATTTCTTTACGGAAAGAGTAGTGGATCCGTGGAATAGTCTCCCAGTGGAGGTGGTAGAGATGAGGACAGTAACTGAATTCAAAAAAGCATGGGACCAACACAGAGGATCTCTAAAGGTAAAAAGTGGACTGTTGTAGTTGTTGTTATGGAAGGACAGACTAGATGGGCCTTGTGGTCTTTTTCTGTCATCATGTTTCTATGTTTAAATAACTCCGTGGCATAAATGTTCATGGGGAGAGCCTCTTTCGATTGAAAGCAAGTTTTGCTACTAGGGAACATGGGATGAGGGTGAAGGGGGATAGATTCAGGAGTGATGTGCGGAAATATTTCTTTACGGAAAGAGTGGTGGATCCATGGAATAGTCTCCCAGTGGAGGTGGTAGAGATGAGGACAGTAACTGAATTAAAAAAGCATGGGACAAACACAGAGGATCTCTAAAGGAAAAAAGGGGACTGTTGTAGTTGTTGATATGGAAGGACAGACTAGATAGGCCATGTGGTCTTTTTCTGTCATCATATTTCTATGTTTCTAAATGGGTAGGTGCGCGGGAAAGGTTCACGGCTGTGCTGCCCTGCCGGGGAACAAGTAAATTTCACTTTTCTTTAGATTTAAGTGGTTTGTTTTGTTTTGTTCTTTTTGGGGGCTGTTTGGCTGCGAGCTATTCCTCTGCTCCCTAAGAGGAGTTGGGGTTGATTCTGGTGAAGCACCCTAAGCCTGTGGAGATGGGGCAGGGGCATTCTCCGATATCGGAGGGACTCGAAGATGAGGACTTTGAGAGGGAGATGGATGTGGATGAGGAGCTTGAGGAAGGCGAAATCCCAGAGCAGGAAGACCAGTGGAATCTGCTGGAGAATGGCCTTCGGGGAGCTAAGATCATGACCCATCTTTACCCCTTGTAAAGAGCTGTTTCGGTCTCCAAAGGTAGATGCAGCGGTGTCGGCGGTCTCAAAGAAAATGACAATTCCAGTGGAAGGGGCGGCGGCGCTCAAAGATGCGCAAGATAGGAAGTTTGATGCGCTGCTGAAGTAGGTATTCAATGTCAATGCCCTTTCCCTCCAGGCTTCCATAAGTGGAGCTTGGGTAGCCCGTGCCTGCCTCCATTGGTCTCAATGGGTACAACAATAAGAGGACCCAGACCAGGCAGTGGGGGGGGGGGGGCCTCACGGTTGGAATCTGGGGTGGCGTATTTAGCGGATATTCATTATGATCTCATTAGAGGGCTAAGAGTATGGCTTCCATGGTGGTGGCTCGCCGTTCCTTGTGGCTTCATAATTGGGCGGCAGATTCCTCCTCCAAGGCCCAACTCAGTAAGCTTTTTAGGGGGAAGCTCCTATTTGGGGAGGACCTAGAGAAGTTGGTTAAAGACCTGGGAGAGTCTAAGGGCGGCTGTCTGCTGGAGGACAAACAGAAACCGAGCCGGGGTACCGCTGTTCCTCAGGCGCAGCAGCGGGAATTTTGGCATTTTCGTCCCACACACCAGACTCCTTTCCAGAAGGAATTTAGTCTTCACATACGGGTATCGTCTGTGCCGACAGAGCCTGCATGGGAACGCTCCCCGGCGTCCAATAGGAAAGCTTTTGTGAGCATCCCACTGTGCCTGCGTCACTGCCTTCCCAACTCTCCTTCTTCAGTTGAGTTTATAGCTGAGACAAAGGAGAGAAACAGAGAGAGAGAAAGACAACTCCTAGGGGAGGTGGGTGGGTTCTGAAGACTAAATTCTTGCTGTTCCCAGAGATCACTTGTTACAGGTGAGTAACTACACTATCTCCAGGAACAAGCAGGAATGTAGTCTTCACATATGGGGACTCCCCAGCTGAAAGATGCCAGGGAGATGACCCCAGAAAGCTGCAAAACCCAGGTTGAGATGGGTCATGCTTCCTCCCATGGATCTCTGGCATCAAAACCCGGGACGGCGGTTAGGAGTTGTTCTAAGTCTGAAAGAGATGCTGGAGAACAGCTTGACCAAACGAGGCATCCTGACGGGAGTCCTTGTCTAAGCAGTAGTGGGCTGCAAAGGTGTGTACTGAAGCCCAAGTGGCTGCTCTACAGATGTCGTCAATGGACACTGAGTGAAGGTTAGTCATAGAGGCTGCCATTCATTGCTCTCACATTGTGAGATGTGACATGACCTCCAAGAGAAAGTCCTTTGCTCTCGTAAGCAAAGGATATGCAATTTGCAATCCATTTGAACAAAGTTTGTTTGGAAACTGGTAGTCCAAGATGACTAGAGTCAAAGGCAACAAAGAGCTGAGAAGACTTTCAATGTTGCTTAGTTCTCTGAAGGTAAAAGGCCAAAGCTCTTTTACAATCCAGAGTGTGTAGATTTCTTTCTGCATTGGAAGCGTGAGGCTTAGGGAAAAATACAGGAAGGTAAACTGACTGGTTTAAATGAAAGGGCGAAACCACCTTTGGTATAAAATGTGGGTGAGTTCTAAGAACTACCTTATCATGGTGGAACCTTGCATAAGGAGGATCATCCACTAAAGCTTGGAGCTCACTGATGTGTCTTGCAGAAGTGAGGGCAATTAAGAAGATTACCTTCCAAGAAAGAAACTTCAGAGATGTAGGGGCTAAGGGCACGAAGGGCGGCTTCATGAGCTGTCCGAGGACAAGATTTAAGTCCCATGCCACAGGCGGTGGCTTAATGGCAGGTTTAGTTAAAAGTAGTCCTCTCATAAACCTTGCTACAAGAGGATGAGAGGAAGCAGGTTGTCCATCTAAGGGCTTGTGAAAAGCAGTAATGGCACTAAGGTGGACTCTTACTGAATTGGTCTTAAGACCAGAGGATGATAAATGGAGCAGATACTCAAGTAATGCCTCTACTGGCAATGAAAAGGGGTTAAACTCCTTTTTAGAACACCAGATAGAAAACCTTTTTCACTTGAAGGCATAGGCTCGCCTTGTGCAAGGTTTTCTTGAAGCCAGAAGGATATCCTTTACCTGTTGAGAAAGGTTGATATCCTGGAATTCTAGGCTCTCAGGAGCCATGCCCTGAGGTGTAGAGACTGAGGATTTGGGTGCAGTAGCGTCCCGTTCTCCTGGGAAAGCAGGTCTGGAGCATATCCCAACTCCAGAGGTCTGGCTTGAGAGAGATGTAGAAGCAGAGGATACCACGTTTGTCGTGGCCAACGTGGGGCTATGAGGATCATATGGCCCTTGTCTCTCTGAAGCTTGAACAGAGTTTTGGGAATGAGGGGAATGGGTGGGAAGGCATAGAGGAAGTCTTGACCTCAGTGCAGATGGAAAGCATCTCTTGCCTGACAGTTCTGAGACAGAATTCTGGAGCAGAATCGGGGAGGTTTGGCATTCTGAGGACTTGCAAAGAGGTCTATCTTTGGGGTTCCCCAGATCTGAAAAATACGAGCAACTTGCTCTTGATGAAGAGACCACTCGTGTGGCAGAAGTACTCGATTGAGTTTGTCTGCTAAAAGATTTTGTGTGCCTGGAAGATACACCGCTAGAAGGTGGATCTGAAGATTCCTGGCAAAGGCCCAGAGGTGTAAAGCTTCATTGCACAACGCCTGAGAACCTGTTCCACCCTGCTTGTTCTCGTAGAACATGGCTACTTGATTGTCGGTCTGGACCAGAACAGTCTTGTAGCTGAGGTGGGCTTGAAAGACCTGAAGAGCACAGAAGATGGCTCTGAGTTCCAGGATGTTTATATGAAGGCAAGCCTCCTGCTGGGTCCAAAGACCCTGTGTGGAGAGATTGTCCAAGTAAGCCCCCCAGCCTAATTTGAATGCATCTGTTGTCAAGGGGATCACCATTTCTATCAGCTGTGTGCTGTTATCTGTGCTGCACATCAGAAGAGTGAGCTTCCAATCACAGCCCTGCTCAACTGAATTAGAACCGCTGCAGCAGAGGCTGGTAAAACATCGGGGATCACCATTTCTATCAGCTGTGTGCTGTTATCTGTGCTGCACATCAGAAGAGTGAGCTTCCAATCACAGCCCTGCTCAACTGAATTAGAACCGCTGCAGCAGAGGCTGGTAAAACATCGGGGATCACCATTTCTATCAGCTGTGTGCTGTTATCTGTGCTGCACATCAGAAGAGTGAGCTTCCAATCACAGCCCTGCTCAACTGAATTAGAACCGCTGCAGCAGAGGCTGGTAAAACATCGGGGATCACCATTTCTATCAGCTGTGTGCTGTTATCTGTGCTGCACATCAGAAGAGTGAGCTTCCAATCACAGCCCTGCTCAACTGAATTAGAACCGCTGCAGCAGAGGCTGGTAAAACATCGGGGATCACCATTTCTATCAGCTGTGTGCTGTTATCTGTGCTGCACATCAGAAGAGTGAGCTTCCAATCACAGCCCTGCTCAACTGAATTAGAACCACTGCAGCAGAGGCGTGCCCACGCCTGAGGGCCTCGCCAGAGGGCCCTTTGGCGTGGCCCTTAGGCGTGGAACATAGGCGCATAAAAGACTAATATAATACCCTGGCAAATACAATCGCTATGCAGTAGCTTCAACAGCCTTCAATCAAACAGCAAGTATAATATTATTGTTATAGTTAACTATGTATTATATCTTGCTCTTACCAATCTGCCTCATCAGCTCACAACATTTCCAATACCAATACCTATCAAACAACTATATCCGGATTCCCCCTTTCTCCTGGATATATTTATATACATACATGTATGATATCTCTCTATACAGAACAAAAGAATCTCAAGCTTTAACCAATTCACACAATTTACTGAGGATTGAATTAATTAATGCCAGATCTGTATGCAACAAAATCCATACAATAGTAGATCATATAGATGAGGCTCAACCTGATGTGCTTTGCATTACAGAAACATGGTTAAATCCAACTGACAATGTAATTATTAATCAGTTGGTTCCTAACTCATACTCCGCTTACAGTTGTCCTCGTTCTTTAAGACATGGAGGAGGAGTACTTATAATTGCAAAACGGAACTTAAAATTCAGAATTCAAAGCACCTATAATTCACGTCAATGTAATTCTATCTGTATTGAAAACAAATTTATGGCAATTTGTCTACATTATAGAGCACCTAATGCCTCCCCTGTGGAACTTGCATCATTACTTGAAAATATATGTGCCCTTACATCTCCCAACAAATACTCAATAGTTCTAGGAGACTTTAACCTTAAATCAATCAGCCACAGAGATTCTGATTCCTTCCTTCAAGCTATGTCTTCTTTGCAGTTCACACAAATAATTAATGCTTCCACACACAAATTTGGTAATTCACCTGACCTCATCTTTGTATCTAATAATAACTTCAAGAGGTCTTGTTACAACACCTATCATTACCCCAATACCTTGGTCAGATCACCATTTAGTTAAGATAGGGATCCTAGTACAAACAAAAAATTTTAATGTGCATCCAGACAACTATTGCTTTCATAGACGTTTTAAGAAATTTGACAGGGATTCATTTATACAAGAAGTCATACCTCATCTGTCCACAGATTCAGATGAGCTTGAAAATCAAATATCCAATTGGAATCACATCATTTCTAATGCAGCCAGAGCAACGGACACGCGTCCAAAGAAAACACGGAACAATAAACTTCATCACAAGCCTTGGTATTCAATATCTTTACGTCATATGAAAAGAACACTCAGAAGAATAGAACGTAAATGGAGAAAACACAATACAAAGGAACTAAAACAACTATATTTAACAACATTAAAGCAATATGATGAACACATTAAACACATAAAAAAAGAATACCACACAAATTTAATTGAGTCAGCCATCAACAAGCCCAGAGAGCTGTTTGAAATTGTGAAGACACTAACAAAAGAGCAAAGAGTCGAGGGTGAAGTAGTAATTGAGCCACAGACTTATGCAAACTATATAAAAGACAAATTTCATTCTAAAGTACAATCAAAAATTCTTACGAACAAAAATTCAGTCTCGCATAATAGGATTTGGAATACATTCAATCCTCCATCAAATGATCAACTAGTCCATATCATTTCAGCAATAAATACAACCACTTCTCCAACTGATCCTTGTCCAGTCTCATGGATCAAAGCTACTAAATCAAGCTTCCTTCACATTATACAACACATAGTGCACATTTCACTTACTCAAGGTATATTACCAGGGCAATTAAAACTGGCATCTGTCAGACCTATCCCCAAAAAAACTACTTTAGATAAAAACAACCCAGCTGCATATAGGCCAATATCTAGTATTCCATTTTTAGCTAAGATTATTGAAAAAATTGTACAACTTCAACTTCAAGACCATATTGATATTTATGCTCCATTAGATGACAATCAACATGGTTTTCGACCAAATCATGGAGTAGAAACCCTAATGATTTACCTTTTTGACAAAATACTACGTACCATAGATGACTTTAAGAAAGGCATTATAATGATCTTTATCGACATCTCTGCGGCGTTTGACTCTGTGGATCATAAAAAATTACTAGACAGATTAGAGGAGATCGGACTTTATGGTATCACATTAAAATGGTTCCAATCTTATCTTACAGAGAGACACATACAAGTAAAGATAGGTGACAAAGCTTCTCAACCCATAAGAGTTTTACAAGGAGTTCCTCAAGGTTCTGCCCTATCTTCTCTGTTATTCAACATCTACATACAACCAATTTGCAACATACCTTCAAAGAATGGCATTAATTATACCATTTATGCAGATGATATAATGATATTTACACCTGTTTCAATTAATAACCCTGACTATCATAGAATTACGGATTGTCTCCTACAAATGTCTGCGTGGTGTAAAGTGTGATAAGGGAGCTTATCATAGCTCAGGTAGGAGCTATAGAAAAGATGATGTGACTGAACAAGCAACCTGTCAGTTCTGGTAGAAGCAAGAAAACAGAGTTTTCACATAAAAGACTACCAGTCCCAGAATGCACCGGGTTTCCAGCAGCCATGAGAGGGGCTGAAGTGAGAAAACGTGTGTGCAATCAAGAGAGCTATGAGGTAATCCCTAAGCACTCATCTCAAAGGGCAGGGCCTGATTCAACACAGCTGCGCTGTGTTAGGGAGGAGCACACATTAGAACAGAATAAGAATAGAGCTTATTCTACAGACAACAGCTTCAGGAAAAGATACAGCAATGGCTACAAGCACCAACATCACTTGGAGAAACAGAAGCCAAGCCAAGCGGATAGAGAGAGAAGGAAACTCTCTGGAAGGAAAAGAAGGAAGGCTATTGGAAGGTCTGGGAGATTCCAAGGCAGTACCTATACTGGGAGGTATTCCAAGTGCCAGCAGAGTCCATTGGACTGGAGTCAGCCAGAGGAATGGATTGGCAGAGATAGGAATCACCAGGGGCTACCTGGAAGAGAGAAGACTGCACGTGGAGAGGACTTTCAGACCAAGGCCAGAAGGTATGTGAGAGGAGATCCAGTGTCCAGGGATCAAGATTGGAAGGCTGGACATCAGAATTGGATTACATACTGGCCAGGCTATACAGAGAGGAATTATGATAGCAGGAGAGGCTCAGGTATGAACACTGATCCAGACCCTATCTATAATAGAGAATGGCAGCAAGGGAATAAGCATTCTCATGATAGTGCCTTAATGAAAGACTCGTCTGTGCCAATGTATGATAGTGACCCTATGCTGATTGATGAAGGGGGAGATACAGCAGATGAAACTATTAATTACATGGACTGTTCTCTATCTAAATGCTATTGCTAGCTTTCTGTGAGCAAACACATCAGCCATCACAAAGAAACCTAACTTTGTTCTTTATTTCCACTGCAAACAGCTCTTAAAGCAGGATTTGGGTTCACACAGTAGCAGCCAGCCAGCTAAAGGGTTTCAGCTGGTCAATTGATAGTAATTAAAGCTGCACCTGATTGTGTGTGTGAGCAAGGAAGAATCACTGCAGGATCTGTGTGGAAAATAAGCAGAAGTTAACCTAACAAGCAAAGTTCATTTATTTCTTTGTGCCTTTTTATTTGGTAATTATTTGCTAAGAAAACATTAGCTAATTGCCTGACAAGTTGAAGGTTGTTTTCTGATTTGCTTTGTGACTTTATGTTATCCATTTAAACACTGCAAGCAAGTAACCTCATTTCTATTGCTACCAAGCATATTTGTGCTGGGTGAATTGAACCCCATCAATAAAAGAAGTATTTTATTGGCCTTACCACTGGTATCACAACTCAATTATTGTCTTCAGCTGTGTTTGGGAGTGAAAGAACTACATTACCCACAATACCTTGCAAGAATCATATGAATATATGCATCGTCAAGATTGTGTAAGTTCTCACCCTAGGCAGCCGTCTGACAAAAGGCAATAATATGGAAATTAATTTCAGCAAAACTGAGGCCTTATTTGTTTCACGTAACCATGATTTCCCTCCTCTTCCTGATATCATGATAGAAAACTCTAATATTCCTATAAAATCTGAAGTAAAATATCTTGGAGTCACTCTTGACAAAGAAATGAATCTTAAAAAACATATCAGTAAGACAATCAGGAGTGCATATTATAGAATGAAGATCATTAGAAGATTAAGACCACTACTTGAAACATCCCACTTTCGTAACATCTGCCAAGCTTTAATCACACCATTATTCGATTTTTGTAATCCCATATACCTTGGTCTTCATAAGCAGTCAATTAAACCCTTACAACTTGCTCAAAACACTGCAGCTCGAATAATATTTGGAGTATCAAGCCAGGAACACATAACACCCATTTTGAGGGAGCTGCATTGGTTACCTATAACACATCGCATAAAATATAAAACTATTATATACATTTTTAAAATAAAACATCAATGTTCTGCAAACAGTCTGGCTACTCTCATTCAATCAGACGATACTATAAGACCTAGAAGATTAGGATCTACCAACAGAGTCAGCACATCTCTTGACTTTAGAAAAGCACGTAAAGATACAACAGATAGAGCATTCTCGTTTGCGGCACCAAATATATGGAACTCCCTCCCAAATGATTTAAGAGCTGCTCAGGACCTTAAAGACTTTAGAAAGCAATTAAAAACTGTCCTGTTTATTGAGCATTATGGTTCTACTTAATAAGCAATTCAGTTTGTAAGAGAGAAAGCAATCATATAATTAGCTGTATTATAGCTCACATTGTATTATAGTACACAATGTTTATAGCGCACTATATCTATGTAAAACACACAAATTTATTTAATATGTATTTTGTCATTAATGTCTGTTCATATTTTCACTGCGTTTGTATTTCTTGTTAAACCGCTTTGATTGTTTGATAAGGCGGTATATAAATACTATTAAATAAATAAATTAAATAAATAAATAAATAAGGTGACTTGGGGCAGTGGCTGATGGAAAGGAAAGCCTACGAGAAGGTTTTCCAGTGACTGCCACCACTGTAGGGACAAAATGAGACGTGTTGAATTTCTGATTTTGTCCGTCAGGCGACCGGAAGCCTGTGTCCACTGGGAAGTTAGGGTCCACTGGGCTGCTCGCATGTGGAGTTGAGCATAGGGAACCACACGTACAGTGGATGCCATATGCTCCAGCAACTGAAGCATTTCTCTAGCAGTTAACATGGTTTTTAGTGCTGCTTGAGATGCCAGCTGAATAATTTGAAGACAACGTGGCTTTGGCAGGAAAGCCCTTGTCTGCCTTGTGTATAGACAAGCCACTATGAACTCTAGAGATTGAGAAGGGGTGAGGTGAGATTTTGGAAGGTTTATGACTAATCCCAAGTACTGCAGAATCTGTACTGTGCGGGAGAGCGCGAAGCTGGCTTCTGGAGCTCTTGGTGTTCGGATGAGCCAGTCATCCAAGTAGGGGAAGATGAATATTCCCAAAGTTCTTAGGAATGCTGCTACTACTGCCATGCATTTTGTAAAGACTGTCATGAGGCTGGAGCTAGGGAAGAAACAGCCTTGAAAAAAACTCCTGATTTGCATAAATCTCAGAAATGCCAGAGAGCGCAGTTCCAGTGTAGCTCAGCCAGAGGGCGCATGAACAGTTACACAGTGCCTGAACCCACGTGCTCAAGCTCTGAGCACCTTAATGATGAGTGTTTTCACCTGTCCTCAAACTCACAGCGTGCAAGCTGGAAATCCCTTTATAAGGGAAATCAGATGAGCAGAGAGGGAGAACAGGACAGAACCGACGGGAGAACGGGAAGGAGAACAGTACAGGATCCAGTACAGAGACCGGTACAGAGACCAGAAAGGGGGCTCAAGAGACCCAGGTGTGCAGCAAGGACTGCAGCAAAGAGTCCAGCACAGAGACCGGGAAGAGAGTTCAGGTACCAGCACAGGAGTGCAGCAGAGGGACCAAGGAGTCCAGCAAAGAGAGGCACCCAGGAGGGTAGCCGACAGACCAACCGGAAGGGTACCAGCGAGGGTACCAGGAACAGTAACAGGAGAAGGAAGGAGAGGAACGGATACAGACAGAGGCAAGTCTCAGCCCGGGGATAAGGCCCAGAGAAGTAGCCTGCCTGTTAAAAGAAGTTCTTCAAATAAAGACTGGAAATCCATGTCTGGTTTTCCTAGCAGCCTTAATTGTGGAGCAGTGCACAGGACAGAGGATCAACAAGAAAAGCTACAGAGTAAGCTGAATCCTAGGCGTGGCACTCCACCGAAGATAAGGTATGAAAAGCCTTTTATATTAAAAGGGACTTTCAATGAAGACAGTTTTATGCAGGTAGATAAACCTCATTATCAGAGAAGAAGCAAAGTTAACTATTTAAAGCCACTTTCCAAAAGGGTTCTACAGAAGTTATATGAGAAGCCAAGGAACTTCTATGAGGAACTAAGTAACACTGAGGATACTCTAAACATTGAAGGGTGTAGTGAGCCAGAATCAATGGACTTGGATTACAGCTCCAGTGTTCCCACGCCTCATACAGAACCTATGGAATGTAACTTGTGCTTAAGAGGTAGTTGCCTGCCATGATAATTGTACAGTGAAGAAATGAGTCTGAAAATGGTGAAGTTGATAACCATTCTGTTCTAATTGTTTGTTTCTATTGTTTGGAAAATCCCTTAACCCAGTTAAACAGTCAATTGTACAGCCTACAACGTTGAACTGTTTAGTCCATGGTGGAACTTTATTATTCTTTGAGGAAAGCTTTACCTCCACTTTAAGTTTGTTGTCTCATTTGAACCTAGAGCATTAAGCTGGGAAATAAAGCCTTATTTACCCTCCATTTGGTGTAGTTATTCATTTCAGGGAGCACTATATTACAAGGACCACAATCCTTTGGGTCCTGCAGCTCAAACACTCCCTGATACAAATTAAATGTCAGCAGACGCCCTTACTCTACTGCGCCTGTAGGGGCGCCGGCCCGACAAGACTCTTGAGGCAGAAGCCAGTCTGAAAGGAAGAACCCTGTACTGAACATAAGATATGCCATACTGGGTAAGACCAAGGTCCATCAAGCCCAGTATTCTGTTTCCAACAGTGGCCAATCTAGGTCATATGTACCTAGCAGTTTCCCCAAGAGACACAAGTTCCACAATGCTTGTACTGGGTCAAGCACTGATATCTTCGGTCACTTCTTAATAATGGTTTATGGACCTTTCCTCCAGGAACTTGTCCAAACCTTTTTTAAACCCAGCTACACTAACAGCCTTTACTACATCCTCCGGTAACAAATTCCAGAGTTTGATTACACGTTGAGTGAAAAAATATTTTCTTTTATTAGTCTTAAATAGTTTACCCTGTAGCTTCATTGCATGTCCCCTAGTCTTTCTATATTCTGATAAGGTAAACAATCGATCTACGTTTACCCGTTCCACTCCGTTCATTAATTTATAGACTTCTATCATATCTCCCCTCAGCCGTCTCTTTTCCAGGTTAAAGAGCCCAAACCTTTTTAGCCTTTCTTCATAGGAGTATCCTTCCATCCCCTTTACCATTTTGGTGGCTCTTCTCTGAACCTTTTCTAAAATCGCTATATCCTTTTTAAGATACGGTGACCAGAATTGCACACAATATTCAAGGTGCGGTCTCACCATGGAACGATATAGAGGCATTAT
The DNA here is from genome assembly GCA_033557465.1 of Ichthyophis bannanicus. Classification (NCBI taxonomy): domain Eukaryota; kingdom Metazoa; phylum Chordata; class Amphibia; order Gymnophiona; family Ichthyophiidae; genus Ichthyophis; species Ichthyophis bannanicus. Next base: position 11,939,873 of record CM066037.1, read on the forward strand.
AATATCCTTTGTTTTATTTTCCATTCCTTTCCTTATACCTAGCATTCTATTTGCTCTCTTGGCCGCCGCTGCACACTGGGCCGAGGGTTTTAACATGGTATCCACAATGACGCCTAAATCTTTTTCCTGGGTGGTGGTTCCTAATGTGGAACCTTGCATCGTGTAACCATAGTTTGGGTTGTTCTTCCCTAGGTGCATAACCTTGCACTTGTCCACATTAAATTTCATCTGCCATTTTGATGCCCAGTCTTCCAATTTATCAAGATCCTTTTGCAATTTTTCACAATCCTCTTGGGTTTTAACAACTTTAAATAGTTTTGTGTCATCTGCAAATTTGATAACCTCACTCGTTATTCCACTTTCCAGGTCATTTATGAATATGTCAAAAAGCAGCGGACCCAGCAGAGATCCCTGGGGTACACCACTATCCACCTTTCTCCATTGGGAAAATTGGCCATTTAGCCCTACCCTCTGCTTTCTATCTTTTAACCAGTTCCTGATCCACAATAGTACACTGCCTCCTATCCCATGACTCTTTAGTTTTGCCAAAAGTCTCTGATGAGGGACCTTGTCAAAGGCTTTCTGAAGTCCAGATACACAATATCAACCGACTCACCTTTGTCCACCTGTTTATTCACTCCTTCAAAAAAACATAACAGATTAGTAAGACAAGATCTTCCTTGTCTAAAGCCATTTTGGCTGTCTCCCATTAGGTTGTGACTATCTACATGCTGAGTAATTTTATTCTTTATGATGGTTTCTACCATTTTTCCCGGTACTGACGTCAGGTTCACCGGTCTGTAGTTTCCCGGATCACCCCTGGAACCCTTTTTAAAAATTGGTGTTACATTGGCGATCCTCCAATCTTCAGGTATTAGAGATGATTTTAATGATAGTTCACAGATTACTGATAGCAGGTCTGCAATCTCATATTTCAGTTATTTCAACACCATTGGATGTATACCATCTGTCCCAGGTGATTTGCTACTCTTCAGTTTATCTAATGTATCGATATTTCCTTCAATTCTTCCGCACCTTTAAATACCACTTCAGTCATGGGTAACATACCTACATCTTCCTCAGTAAAGACCGAAGCAAAGAATTCATTCAGTCTCTCCGCTATCGCCTTGTCACCTCTTAGTGCTCCTTTAACCCCTTTATCATCTAATGGACCAACTGACTCTCTCACAGGTTTTTTGCTACGAATGTACTTGAAAAGGTCTTTATTTCGCGTTTTTGCTTCCGCAGCAAACTTCTTCTCAAATTCTCTCTTTGCCTGCCTTATCAATGCCTTGCATTTGACTTGCCAGTGCTTGTGCTGTTTCCAGGTTTCGTCGTTTGGCTCTTTTTTCCATTTCCTGAAAGATGCTTTTTTGGCAACAACAGCCTCTCTGACCTCACCTTTAAACCATGCTGGCAGTTTTTTGGACTTCCTTCCACTTTTCTTAAAGCGTGGAATACAGCTGGTCTGGGCTTCCAAGATAGTATTTTTCAACAACACCCAAGCTTTATGTACGTCTTTAACCTTTGCAACTGCTCCTTTTAGTTTTTTCTTAACTGTTTTCCTCATTTTATCATAGTCTCCCTTTTGAAAGTTAAAAGGTAGTACTGTGGATTTCCTTACTATCCCTCCTCCACTAATTAAATCAAAGGCGATCATGCTATGATCACTATTGCCAAGTGGCCCCAACACCCTTATCTCTTGCACTAGATCTGGTGTTCCACTAAGGACTAGGTCTAATATGGCTTCCCCTCTGGTTGGTTCATGAACCAGCTGCTCCAAGAAGCAGTCATTTATTTCATCTAGGAACTTTATCTCCCTAGCATGTCCTGACGTGACACTGACCCAGTCGATACCGGGGTAATTGAAATCACCCATTATTATTACTGCGCTGTAACTTTTGTTAGCTTCCTTGATTTCTTTGAGCATTTCATCATCCATTTGGTCATTCTGGCTGGGTGCTCGATAGTACACCCCCACTGCCATTGCCTTCCCCCTTTTATATGGAATTTCAATCCATATAGATTCTACAGCAGATTTTGTTTCCTGCAAAACTTTAATCCTTTCTGAGTCAATGCCCTCTCTAACATAGAGCGCAACCCCTCCACCAATTTGATCAGCTCTATCATTACGATATAGTTTGTACCCAGGTATCACAGTGTCCCACTGGTTGTCCTCCTTCCACCATGTCTCTGATATTCCAATCATATCTAACCTTTCATTTAGTGCTATATATTCTAACTCTCCCATCTTATTCTTTAGACTTCTAGCATTTGCATACAAGCATTTTAGAGAATGTATTTTATTCATGTTAATTTGGCTATTGTTAGACATGAGTAAATTGGGATCTTTAAGCTCTGTCTGCTCCATACTTGAGGGCATTTGGGCTACTTTACTCTTTTGTGGAACCTCTCTGCTTTTGGTAGTTTCCTTCAAGGATACATTCTTCCGAACCATCCGCTCTTGGGCGACTGTCAGCTTTCCCCTAATATCTAGTTTAAAAGCTGCTCTATCTCCTTTTTAAAGATTAATGCCAGCAGCCTGGTTCCATCCCGGTTAAGGTGAAGCCCATCCCTTCGGAAGAGCCCCTCCTTTCCCCAGAATGTTCCCCAGTTCCTAACAAATCCAAAACCCTCATCTCTGCACCATTGTCTCATCCACACATTGAGACTCCGGAGCTCTGCCTGCCTTTTGGGTCCTGCGCGTGGAACAGGAAGCATTTTGGAGAATGCTACCATGGAAGTTCTGGATTTCAACTTCCTACCTAAAAGCCTAAATTTTGCCTCCAGAAACTCCCTACCACATTTTCCTATGTCATTGGTACCGACATGTACCAAGACAGCAGACTCCTCCCCAGCACTATCTAAGACCTTATCTAGGTGGCGCGTGAGGTCCGCTACCTTCGCACCAGGCAGGCGATCCTCACGTCCACCAGCCACCCAGCTATCTACATGCCTAATGATCGAATCACCAACTATAACGGCTGTCGTAACCCTTCCCTCATGGGCACATGGCCCTGGAGAAACCTCCTCGGTGCGAGAGGGTTTTACATCACCTGGAGGACAGGTCCTAGTTACAGGATCACTTCCTGCCACACCAGGGTGATGCTCTCCTGTCACGTGACCTCTCTCCTCCATGGCAACAGGGGTGCTGCCAGACTGGAGGTGGGACTTCAGGACTATATCCCTGTAGGTCTCGTCTATGTACCTCTCTCTCTGTCTTATGAAAAAGGAATCAAAGAAACCTCCTGTGATCTATGTGGATGAGGATATGCGTATATGCATCTTTTAGATCTAGAGGACATAGCCAATCCTGGCTCTGAATGTAAGGGAGAAGTGTTCCGAGGGAGATCATTTTGAATTTTTCTCGGAACAGATACTTGTTTAACTCTCTGAGGTCCAGTATGGGTCTGTATCCCCCTGTCTTCTTTGGAATGAGGAAGTAGGGGGAGTAGAAACCCATGCCCTGCTGGGATATGGGTACCTCTTCTATTGCTCCCTGAGCCAATAGTGAGGTGACCTCTTGAGACAAGAGAGTGGTGGAGGGGCCCTGAGAATTGAACTGTCTTGTTATGGTGGGAGGGGGCATACTGTGAAAACGAAGATTGTACCCCTCTCGAACAATGGAAAGGGTCCAGCTTTCTGATGTTATTTGTTGCTATCTTCTGGCAAAATGACAGTGTCTGCCGGGGATGGTGAGAGGTTCTGGACCTTTCAGGGGCAGGTTGACCAAGTTCTCTAGGAAGGAGTCAAAGCCCCTGAGGAGGCTGAGTCTGCTGAGCTGGTTGAGCTCTGGGGACTTGGGCCTTTCTTTTCTGTCTGGGTTGCTGTTGCCCCTTCTGGGGAGCATGAACTGGACAGTGGCTAGCCTGGGTGTAAGATGGGTAGAATTTCTTTTTCTTGTTAAAAAAGGGTTTCTTAAATGGCTTCTTTTTTGCTGGGTTGGCTGTAGCCCTTGACAATCTGTTCAAGGTGGTATTTTCAGATTCAATCTGATTAGCCTTGTCTTGCCAATCCTTGCCAAATAGGTTTTCTCCTGTACAAGGAATATTACCCAACTTATCTTGCACCCGTTGTTCTAAATCTGATGCCTGAAGCCAGGCAATGCAATGTGAACCGATGGAAATAGCAGACGTTCTGCTAATGCATTCAAAGCAATCAAAGGTTGCACGATTCATGAACTTAAACACATTCTGAGCATGTTTGACCAGAGTGAGGAAGTCAGTTCTTTTGTCATCGGGGAGAAGTGGAGCCATGAGCTCTAAATCTCTTGTAACCTCTTTAAGAAGCATTCCCATGTAGAGAATGTAAGAGCTGATCCTGGCTGATAGCATCGAGGATTGAAAACATTAACACCCAAACGCATCGAGTGTCCTCGATTCTTGGCCTAGAGGGTTGGAAGAATGCGTTTTAGCACTCTTCATCTTACGCATTGCCGATTCCACTACCATTGAATGGTGTGGTAGTTGAGTCTTTTGAAAACAAGGGCATTGTGGAACTCGGTACATGGTACTGAGTCTCCGAGAGTGTGGAGACACTGTTAAAGGAGCTTCCCACATTCTTAGCATGAGATCATGCAGAATCCGATGAATGGGAAGAGTTGCAGCTTCTTTAGGGGCTGCCGGTTATTGAAGAATTTCTAATTCTTCTGCTCTCGGTTCTTTCTCAGGAGTCACCGTGATTGAAAGTCCCTTGGCTACATCACCTATGAAATCCTGAAATGACATGTCCTCCGGAGGAGACATCCTCCTCTGAGGAGAAGGAGAGGGATCCTCTGGTAGAATCACTCCGGTATCGGCGGAGTCATCGGAATTGGAGGACTTAAAGTATCTCCGTGCCGGGTGCTCTTGCATTGCTTGACGCCGGTATCGATCGAAGTCGGCATCGGACTGTCTCGATACCGGTCCCTCAATACCGGATATTGATTCAAGAGCCAGCATGGGGGGAAACACATCGGTTAAGGCAGGCGCGGTCGGTACTGGTACTGATGACTGCAGAACCGTCTGGAGTGGTCTTAGCGGTACCGAGGCTGCTAAGAGAGTCACTAGACTGCGTTCGATGGCCAGGATGCGCTGATCCATAGGCCCTGCCGATGCCTGGATGTCGGTACCGGTGGAACAGGCCATGACACCAGAGCATGGCACCAGGAGTTCTCCCGATGTGGAAGCTTCGGGAACATCCTGAAGCCCCGTTAATGCTTTGGAGGCTGGAGCTGTTTTGTTTTCTTCGAGGGCAACGCTAGTAGCATCTCGATGCTTCGAAGGAGATCTACCCTTTGAGGACCGGCCAGTCTTGGAAGACCTGGGTTTAGTTACCTGAGATCCATGGGAGGAAGATGAAGCCCTGGAAGACGTTGATGCAATGGTCATTGCATCTGCAGCAAAGAGGGTGCCGAGTTTTGCAGCTCTGTTCTGCAGGCCTCTCTTGGTCATCTTTCTACAGAGGAGACACTCCGATGGTAAATGGTCAGGACCTAAACATTTAAGACACCATTCATGGGTGTCGGTAGCAGAAATGGTACTGCTACACTTTGAACATTTTTTGAAACCACTAGATGGTTTCTCCATTTTAGAAAAGAGGGCCTAGTGCCCAAAATGGTGCCTGGCACCTAGAGGGGACAGACCTTCCAAAAAGAAGAATTATTTTTTTCTTTAAGGAAAGAAGAGAGAAAATGAAGAAAAGACTGGTGGAACCGGTACAGGCGTAGACGGTGAAGGCAGACGCGACCACAAAAAGAAAGATTTTCTGTGGTGACAGGGTTTGCTGCGTGTTGGCTCTGTGGAAAACAAAAAACTGAAGAGGGAGAGTTGGAAAGGCGGGAAGGCAGCGACGCAGGCGCAGTGGGATGCTCCCAAAAGCTTTCCTATTGGACGTTGGGGAGCGTTCTCGCGCAGGCTCCATCGTTACCGGCGATACCCATATGTGAAGACTACATTCCTGCTTGTTCCTGGAGATAAAGGGACTATAGTAGTTGGTATGGAAGGGTAGACAGGATATCATGCTTCTATGTTTCTTATTATCAAAGTGGTTTACTACCAGTCTTTAAAAGGGAAGTACAATCTGCAGAGGGAAGAAGGGAAAGGAGAAGGAAAGAAAAAGAGAACAGGTCATGCTCAGAGGGAAAGAAGGAAGGGCTAGACTAGTCCAGACAATCCCCCCTCCTGACACTTCCTATTCTTCTGATTTTCTCCCCGATACTCCTGATCCTTCCTGACTACCCAACTCTTCCATCCTCCCAATACCCTCCTCCCAACTTCCCCAACTCCTCAGATACCCCCCCCCCCGAGCTATCTGGACTAGAGCACTTTGGGCTTGGCAGCCTGGTCAAAAGAACTCTTCAATAGAGAGCCTGTAGCATGGTTCAGAGCTCCCAAATTCTCCCCCCATCCCTCCAAACGTTAGGAGGCAGGAGCGATGCACAGTTGCTCCTTTCTCCGGTGATGCCATCTTGCAAAATGGTGGCGCCTGACCCCAGTGCATTCCGATGTACTACTAGGGATCAGGCACTGTCATTCTGCAATATAGTAGCACTACAGGCAGGAATGATTGGGTATCACTTCTGCTTTCCCATGTTTGCAGGTGTGAGGGAGGAGAGGGTTCGGGAGGACTAGAGGGGTCAGTGGTTCAAAAACAGAGGTTCAGTTGGATCACCAGGGACTGGTTTGTTAGGTCAGAGGAACGGGACAGGGGATCCAGGGGCCCACTTGGGCAATCGGGGATGATTGGGGGAGGCATCCAGAGGGGTTCACTTTGGCTAGCAGGGATCTTGAATGATCTGAGGTGCAGTGCCACACTTCACTTCAGATCATCCTCTGCTCCCATGCTGTATCTTCATGCCTGACTGAGCTGGCATAAGGTTTGTGTACAAGAAGAATAAAATGCTGTGCCACATTTTAGTACCATTTTGTTCTATCAGGAACCTTTTTTATTCTGCTATTTGCATGCATTTTGCCCTTTCGTGCAGTGGTTTTACACTGATTTCCCCTGCATAGGGAATATCATGATCTCTGGAAAATCAAGAGTGCACTGCTGTGCTGCTTACTGCATCGGCCACAGAGCTGGGCACACTTCCTTTGGTGCCATCTTTGTGATTTTTTTTCTATAACGCTCTTACAAATGTTTACAGCTTTCAGGGCATAGGTCCACAGAGGTCCTGAGCCCCAGAAGTCCAAAGTACAAACTTTGTACTGAAGACTGCTACTGGAATCATGGTCCTCTTTCATTCCAGAAAACGTTTCCAACTAAATATTCCCCAAGCACTTTCAATTAAAAACAGAAACCTGCTAAACTGATCTCCTTCCCTATTCTCCTCTCACAGGCAGGGCAAAAGAATTATCATTAAATAAGTATTCTGAGAGGCAATTAAAGAGGCTTTGCACTTATCTGTCAGGAAGAAAGACAAGAGAATGGCAGAAAGACAGCAGAAGGCTGAAAATCAATCAGTATGTGGTGGCCTGGGGTCCTACTAGTGGGAAGGGAGAGGGATCTCCTGAGAGACAGGGCTCCGCACTGATAATTATTACCTCTGATAAGGTCTCTCTCTGCTGTTTGCACTGAAAGGACTGCACTAATGAGGCAATGATGCTCTTCCACATTCACTTGCCTCCAATTCCCTCTCCGAGCCCCTCCCAGTCCTGAAACAATGATTCCAGGGAGCAGAAAGCTCCCGGCAGGCAAGAGGAATGGAGCTGGCAGCGAAATATGGAGGGAGAAGATAAGGACGAGACAGAGGAGAGGGGCTGGATCCCTGGAGCCCAGCAGAAAATTACAGTCATTATGAAGAAGGTGGGAGAGATGAAAGGACCTGGTGTACGCTCGCTACCCCTTTATTCACGGCTTCATCTTGAAGATGAAAGAAGTTAGCAACGATTTTCTAGTTTTTTATAAGCAGCTTCACTCGACTTTTTCTTTCTTTGGGATTTATTTGGCAAGGACTTTTCCCCATTTTCTGTTCATGGATAAAATCTTAATTCTGCCTCTAACTTTATTGTACTTTATCTTTTTTTTTTCATCAACATGGTTGAAAAATACAGCATGTATGTTTGTTTAATTTCGATCAGCTGTCCCCAGGTTTTTTCGTTTACATGTTACATGCCAAAGTTGATGTAACAGTAAAATGAACTCCACTGCTAACTGATTTAAAGATAGAAGGCGTAACTGGATTACATGTGCCTATAATAGCATGAGGGCACAAGTAGTCCACTTAGGACTGGCCCCAGAGTTGGTTCAAGGTTTTGGTGCCCTAGACAGATGGCAGACCTTAAGCTTTACACACACACACACACCCCTCTGAGGCTGTCAACATTTATTGTTTCACTTTGAATGCCCTGCTCATCGCCACACCAAGAAATTGCCATCCTAGGCGACTGCCTAGTTTGCCTGATGGTTGGGCCAGCCCTGAGTTTACCCACTGCAGGATTTTCAAACCTATGGATGCCAGCAGGCTCCAGCTTTTAGTACAGGGTGAACTAGTTTTAGTTTTAACCCAGGATGTGCATGAACCTGCACGGGTCAATATTCAAAACAATTTATGTGATTAACTATAGAGTTAGCTACATATATTCTTTGCTTGTGAAAATTTGGGGCAACCCACTCCATAACGTTTGACATTGTGATGTTGTGCTTAAGTCTGGGAAGGATCAAAGTTGTTCCAGGAAATCAGCACTATCTGGCTATCTTGATCTGCTTAAATAGCATGGCAAAACTAGCAGTCCTATACTTAAGCAAATAACGTATCGTGTTAAGGGTAGGATCACATATTCAGCAATCTGACTTATAAGTGGGCTGACAATCTGCTTAAAGTTAACAGGATAAGTGATGTGGATTTGTTCCTACTGAGTATCAGGCTTCTTATGTTTGCCTTTCTAAGGGAAATCAACAGGATACCAGAACTATAGGACCTGGATGCCATGGGTAAAACCACAACTGGATGAGCATGTACTGAAAAATGGAGCCAGTTGGCAACCCTGGATAAATTTTCGTGTGCATAAAATGTGGATTTCAGGGACGCTTTGAAAAGAGCATGCGTGCATCACACCTTCTGAAAATGGCTGCTGTGTACATCTCTCCAGTGTACATGGACATTTGTGCCAGCTCTTTAACCGGCTAAGAGCAAACTCAGTTTTTTCTTAGGACAGGCAATAGATGCCTGGTGAATGTGTTCTCAGCTCTTCGTTGGTTACAGGGGAGGGGGGAGAGGGAGTCTGTCTTATGTGATGGAGCAAATGGTGTACTGAACTGGGCCGGAGATGTTCCTTCTACTGAATGGGGCTAGAGGAGCTCCTCTGGGCTGCAAAAACTCCTTGAATGACACAGGGGACATCATGGACCACCCCACGAGCTAACATTTCAAACAATTGGAGTGCTAAATTCAACATAAATGATCCCTCAATGGATACAATGAAGGTTTGCACAATATTGGGGTGCTCAAGCACACACTGCATCCACAGAGCTGACAGTTATGCAGACCACAGTGTTTCGTTCCAGAAAAAACACACAACCAAAACTGTTTATTCCCAGGAGACATCAGAAGTTATAGAGTCCCACTCACACTGATAATGGTATGTTTGATCATGGCAGGGAAAACCTCCTGAAGATACCCTCCAGATATGATACGGAAAAGCCCAACTACTGAATATGGTGTGCAAATCACAATAAATGGAAATTACACTAACCTGGTAATTGTAGTTCCTGTAGGATCCAGTTTAGTCCTCCACAATCGGGTAGTGCACCTTCTACTGCAGCCTGGAGACTGGACCAATCAAATCTTCTGTAGTACATATCCAGCAGGAGCTCCCAGAAGCCCCCCAGTGTACTAGTAACAAAGCATACTTAACGAAGCAACACATTAAATAATCATTAAATTAACATTACATTATCAGTAAACCCTTTTCTTCCCCCCCTGTAATAACCAACTCCCTCCCCACACGAGGAAGTCAGAACACCGCCTGGCGCCGAAACCGACGCCTTCCAATTTACACAGAGCTCCCCTTCACAGAAATCTAGGGAGCTGACTGAACTCCAAGAAAGGGAAGAGCCATAGCGATAAGCACGCCTGTCAACAGAACCCGAACGGGACGAAGAACCGTCCTACAGTCAACCGCTCGGAACAGCGCGCCGCAAGACTACCCAGAGAGTTGGGAGGGAAGGAGGACTAAACTGGATCCTACAGGAACTACAATTACCAGGTTAGTGTAATTTCCATTTCCTGTGCGGATATCCAGTTTAGTCCTCCACAATCGGGATGTAACAGAGCAGTTAAGACCGGGCGGGACCTTGCCAGCCGGCGCGCAGAACCACCGATCCAAAACAGGAATCCCGAGCCACCAATACATCCAGGCGATAGTGCCTGCTGAAAGCGTGCAGAGACGACCAAGTGGCCGCCCTACAGATATCCGCTGGCGGAACCAGGCAATGCTCCGCCCAAGAGGTCGCCTGAGCTCGAGTAGAATGAGCTCGAAGCCCCTCCGGAACTGGCCGCTGCTGCAACAGATACGCAGATGCGATCGCTTCCTTGAGCCATCTAGCAATGGAGGCCTTAGCCGCCGCCTCCCCTTTTCTTGCGCCCCCAAAGAGCACAAAAAGCCGATCGGTCTTACGAAAGGACTCCGTAGACTGCAAATACCGACGCAGCGTGCGACCCACATCGAGCCGGTGAAGACCCTTGTCCACCGACTCGACCGAGTTCGCCGAAAGAACCGGCAGAAACACTGCCTGGTTCAAGTGAAAGGGAGACACCACCTTTGGAAGAAAGGAAGGCACCGGCCGGATCACAATCCGGTCTGCGGAAAACGACAAGAAAGGCTCTCGGCAGGACAAAGCCTGAAGATCCGAAATGCGCCGAGCCGAGCCGAGCCGAGCAAATGGCTACAAGAAAGACCGTCTTCAAAGTGAGATCCTTCAGGGACGCCCTCCGCAAGGGCTCAAAAGGTTCCCGCACCAGAGCCCGCAGGACTAAATTCAAATCCCACGGGGGAATCGGTGCTCTGCGGGAAGGCCGCAAATGAAAAACAGCGGTCAAGAAACGCCGCACATCCGCATGAGCGCTGAGAATGTGGCCTAAAACCTTGCCTCTATAGCAGGAGATCGCTGCCAACTGAACCTTCAGGGAACTGGCCGCGAGGCCTTTCTCGAACCCATCCTGAAGGAAGCTTAACACGACGGGCACAGAGACCGTCGCCGCCCGGACTCCCCGCCGGGAGCACCAGTCCTCAAAAATCCTCCAGATTCGAACATAAGTAGGAGAAGTGGATGACTTTCTTGCCCGCAGTAGGGTGGAAATCACCGCGGGCGAATAACCCTTCTTTTTCAGCCGAGCCCTCTCAATGGCCAAACCGTAAGCGAGAATCGAGCCACCTGGGGCATCCGCAGGGGGCCCTGAAGAAGAAGGTCCGGCAGCGCGGGCAGGCGCCAAGGCACGCCGTCTCGAAGTCTGACTAGCTCGGCATACCAGGGCCTCCGGGGCCAATCCGGAGCCACCAGCAGCACTCTGCCCTGATGACACTCGATGCGCTGGACGACCCGGCCGATCAGCGCCCACGGAGGAAAGACATACAGAAGCCCGGACGTCGGCCACGGCTGAATGAGAGCGTCGAGCCCTTCGGACATTCGCTCCCGCTGTCTGCTGAAGAAGCGACTCGTCTTGGCCGTCTGGAAGGTCGCCATGAGATCCATGATGGGCGGACCCCACCGCCGCACTATTTGCGCATACACCTGTGGATTTAACTCCCACTCTCCGGGGTCCACTCGCACTCTGCTGAGAAAGTCGGCCTGGACATTTTCCGCGCCCGCTATGTGCGCCGCTGATATTGCCGGCAGACGAGTCTCCACCCAACTGAACAAGGCTGTCGCCTCTGTTTCCAGGGCCACACTCCCTGTGCCCCCTTGGCGATTGATGTAAGCCACCGTGGTCGCATTGTCCGACCAGACCCGGACAGGTCGACCCCGGACCAGTGGCTCCAGGGCCAATAGTGCTAGTCGCACCGCCCGAAGCTCGAGACGGTTGATCGACCAAGACGCTTCCTGGGAGGACCACACCCCCTGAGTGAAGCGGGTCTCGCAGTGCGCTCCCCAACCGGCTAAGCTCGCATCCGTTGTGAGGGGAACCCACAGAGGAGGCTCCAAGGGAACCCCCCGCGTCAGATTCTCGGGAGAGAGGCACCAACGGAGCGAAAGACGCACCGCCTTCGGGCAGGGCAGTCTCTTGTTCAAGGAGTCGCACTGGTTGGACCACCGGCGAAGGAGCGCCCTCTGTAGCGGGCGCATGTGGAACCGTGCCCACGGTACCACCTCCAAGGTCGCCGCCATTGTTCCGAGAAGCCTCAGGTACCACCACGCCGACGGAGCGGGCATGCCCCGAAAGAGTCGGACAAGAGCCCGCAACGCCCGGACGCGGCGCTCGGGGAGGCACACCAGCCCCCGGGCGGTGTCGAAGCGCACCCCCAGATACTCGAGGTCCTGCGTGGGACGCAGACAACTTTTTCGTTCGTTCACCACCCAGCCGAGAGACCGCAGCAGAGCCACTACCCTGCTCGTGACTCGCAAGCACTCCCGACTGGACTTTGCCCGAATCAACCAGTCGTCGAGATATGGATGGACCAAGATGCCCTCCTTGCGCAAGGCCGCCGCAACGACCACCATCACCTTTGTGAAGGTGCGCGGAGCCGTGGCTAAGCCGAACGGCATGGCCCGGAACTGGAAGTGGCCCCACGGAAACGCAAAGCGGAGAAACCGCTGATGAGATGGATGTATCGGGATGTGCAAATAGGCCTCTGTAAGATCGAGGGACGTCAAAACTCCCCCTGTCGTACTGCTACAATGACTGACCGCAGAGTTTCCATACGGAAGTGCGGCACCCTGAGCGCGCGATTGACGCCTTTGAGATCCAAGATCGGACGCAGAGAATCGCCCTTTTTGGGGACCACAAAATAGATGGAGTAACGACCGGCGCCTCTTTCCAAGAGAGGAACCGGGACCACCGCTCCCAGTGCTAACAACCGAGCCAGGGTCACGCGGATGTCCTGCGTCTTTTGTTCGCCCCTGCTGGGTGACAGAACAAAGGCATCCGGAAGCGGGGATGCAAATTCTAGAGCATAACCCTCTTCTATAATCTGTAGCACCCAGCGATCTGACGTAATTTGGGCCCAAGATGGAAGAAAGTCGTGCAAACGACCCCCGATAATCGGGCCTCCCTCCAGAGCCCGCCTCGCGTCATTGTGGCTTGCGCCCAAAGGAAGACGCCGAGGGAGAGGCGGCTCCGGAGAAGCCTCTGCCGGCCCCTCTGAAACCACGAAATCCCTGATTACGGGCTCCAAACCGGCCCCGCTGCGAGGCCCACAGGCGGGAGGACCGAAACCTGCGCTGATCCCGAAAGGACCCCCGCGCCGAGGTGGAGGACCTGTTGGCCCTTGGCCTATCCTCCGGAAGCCGGCCCCCCTTGGACTCACCGAGCTCCTTTACCAGTTTCTCGAGAGCCTCCCCAAATAACAATCTGCCCTTAAAGGGCAGTTTACCGAGGCGGGACTTGGAAGAACCGTCAGCCGCCCAGTTGCGCAACCATAGGGACCGGCGCGCTGCCACCGCGGACACCATACTATTAGCCAATGCGCGGATTAAATCATAAAACAGATCCGCCAAGTAGGCCGAGCCGGACTCCAGCCGGGTAACCTCCAACAGGCCTTGCTGGTCTAAGCCGGGGCTCGAGCGCAAGCGCTGCGACCACCGCAGACACGACCGAGCCACCCAAGCCCCGCAAATAGAGGCTTGCAATGACACGGCATCCGTATCGAAGGTTTGCTTCAGCAAATTATCAATCTTCTTATCCTGCCCGTCCTTGAGGGCCGCCGCCCCCTCAACCGGGATGGTGGTTTTCTTGGTCACTGCGGAAACCGCCGCATCCACTCGCGGAGACTTAAACAAGTCCCTGTCCTTGTCGGCGAGGGGATAAAGCCGATTCATGGTCCGAATCCCCTTCAAACCGGATTCCGGGTGCTCCCACTCCGCCTGTATCATCTGTTCCACCACGCGGTGGACGGGAAAAACCACCTGGGTATCCCTGACGGCCTGAATGAGAGGATCCTCCAGACCCTCTTCCTCCAGGGACCGCACTGCCGAAAGGTTACGTGCCTGAAGGGACTCCGTAACCAGAGGAACCAGCTCGTCCTTCCGAAACACCCGAATGATCCGAGCCTGATCCTCCGGCTCGGGGATCTCCCCATCCTCCAATTCCTCCGCTTCAGTCTCAGGATCGCCCTCCGCCTCGGACTCCAGAAGCCCCAGGGCGTCCTGCTCCTGTTCCCCCAACCGGAGCCGCTTGACCCCGGGTGGAGAGGAGCGCTGAGCCACCCCAGTGACCCCCGAGGGGAGAGAGGGGGGCCCAACCTCCGGCCACTGACCGGACCTGCTCAAGTGGAAAGCCTGATGCATGAGGAGAACAAAATCAGGGGAGAATTCCATAGGTGGGACAACTATAGCCCCCTGCTGGAGCGCAGCCACCGACCCACTGGCCGGTGGAACCGACCCAGACTGAGGGATGCTCGGAGAAAGGACACTGTCCCCTGAAGTAGAAGCATCCCCAGGGGTAGCCTGCTCCTGGACATGCACAGAGTGTTCCAGCTCTGCGGGCACTGCAGCGCAGCCCCTGCAGATGCCAGAGTCAGTCCCTGCCGCTCTGCGGGACCCACAAATCACACATTGGAGTTTGGAAGCCATCCCAAGACCACCTCTGCCCAGCGGGATAGAAGGGAACCGGCACAGAAAAGCCCACACCACAGGGGCAATCTCATGCAAATCAGTCCCGGTTGAATAATAAAACGTTTTTTTTTTTTTTTGTTTTTTTTTGCAAGAAACAAACACACTCCCCAGACTCCCAGGGGTGCCCTGAGCAAAATCGCCAGCAAAAGGAACCCCAAAAACCCCAGGGGAACCTGTGCACAAGTGATCAAAAGTGCCTCTAAAAGCACACTTTATAAATCCAAAATGGCCGCCGCACTTTTTCACCCGCGGTAAAAAACGGCGCGAAAATACAAAGACAAATAAATAATATGTAAAAGAAAGAAAACGACCCTCAGATACAGGGCAAACGATCAAATTTAGGAAAAATTGCCAAATGAGCTCAGGAGAGCCTACAGAACGCTGGCAGCTCTGACAAGAGAGCACTGCTCACAAATACAGACATAAAATGAAAACTCCTACCAGCTCAGGAACAGCAAGGACACAGCCAACTTCACACAGTGTCAGCCACTGCTGTATCAGGTATGGCTTTTCCCCGTACAGTCAAGGGGAAGCTCACCCAAGGCTGATAAAATTAGCCAGGCAAGAAGACAGGAGCCTGCAGGTCTGCCTTCCTCCCGAGTCTCCTGTGCCAAAGCACTAGAGAGGCATGTTTCTTTCACTTTTCCTTTTAAAGATACAACTAGCTATTAAATAAATAGCAAATAAATGTCCCAAAAACAAACCCTAAAAGACTAACTAACAAGTGTTGCTCCTTCAAGAGTCACTCAGTGTGCCCAGCAAGGGCACAGATGTCTTCAAGCTGCAAGAGACTGGACACACTGGGGGGCTTCTGGGAGCTCCTGCTGGATATGTACTACAGAAGATTTGATTGGTCCAGTCTCCAGGCTGCAGTAGAAGGTGCACTACCCGATTGTGGAGGACTAAACTGGATATCCGCACAGGAACCCAAGGGGTAACATCTTTACCCCTCTGAGCATATGGAACCATCTCACCACATGATTGTTTTGAGGCTTAGCTCCCCTCCCTTACCCTGCTGTCATTTATTTTCTATTTTTAATGGAATTCGTTTCTGCTTCTCATATTTTATGGATTATTATTGTGAACCACTCTAGTGTATTGAAGGGAGGTATAACAAATTTTAATAAATCATAAACATGTTAAAGTTATCAACATATTCAGTTCTCCATTCAGAGTGTTTGCAAACTCTTCGAAAAGATCAGAAAATCATAAGGTGTTTTGAATAACTCTCCTACTGGCTAATACCAGGCCCTACGAATTGGAAAATAGATGGAAACTTTCCATCCTGGGAAACCCAGAAAACACAGCAAACAGGTGCTGACTCTTAGGCAACCTTCTGCTGACTTGGTACCCAACAGCTATTCAGTCCCTAGAGATCTTACCACTCATGTGTCAAGAATCTTTGGGCTGAAGCTGCAGGGGCTTAAAGCAGCTACTCTTTATAAAAATAAGGCACAGAATAAATAGGAACACTATAGCCCTAGGGCATCTGTGCTACATTTGTTTGGTTTGATGACTAGTAGTATGGCTTGGTGCTCTGTGTCTTCCCATAAACAGCTCTTCCTCTGCATGGGTTTTGAGACATATGCATGGGAGGGAGTAGAGGGCAGCAGAGGAAGAGGAAATGCCATCCAGAAAGGGGTCTGAGGCCCAGGATGAGATTTTGGGAGTTTATCTAATGACTAAGCATTCATTAGACATAGATTTCTGTCTGGAGCTAAAGGAGAAATTAGACCTTACCTACTAATTGTCTTTTCTTGAGTCCCTCCAGTCCAGTCCAGACGCATGGGTTATGCACATCTACCAGCAGATGAAAAAGAATCATGGCTTGAATGTTTTGATGTCATGGTATAAGAGGCCCTGTGCATCCTCACTCCAACCAGTATTTCTGTAACAAAGCAGATTCGGCAACTAAAAATTATTAAATATCTAACACAGATCAAATGCTTCCCAACATACTCATTGAAGAGTCTTCCCTGCTCTAGAGAGTTATAGGAAGGGAAACTCAATCAATATCTTCAAGAGAGCAAGCCCACAGCGCTGCTCCTATCCCTTTCTGGAATCCGGTGAAAGCCTAAAATGAATGAACTGGAAACGCTAGAGGACCACTTGGATGCACTGCGCTACCTGACCAACCAACATCTAATGCCGGGAAGTAAACCAGAAGATATATATACAAGATGGATCCTGGACTGGACTCAAGGAAAGAGAATTAATAGGTAAGGTCTAATTTCTCCTTCCTCATCGTTCCCTCCAGTCCAGTCCAGATACGAGGGATGTAAAAAAACAATACCGATCCATGGGGAGGGAAAAGGAACAGAACAGCCCAGATTGAGGACCAGAGAGAGGCATCCACCAACCCGAAAAGTTATCATCCTCACACAAAAACAAAGCAGAGAAAACCTGGCCTTGAATCAGCATCTGCTGACGAAGGCCTGTGGTGCCAAATGATAGGTACAGAACACCGTCAGAAGGAGAACTTCCGAGTCACAATAACCGGTTGCCCTCTGCAATCCTGCTAGAGGCACTATCAAGAAAAAAAGCCCTCAATAAAGAGATTTGATCAACTACAGAACACCAAAGAGAACATAAGAAATGCCATTGTGGGTCAGATCAAGGTCCATCAAGCCCAATATCCTGTTTCTAATAGTGGCCATTCCAGGTCACAAGTACCTGGCAGGTTCCCAAAAAGGCACAGAGGTTCCACAATGCTTGTCCCAGGGTAAACAGTGGACTTCTCAGATCCTCTTTAATAATGGTTTATGGACCTTTCCTCCAGGAAGTTATCCAAACCTTTTTTTAAACCCAGCTACACTAACAGCTTCTACTAGATCCTCCGGTAACGAATTCCAGAGTTTGATTATGCAGTGAGTAAAATAAATATTTCTCTTAGTCTTAAATGGGTTACATTGTAACTTCATTGTGTGTCCTCTAGTTTTCTACTTTTCGATGGTCTAAATATTTGATCTACATTTACCCGTTCCACACCATTCATTAATTTATAGACCTCTACCATATCTCTCCTCAGCTGTCTCTTTCCAAGTTGAAGAGCCCCAACCTTTTAAGCCTCTCCTCAAAGGGGTATCCTTCAATCCCCTTTACCATTTTTGTCGCTCTTCTCTGTACCTTTTCTAATAACGCTATATCCTTTTTAAGATAAGGCGACTAGAATAGCATACGATATTCAAGGTGCGGTCGCACCATGGAATGATGCAGAGGCATTATAATATCCTTTGTTTTATTTTCCATTCCTTTCCTTATGATACCTAGCATTCTATTTGCTCTCTTGGCTGCCGCTGCACACTGGGCAGAGGGTTTTAACGTGTTTTCCGGTACTGACAGCAGACTCACCGGTCTGTACTTTCCTGGATCACCCCTGGAACCCTTTTTAAAAATTGGCATTACATTGGCCATCCGCCAGTCTTCAGGTATTACAGATGATTTTATTGATAGTTCATAGATTACTAATAGCAGGTATGCAATCTCATATTTCAGTTCTTTCAACACCCTTGGATGTATACCAGCCGGTCCAGGTGATTTGCTACTCTTCAGTTTATCAAATAGTTGTAATACATCTTCCCGGTGTATCGATTTTATTTATTTATTTATTTTTATTCTCTTATATACCGCGCTATTCTGCATCAGTGCAGTTTACATTGAACAAACTGAAATTACATTGAACAGGGCATTATAACTTGGAGATAACTATTTTACAGGGAACATGGGCTATGGAGGGTTATTTCTTTCTTTCATTTATATTTCTTTCATTCAGTTCTTCCGCAGTATCACCTTTAAATACCACTTCAGTCATGGGTAACATCCCTACATCTTCCTCAGTAAAGAATGAAGCAAAGAATTAATTCAGTCTCTCCGCTATGGCCTTGTCCCCTCTTAGTGCCCCTTTTACCCCTCTATCATCTAATGGTCCAACTGACTCTCTCACAGGTTTTTTTGCTACGAATGTAATTGAAAAAAAGTGTTTATTATGCGTTTTTGCTTTCCACAGCAAGCTTCTTCTCAAATTCTCTCTTTGCCTGCCTTATCAGTGCCTTGTATTTAACTTGCCAGTGCTTGTACTGTTTCCAGTTTTCGTCATTTGGCTCTTGTTTCCATTTCCTGAAAGATGCTTTTATGGCAACAGCCTCTGTGACCTCAACTTTAAACCATGCTGGCAATTTTTTGGACTTCCTTCCACTTTTCTTAAAGCATAGAATAAAGCTGGTCTGGGCTTCCAAGATAGTATTTTTCAACAACACCCAAGCTTGATGTAAGTCTTTAACCTTTGCAACTGCTCCTTTTAGTTTTCTCTTAAGTATTTTCTTCATTTTATCATAGTCTCCCTTTCAAAAGTTAAAAGGTAGTACTGTGGATTTCCTTACCATCCCTCCTCCATTAAATTAAATCAAACGCGATCATGCTATGATCACTATTGTCAAGTGGCCCCAACACCCTTATCTCTTGCACCAGATCTGGTGTTCCATTAAGGACTAGTTCTAAAATGTCTTCCCCTCTGGTCGGTTCATGAACCAGCTGCTCCAGGAAGCAGTCATTTATTTCATCTAGAAACTTTATCTCCCTAGCATGTCCTGCCGTGTCACTGACCCAGTCAATACCGGGGTAATTGAAATCACCCATTATTATTACTGTGTTGTAACTTTTGTTTGTTTCCCTGATTTTTTTTGAACATTTCACATCCATTTGTTCATTATGGCAAGGCGGTCGATAGTACACCCCCACTGCCATCGCCTTCCCCTTTTTACATAGAATTTCAATCCAGAGAGATTTTACAGTGAATTTTTTCCTGAAAAACTTCAAACCTTTGTGACTCAATGCCCTCTCTAACATAGAGTGCAACGCCTCCATCAATTTGATCAGCTCTATCATTATGATATAGTTTGCACCCAAGTACCACAGTGTCCCACTAGTTGTCCTCCTTCCACCATGTCTCTGAGATACCAATTATATCTAACCTCTCATTTAGTGCTATATATTCTCACTCTCCCATCTTATTTTTTAGACTTCTAGCATATGTATACAAGCATTTTAGAGACTATTTTATTCATATTAATCTGGCTATCAGTAGGCAGGGGTAATTTGGAAGCTTGGTAACTTGGCACACAACCCTTAGACCTAATGCCACTACAAAAGAAAAATGCTGCTCACCGAGCAAAATAACGTAAATCGACCAGGCTTGGAACATAGTCCCCCAAAGACTAAAAAGATACATTTCAGCCCTTTTAAACAAAAACAAAATCCTAGCAAATCAACAGGTGCTATGCCAGAACCTACTCACTTAGCAAGAAACATGGTATAAGTGGCCAGGCTCATCCTCCGTGAACTGTGCTTATCTCATGACATCAAGACTCCATCAGATTAGAAAACTCTCCTGCTTGGCCCCTGTGACCAAGCAAATGGTGCAGATAGGACTTTCACCCTAGTCCTTTAGTCTCTTCTTTATTTATTTAATTTCCCAGTAAGAGGTTGGCCTCAAATCAGAGACACTTTAGTTAGGAGGCAGATAATATGCAGAAAGCACCATCGCAGTTTTTTTTTGTTTTTATCAGAGGTTCTTTGGAACGTCCATCACCTTGACCAGCAAGGCACTAGTAAACCCCTGAAGGAGCTAATGAACTGACCCCGACAACTGAGGAAACAGCTCAGGATAGCTGCAAACTCTGGAGGCATAGATTTGTATTTTTTTTTTAAATGTCTACTAAGTTCAAAAAAGGTTCCAAAAAAGATCTGACACCGAAAAGAAAATAAGAGAGCTAACAACATCAACCTTTTTTACAAACCGAAAATGCAGCAATAAGCACCCAAAAATAGCCTGTCCTTCACATACACGAAGCGCTAGACTAATGTTGACTGTTTACACCCAAAATCTTCAGCGATGCAGAGTGGCCTGCCAAAATCTTGCAGCACTAAAAAAAACAGCAATAGTAGCTTCTGTGGGAGGCCTGCCACGTTGGCCCCTTCGCCAGTTGCCATGCTGGTACCACTGGGGGCTATCAGGGTCTTGGCAGTCCAACAGAAATAGCATGGCCCCGACCACGTGCAACCCAGCGCCCTGAGGACGAACTCACCCCTGGAGCCGGGCTTGCCAGCGACTGCCAACTGTAGCAGAGTAGCCTGCCTTGCCTTGGGAAGAACTGCGGATACCATCAAAAACCTGGTTCAACGTGGCTATTCACTCCCCTCCCCATGAGGGCAAGGGGAAGCCCGCCGGCAACATTTACTTAGCTCCTGAGCCCAGACTCCCTTGAAAGGAGCAGGAGGGGGCCCCAAGGTAACGTCACCATCAGCTACTCGAGAAATGGAAAGGGGAGGGACCTGGACCATTAGGTTTATACCCTAGGGCAAGAAAATTGGCTCCCCAAAAATAAGCCCTTCTAAGCCTTTGCAAAGCAGAAACATCATAGCTCCTTCCCAGACTGTACAGGTTAAGACTTCACCATTTGCAGGAGACTGAGAAATACGGGTTGAAGTGAGGATGCACAAGGCCTCTTATACCATGACGTCAAAAAGTTCAAGCCAATTATTCTCAATCTCCATCTGCTGGTAGGCATGCATAACCCACACATCTGGATTGGACAGATGATGTGGAAGGTGAATTTAGAGAGTCCAATGCAGAGAAGTTATTTATTGCTGTGAAGTTGAAATGAGTGCAGTCTTAAGACTTCCTAGCTACAGGCAGCTTCTAGACCACTACAGCAGATACTAGCAAATGACACCTCACTGTGTTCAGCGGTTTATTAATGTTCTGCACAGCAGAACTAATCCACAGATGTCATTTCTTCAAGAACTACAGCATCAACAGAAACCCTTGAGAGGCTTTTATGACACTGCTAATTTCCCTTCAGCCTTGTGAGGGAGGGGCGAACAATTCATTGCAATTATATTGCAATCAGGCCACCGGCTGCTATGGAAAGGGGCTACAGTAACAAGAAATTCATCTCCTCCCTCAACATGCAGATGGTGTGCAATGCAATTTCATTTCATAAATTTATATTGTTGTATACAAAATGAATTGTTCTAGGCAGATCGCATAGAAGCATCCATAATCAGATACAACAGACATACTATCCATTCATTACCAGCCAGAACTAGATTGAGGGCATGCGCTGGATGTGGTCTACTTGGATTTCAGCAAAGCCTTTGATACTGTTCCTCACAGAAGGCTCATGAATAAACTGAGCCGCCTGCAGGTGAATCATAAGGTGGTAAACTGGATCAGAATTTTTTTTGACTGACAGGCAACAGTGGGTAATGGCAATTGGAATTTATTGGTTCAATTATTTAGTTATCTACATTTGATTACATACCTGGTAAAATACTCAAGGTATGCTACATAAAAATGATAAAAATCATTACAGTTAGCATAATAAACTCTCCCCCAACAATATAATCTGACTAATCCATCCATAGACCAACTATGCTTCACATGAGGAAAGAAAGGTGTGCAGTGCACCTCAGGGACTGCTCTTGGGTCCAGTTCAGTCTCTGTGAGCAACAGGGGGCTTAGAAGGAAAAGCTGGCCTTTTTGCTGATAACATGACAACCTCTGAATGAACAGAAAATAAGGCACGTTTTAGAAAAGACATGGAGACTGAAAAACTGAGGTTGGGACGTTCACAGTTCCGGTGGGATTACAGAAAAGGCTCTGCTAAACATGGAGCTTCTTCTAAATCACAGAATAACGAGATGCAGGAATGCACATATACGTGCCGATAACATGGAACCGGAGGAGTCATTTCACAGATCCATACATAGGAAAAATGAACATGGTAAACATGGCTGCCATACACATCTGCCGGATTTCACAACTTACATGTCTAAGCATCGACACTTACATGTGCATGGCAGCTGTTTTGTAAGCCTACATGTAAAACTGCCACCAATTAACAACAGATGCTGTTACCTTTATCTAGTCTACCTTTTGGGAGGGGGAAATAAGAGATTAAGGCGGAAATTCCTCCTGACAGGCAACAGTGGGTAATGGCAATTGGAATTTATTGGTTTAATTATTTAGCTATCTACATTTGATTACATACCTGGTAAAATACTCAAGGTATGCTACATAAAAATGAACCGAGCACTTTTATAAAACCTAAATGTGTCAGAGAACCAGGGTTGGGGCTACCATTAGGCGAACTAGGCAGTCGCCTAGAGAGGCGGCAATGGCTCCTGAAGTGCTCACCAATACAGTCTGGTGCTTTGTGGTTCCTTTCTGGTACTATGTGCTGTTTCTGCCCCTCTGACACAAATTTCTGGTTTATCCAAACTTTTGAGGGTTATGCTCCTAAATTGACCTTTTTGAAAATTTACTAGGAATGAGTGCCTAAATTGTTTCTTAAAATGTCATTAAACTCCTTAATTTGGCAGCATAGA
Source organism: Ichthyophis bannanicus (assembly GCA_033557465.1). NCBI lineage: Eukaryota > Metazoa > Chordata > Amphibia > Gymnophiona > Ichthyophiidae > Ichthyophis > Ichthyophis bannanicus. Next base: position 11,963,012 of record CM066037.1, read on the forward strand.
AACTGGGTGGCAATGGGGTGGATTTAGGGCGTGGAAAAGAAGTTAGGAGCTTAGCACTGATTTAGGCTCACAAATATAGGCAAATGAAGGACAGGCCTAAATTTAGAAGCATAAATTTTAAGCTCCTAAATTAGAGGTGGCATTAGGAGTAGCTAGGGTTGCCAACTGGCTCCAGATGTGCCCGACATGATTGATCCAACTGCATGCAGGGACATGTAGTTCTGATTTTTCCATTGCACTCCATAAGAAAAGCAAGACTACATGTCCCTACATGCAATGGGGTAAACCCAGGACTGGATCAAGCCTGTCGGGCACATCTGGAGTAGATGCTGCCAGGACCGCATTGCAGCCATTGCCAAATGGCAGCAGTAGCTTTGCCAGGACCTGATCACACCCCCAGGCCCAGACTGGCACCCACAACCTGTGTCCATTGCCAGTGGTGTGGATGTACCAAACCTAATCCCTACAGGAACTTGTCTGGGGGGAGGGGAATCATGGCAACCCCATCAAAAACCTCACACCCAGCAAGCCAGTTGCCCCCCACCCTCCCCATTTACTTACTGTAAGTAAACCTGACTAGCTAGTCAGCCCCCCTCCCTCCCACTCTCCATACATTAACTAAAGCCCAACTAGTCAGTCAGCAAAAGGGGACCCCCATCCCTCCTGGCCTCTTCACTTATACTAACAAAAATGGCACAAGTCTTGCTGTGCTGCCCCCAATGTCAGGACACTAAGGGCCAGCACCATGAGATTGACACCATTTTACACAACGCTAACGATGGGAGCAGGAGAAAGAAGACTACTCCTACTCCTGAGCCCACTAGACCACCAGGATTTCAGAAGTAAGAGCTGGGGGGGGGGGGTAGGGGGTCCCCCTTTTGATGACTGACTAGCTGAGTTATTGTGTGAGGGGAGGAGGGGGCAACTAGATGCCGAAGTGACCTGTCTAGCTGGGCACTTGTTACCCAGGGGGCTGCCAGCCCCCCCACCCTAGCACTGTTCCAAATGAGTCTGGGAGTTGTTGGGGGTTGGAGTGCTGGAAAGGGGGAATGGACATCTTTTTATTATGGTTGGTGCCAATGATTTATTTATTTACATTCTCTTATATACCACTCTAGATGATCACTCTATCTGTGGTACTGCCAGCTTTTAGGTGGGGTGGGGGGCACTAAGAGGGACATCAGAAGGGGAGGATCAGCAGTGATTGGGGGACAAAGCAATTACTTGCTCTGTACTCCCCTTATACTTGCCCAGACCCCGCAATCCTTGCATCGGCAGGCACCATGGGAGTTCCCGCACTTCCTGCTGATGCAGGCATCATGGGTCTCCTCAGTAAGTGCCAAACATCCGTAGTATCTGCTAGGAATGCTCCCTGCAGCTATCATTGAGATTTTGCAGCTATTGCCCTGCCTTAGCTGCAAAAGGCTAATGCACTTTAGTAGACAGACTCTTTAAGCTCCTAAGTAGGGGTGAAAAGAGGGCACAAATTTAGAGTCTGAATTAGGAGCTCAGCTTTTTTTTTGAGTATCTGTCCCTGCGATCCTTAATATACTACCATTAGTCAGAACACCACATTGGTTTACATACATTAGCTATATAAAAATAGGGTTAAAATAAGAAATAGAGAGAAAAGCACAGGAATAGGGAAAATTAAAATCAAAAAGTAGCTAAAATAAAGGATTAAGAGCAGAGGTCTTGCATTAAACAACCCAGTGTCATATGAGATGTAGAGAAACACAAGAAAATGAAATTATGAGTACAGTAACTAACAGCAATAGAGTTTCAGTACCCAACATGTACAGAGAAGGCATGAGGCATCTTCCCCAAAAGCAGGACCAAACAAACCTCTCTTCAGCTCTCTGCGCCTCATGTGCTATTTATTTATTTAAATTATATATATTCTGCAGATGCAAGAATATTGCCCCAAGTTGTTGTTGTTGTTGTTAAGTGCCGTTGAGTCGGAGTCGACCCATGGCGACCCTCTGGATAGCTATCCTAAATTGAGTTCGGTCTTCAGTCAGGCGGCTCATTGTTGACAGACTGGTACCCATAGCTGCTGTTATTGTATCGATCCATCTCATTGCTGGCCTTCCTCTTTTGCATTGACCTTCTATCTTGCCAAGCATGATGTCTTTCTCTAATGATCTCTCTCTCCGCATGATGTGTCCAAAGTATGAAAGTCGAATTCTTGTCATCTGAGCTTCTAAAGAAAGTAGGGTACACAAAACAAACTCAAAGCTTATCAAATTCAAATAAACAAAACAGGACCAGAATGTGGACTCAAGGGTGAGGGCAAAGATCCTCCCTAGGAGTTCAGACAACCGGGGGTAGGGGGAAGGTATGTTATCCACAGAGACTGCAAAGCAGGGGGATGGGTGGCATTAGTAGGGGTAGGCTCCTATTTGACCCTGGTAGTTGGCACTTTCAATATTTGGTGCCTTTAGCAGTTGCCTATGTTGCCTCTGCCTAAATTCATAAAGTCACCAAAGAAAATCCCCTAAGGGCCAAAGAACACTGCCAGCCTCCAGTCAATAAATAGAACAAAAAGAGCAGGTTCTGCAAAGTGCTGAACCTCCAAAATAATTTATGTCGGACCAAATGCCTCCAGGCAAGAACATCTCAACTGGAGAACGTAGTCCTTTTGATCAAAAGCAGTGTAACATTGAAAACTGCATCCCAAAAACTTAAAGCAATAAGTACTTAGCTGAATCCCCAAGCCAGCACAGCAACAAAACCAATCCGGTGGCAAAACGACACAGTCCTGTGTTTGGGGATTCCCTGATGCGCAGTTTGATATTGGCGGTGGAATGGAGAAACCTGAAGCAGGGTCTTGAAATGAGATGACCCAAAACGCAGGACTGTCATTTTGCCACCGGATTGGTTCTGTTGCCGTGCTGGTTTGGGGATTCAGCTAAGTACTTCTTGCTTTAAGTTTTTTGGACGCAGTTTTCAATATTACACTGCTTTTGATCAAAAGGACTACGCCCTCCAGGTGAGATGTTCTTGCCTGGAGGTATTTGGTCTGACAAAAATTATATTGGAGGTTCATCACTTTGTAGAACCTGCTCTCTTTGTTCTATCTGCCTAAATCCAGGCAACATAGGCAAATACAACATAAAACTAAAATAGCCAAAAATGCAAATACTGACTGATCAGCAGCCTGATGTGTGTGTGAGTGCATTGTTGAGTCAATGCCGACTCCTAGTACAGAAGACTAAATCTAAATGCAGCGAAAGCTTGAGCATGCAAAACTGTTTAAGTATTTTCTATACATTAAGTAATCAGGTTCAACTCACGTAACCAAACATGAGCTGGAGGCCCACCAGAGAAAAATCAGAGACAGGAGTTAGGAGTCTTGCAACTTTAACAAAAGGAACTATCAACTTATTAGTCCCAAGAGACGAATACCCAGCAAAAGCTGAAAATGTGACACAATCTATTTAGGTCCATCACCAGGCTATACTTTATTGAGAAAGGACAGGGTAGGAAGAAGGGGAGGAGGAGTGGCACTATATGTAAAAAAATAATATTAAAGCTATAGACTTACAGGGCTTAAATGTGACAGAAGAGGCACTGTGGGTTAAACTAGAAAGAGGGAAAGAGAAATTGCTGCTCAGTCTGTCCACTAGTGCATGGTCCTGGCCTGAAAGATATATCGCCCAATTTCTAAAACATTCAGAAACTTTAGGGTCCATCCCTAAGGCACTAGGTTTGTTTATAAGTCACCTGTGTGGAATGGTGTCAAAGGCTTTACTGAAATCTAAATACCCCATATATCTAGAGCTCTCCCTCTGTCCAACACCCTGGTCACCCAAGTCAAAGAAATATATCAGATTTGTCTGATAAGACCTGCCTCTGGTGAATCCATGCTGTCTCGCATCCTGCAATCCATTGGACTCCAGAAACCTCAATATTCTCTCCTTTGTTAGCCTTTCCAATAATTTACTAACCACAGAGGTTAGACATATCCAGACTGTAGTTCTCAGTGTCATCCTTACTTCCACTTTTGTGTAAAGGGGCCTCTTCTCCAGTCCTCTGGCACCACTCCTGGCTCCAAAGAGGCATTGAAAAGGTCAGATAGTGAAGCTGCTAGAACGTCCCCAAGTTGCCTCAGTATTCTTGGATATATCCCAACCGGACCCATGGCTGTCTCTACTTTTAGTTTAGCTAATCGTTCAAAATCCCTGTCGTTTCGGTTCTATTCAGGGGTGTTTTCTGAGGTCCTGCTCCTAGCCCTTCATCTGTGAACACAGAACAGAAATATTTGTTAAGCAATTCTGCTTTATCCTCATCAGTTTTTATGTATTCCTCCCCTGCACCCTTGAGTCTGACAATACCACTTTTACCCTTCCTCCTCTCACTAACATATCTGAAATTGTCTTATTTCTGCATTTTATTGTATTGGCTATTTCTTCTTCTTTTTGTACCTTTGCTTTCCTGACTACTTTGCTAGTTTCTCTAAGTTTCTCCAAATATAGATGCCTGTCTTCCTCTCTCTGTAATCTTTTGTATTTCATGAAAGCCTCCCTCTTTTTCTTTACCTTCTCAGCTACTTCTTTTGAGAGTCATAGCGGCCTCCTTTTCCTTTTACATTTATTTACCTTTCTAACAAAAAGCTTTGTTGCCTTTAAAATATTCTCTGCCAGTTTTGCACTGTTTTTCTACATCCCCCAGCTGTTCCCATCCCACTAACGACTCTCAGAGGTATCGCCCCATCTTTGCAAAGTTAGTTTTCCTGGAGTCTAAGACCCTCGCCTTTGAATGGATTTATCAGTCCTAGTACTAATACTGAACCATACCATCTGATGATCACTGGATGTGAGTTGATCTCCTACTGTAACATCAGAAACACTTTCCCCATTGGTAAGCACTAAGTCGAGTAGGGCCCCATCATGTGTGGGTTCTGTTACCAATTGCCTGAACAGTTCTCCCTATAGAGAATCCAGGATCTCCTTACTTCTAGATGACTCCACAGTAGGGATGTGCCAATCCACATCCAGCATATTAAAATCACCTATCAGTAGCACGTCTCTTTTCATGGCGATACTGTGTTTGTCTTGTATTAAATCTTCTACCCTGTGATGGGGATCTTATATAACTTCAATGCAAATGGATTTCCCTTTCGCTCTTTCTAGTTTAAACATCTCTATTATATCTCCTCTCTCCCACTTTTCCTTCAATGTATACATATTGATATCTTTAAGTCTGTCCCATATACCTTATGGCGAAGTTAACTGACCATTCTTGTAGCCACCCTCTGCACAGACTCCATCCTGTTTATATCCTTTTGAAGGTTTTCAGAAATGCAAATAATACTTCAAATGAGGTCTTACCAAAGACTTATATAGAGGCACTATCACATCCTTCTTCCTGCTGGCCATTGCTCTAAGAAAAGCCAAAGATAATAATAAGCAATAACCCACAATATACGGCATTTCAGTAAACTGGGAGCGCTCAGGCGAGGGGATGCTGAGTGTCAGATGAGAGAAGGCAATGTGTGGATGCACGGATTTGGGCAGGCAAAAGGAAACATAAGATATGTCATATTGAATCAGACCAAGATCCATCAAGTCTAGTATCCTATTTCCAACAGAGACCAATCCAGGTCACACGCACCTGTCAGGTTCCCAAAAAGGTACACACATTCCACAATGCTTGTATGGGGGCAAACAGTGGACATTTCGGGTCCCCTTTAATAATGGTTTATGGACCTTTCCTCCAGGAACTTGTCCAAACCTTTAAGCCCAGCTACACTAACAGCTTTTACTACATCCTCCGGTAACGAATTCCAGAGTTTGATCAGCCATTAAGCTGTGCTGGGGCAGAACCTGAAATTGGCTGATGCTCCAGGAAGACAAAGAGGAGCCAAGTGTGAATGTGCCCAGAAGATGGCTATATGAATCTGGTTCAGAGGAAGGCGACCAAAATGATTTGGAGCCTGTGCCAGAAGATGTATGAGAAGAAACTTGAAGACCTAAATATGTATACCTTAGAGGAGAGAAGAGGAGGGACAAGGGAGATATGATACTGACTTTTAAATATTTAAAGGGTATCAATGAACAAACAAACCTTTTTCAAAGAAGGGGAAGCTAAAGAGTATACGATGAAGCTGCAAGGCGGTAAACTTAAAAACAACATCAGGAAATATTTTGTTCATTGAAAGGATGATGGATGCATGGAATGCCCTCCTGAAGGAGGTGGTGGGGGCAGATACACTGATGAAATTCAAAATGGCATGGGACAGACACAATGGATCCCTTTATAGCAAGAGGATGAAATCAAAGCGAAATTAAATATCTTTTAATAGAGGGGGGCTGATCTGCATGGAGCAGCAGCTACAATCCTAAACACAGGCATAGAGGGGAGTGATCTGCACGGATCTGCAGTTACAACCACTCACCTTACTGGGCAGACTAGATAGACCATACTGGTCTTTATCTGCCATCATATACTATGTTACTATGAGGGCAGGCAGACAGGAAAGTTTTGTGCACTGGGCTGGGAACTGGAAAGCATGCAGGCATGTACTGGGACATACTTTCAAGGGGCTTATGCTAGACTGGTGGCATGAAAAGATCGTGCAACTGTCACAGAGAAAAACATCTGCATAGCAGAGATCCATTGAGGCAGTTGATGAAGAGTGATGAGAGAGGGTAGGAGCAAGAGTTTGCGACTCAATTTGAGTCTCTATGAGGGTAAAATCTGGGCATGTTGCCATTTGAATTGGTCAACTTGGTGACTGCTATTTCACTGAGTAAGAACGGATGGCAGTTCCCTGTGTTAGAACTAAAAAACAAAGGAGGACATTTGAAGTAATTAGATCTTACCTGCTAATTAGTGTTCCTGAAGGAACGACAGTCCAGTCCCTTTACTTCTGGGTTGCGCAACCCTTCCAGCAGCTTGGAGGCTGAGCCCAACCTTTTTGGGATGGAGCGGTATAAATACCACTGGTGCCACCCACAAATCCCAGTAATCTACTGCAAAAGCAGACTTGACGAAACTTCCATTAATAGCCTAAGTAAAAATAACACCCCAAACAAAACCTCCCCAAATATTTAACGTCAAACTTTTTTTTTTTTTAAAGGTAGAAAAGAAGGTAGAGCCAAGGAAGGAGGTGGATTACCTGAGTCTGACCGGGCCCTCCTTCCACAGCCACCCTCTCCTTAGATCTGACCCCGCTCTCGGTCCGCAGCACCTCACCTGTTTAATCGGCCGGAATGGCAACCAGAACTCGGGAGGGATTAGGGACTGGACTGTCGTTCCTTCAGGAACACTAATTAGCAGGTAAGATCTAATTACTTCTTCCTTATCGTCACTCCAGTCCAGTCCCTTTACTTCTGGGAAGTACCAGAGCAGTTCAAGCCCGGGTGGGATCCGACATTCCGGACCGCAGAACCGCATGCCCAAACCGAGAGTCAGCTGAACTCTGCACGTCCAGTCTGTAGTGCTTGGTAAACGTGTGCAGAGAGGACCAAGTCGCTGCCCTACAAATGTCCAGAGGGGGAACTAGGCTGAACTCTGCCCAAGAGGTGGCCTGTGCCCGAGTTGAGTGGGCGCGCAGACCCCCTGGGACCTGCTTCCCTTTGAGGATATAGGCGGAAGCAATAGCTTCCCTGATCCATCTGGAGATGGAAGCCTTGGCCGCCGCCTCTCCCTTGTGTGGGCCTCCGAACTGAATGAACAGGCGGTCGGATTTCCGTAAAGGCGCCGTGCGGGAGAGGTAACGCTTCAAGGCCCTCTGAACGTCTAGGAGACGGAGCTTTCTATCCCTCCCTTCTTGCCCTTCTGCAGAAAAGGATGGGAGCGTAACCGACTGGTTCACATGAAAGGGGGAGATAACTTTAGGCAAGAAGGAGGGCACCGTACGCAGGATCACCTTATCCTTGAGGAAGGACAAAAAGGGGGGCCGAGACGAGAGGGCTTGCAATTCGGAGACCCGTCTGGCCGAGCAAATAGCGACCAGAAAAACCGTCTTCAGTGTCAAATCCTTCAAGGAGGCCTTCTTTACTGGCTCAAAGGGTTCCGCGATTAGGGCATTTAGCACCAGGTTGAGGTCCCAAGGGGGGATGACCGATCTCCGTTGAGGACGTAGCCGTCTAACTGCTTTTAGGAACCTGGACACGTCCGCGTGGGCCCCTAAAGACTTTCCGCCCAGCTGGACTCGTAAAGAACTGTGCGCTAGGCCCTTGTCAAAGCCCGCTTGTAAAAATTCCAGCACCTCCGGGACCGAAGCCGAAAGGGGATTCCTGCAGTGCTCCGCACACCACGCCTCGAAGATGCGCCAGACTCTTACCTAGGAGAGACAAGTCGAGCACTTCCTAGCACTCAACAGCGTCGCGATTACTGCCCCCGAATAACCCCGCTTCAGGAGCCGCGCCCTTTCAATAGCCAGGCCGTAAGCGAGAATCGATCCACGTGGGGCATCAGAACCAGACCTTGCCTCAGCAGGTCCCTTCTGCCGGGAAGCCGCCAAGGCTGGTCGGCGATCAACCTCACCAGATCTGCATACCAGGGGCGGCGAGGCCAATCCGGGGCAATGAGAATCACCAAACCCCGGTGAGCCTCCACCCGCTGAAGGACTTTTCCGATCAGCGCCCAAGGGGGGAAAACATAGAGGAGGCCCTCCGAAGGCCACTTTTGGGCTAGGGCATCCAGGCCTTCGGACATTCTTTCCTTCCGCCGGTTGAAGAATCGGCTTACTTTGGCGGACGAGAACCGCGCCATGAGGTCCATGACCGGGGGACCCCAAAGGGCTACTATCTGGTCGAAGATCTCCTGATGCAGTTCCCACTCCCCGTGGTCTATCTTGCACCTGCTGAGGTAATCGGCCGTAAGGTTGTCTGTGCCGGCCACGTGCTGAGCTGAAAGCGCTTCCAACCGAACTTCTGCCCACTGGAATAGGACGTCCGCCTCCTTCTCCAAGGCGGGACTGCTGGTGCCGCCCTGGTGGTTGATGTAAGCCACCGCGGTGACATTGTCGGAGAGGACGCGAATCGCTCTTCCTAGAACTGAGGACTCGAGTGCCCTGAGCGCCAGGGCGACGGTCCTCAATTCTAGTCTGTTGATGGGCCATAGAGACTCCAACGAAATCCAACGCCCCTGGATGAACTGGTCCTCGCAATGAGCTCCCCAGCCTGCTAGACTGGCGTCCGTCGTCAACAGCAACCACCGAGGGGGCTCGAGGGGCATCCCGCGATCCAGATTCCTTGGGCACCTCCACCAGCGAAGGGCCTGCTTGGTTCGAGGAGCGCAGGGTAGCTGCAGGGACAAGGGGTGGTGCTGAGGGGACCAACGACGCAACAGAGATCGCTGTAAAGGTCGCATGTGAACCCTGGCCCACGGGACTACCTCTATCGCTGCCGCCATGGTTCCCAGTAATTGAAGGTAATGCCACGCTGAGGGGTTCCATCTGCCCAGAAACTGCGTGACTAAGGTTCTTAGGTCCCTTGACCTCGTGCTGGACAGGAAGACCCTGCCTCTGCTGGTGTCGAACCTTGCTCCGAGATACTCGAGCTCCTGGGAGGGAATCAACCTGCTTTTTACGCGATTGATAACCCACCCCAACTCCTCTAGGACTTGTACCACTCTGGCCGTTGCCAAGCGACTTTCCTCTTCTGACCTTGCCCGGATCAGCCAATCGTCCAGATAGGGGTGCACTAGAATTCCCTCCTTTCGCAGGGAAGCTGCTACCACCACCATCACCTTGGTGAACGTCCTTGGAGCTGTAGCTAGGCCGAAGGGCAGAGCCTGGAATTGAAAATGACCTCGTGGCATTGCGAATCTCAGGAACTGTTGATGGGACCTTCTGACCGGAATATGCAAATAGGCCTCCGTCAAGTCCAACGACGTTAGGAACTCCCCGCCCCTTATGGCCGCTATAACCGATCGTAGGGTTTCCATCCGGAAGTGTGGCACCCTGAGACAGCGATTGACTTGCTTTAGATCCAGGATCGGGCGAAAGGACCCTTCCTTCTTTGGTACCACGAAGTAAATCGAGTACCGACCAGTACCGCACTGGTCTGGAGGCACTGGAACTACGGCCCCGAGCTCTATAAGTCGAGAGAGCGTCGCCTCTATTGCCGCCCTCTTTATCGGAGAACCGCAGGGAGACTGAACAAAGGCTGGAAGTATTTGCTTTGCAAATTCGAGAGAATAGCCCTCTCGGATCACCTCCAGGACCCATTGATCGGACGTGACCCGGGACCAGGCGGGAAGAAACTGCCTTAAACGACCGCCCACTGGCAGTCCGCCCTCCTGGACCCCCGTTATCTCATTGTTGTTTTCTAGGTCCCGAGAAGGAGGAAGAGGCCGCAAAACCTCTGCCTGCTCCCCGAAACCCTCTAAAGCCTTGCCCCCTAGAAGGGAAACGACCCCTGAGAAAGGGGTTTGACCTGGCTGGACGAAACCTCTGGGGATCCCTAGGTTGGTTACGTACTGGGGCTAGGGGGCGCCCTTGCTTCGGTCTGTCCTCCAGAAGCCTGCCACCCTTGGATTCACCAAGGTCCTTTACCAACTTATCTAAGTCCTCACCAAATAACAGCTTCCCTTTAAAAGGAAGACGACTCAGGCGAGCCTTGGAGGAGGCATCGGAAAAGTCAAAATTAAAAGGCTAATTGATTGAGAGCTACAAAAAACCAGCCCAAACAGAGTACCTGCAGTTTAGAGGCTTCTTCTACTGTTGATCAGACCCGGCTCAGCGATCCCTGCCCGTTGGCTCAACACGTGGTAGGCCGCGACCACGTGGAGTCCTAAACGGGGGATCGCGAATCTGCCCTCCGTGCTGCTTTGAAAACACCGCCGAAGAGGATCGGGGCTGGAATCCGCATCCCGATCAGCAAAGAACACCGCCGCTTCTAATAGTGCTGTGCTCGCGACTCCGGAGCTCGCCCCCGCGCCCCTTTGCTCCGGGGGAGGTCGGAGGATTGAGCACAATCGCGGCGTTGCCTCCAGCGCTCAGCCACCAGGGGGGCTTCGGCGCGAGGCAGGGCAGGTCTCCGGAGAGGGCTGAAAAATGCAGGCAGAATCGGCAGCGAGAGGAGATCTGTCTAGTCCTCCTCGCTGCTGCAGGCAATCAAAGAACCACCTCCGATACCCGGCCCGGCCCAGGGGGGAGGGGGGGGAGAGGAGGATAGAGGAGTGGAAGGCCCGCTTCCCCAGAGAACCGGCAGGGAAATTAAAGACACAATAGCAGAAAAAAACAAAAAGGTAATTAAACTCCCACCAAAAATAAAGAAGCTAATAAAGAAGACTAGAAAATTTAAGCAAAGATAGGACTCCAGTAAGCCCTAGGCTTACGGAACCCTCCAGCTGCTTGGAGGCTGAGAATACTGGGATTTGTGGGTGGCACCAGTGGTATTTATACCGCTCCATCCCAAAAAGGTTGGGCTCAGCCTCCAAACTGCTGGAAGGGTTGCGCAACCCAGAAGTAAAGGGACTGGACTGGAGTAACGATAAGGAATCTAAACTTTTTAGCTGGTTAGCAAAACATGGTTATTGCAATATTTAGCAGCACTAACCGGTTAATACCACTGAAGTATTCCCACAGACCACCGAACAAATGCTCAGTCAAAACCAGGGTGGTCTGTGGACAGATCTGGATGATGACGGTGGTAATCCGGTTAGCAATGATACCGGATAGTCTCAGGTGAATGGCTTTCCTAATTGTAACTGCTTAAGGCTAGTTGGTTAGTGGTGAATATCGTGGCTAGGCAGCTCGTGTATTCAGTGATGGAAGCCAGATATGTTCCGCTACTGAATATCCAGTTTTACTTGAAGTGGTAGCAGCTAGACTGAAAATGTTCCCCAGATTATTTATATATATGTGAGTGTGAAATTAGATGTATACTTAAACTAATAAAGAGAGCTTCAGCGAGTTTGTCCATGGCCTATTCCTTCTTTGAGTCTAAACCCAAGAAGGGTCAGTCCTTTTGGAGATCCCAGCGATCTCAGCAGGCACCTCCTCAGAAGCTGCTAAGCCCTCACAATGAGAGTGAAGAAGTACTCATAGCCTAGTGATTATAGCAACAACCTAGTACCGAAGAGATCTGGGTTTTGATTCCCACTGGTGCTCCTTGTGACCTTGGGAAAGTCACTTAATCCTCCATTACCCCAGGTACAAACTTAGATTGTAAGCCCTCTGGGGACAGGTTAATACCTACATACCTGTATAACTCACCTTGAACTACCATTAGAAAGATGAGAGCTAAATACTAATAAATAAAAATCTTATGGGTCCCTTCTGAGGGACAGGTAGTCAGGGGGTTTCTCTGGTTGTTTTACTTTAAATGGACCCATATCACATGTCCAATGGGCGCTGAGGTCCTTGAAAAGATAAACTCGCTGGAGTTTGTGGAGCCTCTTCAGGATGTCTTTGTGGAGTCTCCTTGCGGCTCTTTAACCAAGAGGGTGGTGGTTGAGTTAACTCTTCATTGCCTCCTACAGTTGAAGGCTATCATACCCATGCCCTTTGCAGAACAAAGTTAACAGTATTCCATTTACTTCATGGTGCCCAAAAAAGGCGGGTCCTTCTGACCTATTCTGAACCTGAAGGCAGTCAATACCAAGCTACGAGTGCTCCACATGGAGGCCTTCAGGTCATTCATTGCATCGGTCCAGCAAGGGAAGTTTCTAACCTTCTTTGACCTTTCTGAAACATACGTATTCCAATCTGGGAGTAACATCAGCAGTTCTTCTGCTTTTGCGTCCTGGGCCACCATTCTCAGTTTTCTGACCTGCCTTTTGCTCCTTCTGGAAGGTCAAGGTGGTGATTGTGGTGACTTCCCGCACAAGCAAGGAATCAGGGTCACCAGTACCAGGACAACTGGCTGATTCGGTCTAATTCTAATGAGAAGTCCAGGGCAGACACTATTCATGTGATCCACTGGTTGGAGAAGCTGGGATGGGTAATCAACTACCCCAAGAGAAGTCTAGATCCCTTGAAGACCTGGAATAACTGGGTTCCCGCTTCAACATTTGCTTGGATAGGGTGTTTTTCATCCTGGATAGGCTAGAAAAGCTGCATCTGCAGCACAGGGAGTTTTGCTCTCAGGCAGTTCCCAGGGCCTGGGCTTCAGCTTCTGGGGTCAATAGCATGGACCCTGGAACTGGTACCTTTGGCCAGGGTGCACAATCGCCCCCTGCAGGATTGCCTTCTGACTCACTGCTCTTCCTAGTCCAGTTGTTCTAACAGTGCCTATTTCTTCCCCAGAAGATCAAGAGGGAATTAGCCTGGTGGCTACAAACTAAACTTCTGATGGATGGGATGCCTCTGGAGGTGCTGGATAGGTGATGGTCACCATGGAGGCCAGGGCAGTCCACCTAGCTCAGGGGAGGTTCGATCCCTCCTAGAGAGAAAAGCAGGCAGTGTTCTCAGACAGCACCATGATATTGGGATAAAAAAACAAGCAAGTTGGCACTCTCGGTGCTGCGGTGGACAAAGTGGAGGGGCTCTGTTGTTGGGTGGAGGGGTCATCTGGTGGGTCTGTCGGTGGCCCTCATAGGGGATGTTGACAACATGTAGGCCAGCTTCTTGGGGAGAAGAGAGGGGAAACCACCCCACCTGCAGTAGTTGTAGGCACAAAAGGAAGCAGGTCACACCATGTCATGGAAAGAGCAGGGAGCTTTATTAGTACCTGTGCGGTCACCCTAGAAGTGTTTGGCAGGTACCTTCCTCAGGAGAAATCAACCTCTAAAACAAATATCACAAAACAATAAAAATGTTAAACAATGAATAATTAGTTTAAAAAACACCTCCTTAATGGTTGAGTGGAAAGGCCCTAGCCATTTTCCTGATCCCCTTCAAATAGGATCATCAGGAAGCTGTGATTCTTCCCTTACCTCCTCATTCAACCTCCAGTTGCACTCTACTGCCCCTACTCATTAGCATGGCCACTGCCTTGACCATGACTTTTTCTCTAACACATTGCCCTCAAACCTCTACAGCTCAGTTCTTCCCTTCTGACCATCACCTCCTACATCAGTCTTGCCCAATCTCCTCCAACCTCTTTAGGAATGATCATGCTATTGACCCATCAGCTCTCTCTACTGCTGTTTCATCACCTCTTTCCTCTGACATGTCAACTGAGTCTGTTGATGAGGCCATATCTTCACTGTAGTCTCCTCTGCTCTGGATAATCTTGCTGTTCCCATTCCATGACCGGTGAGGCACACTGTATCTCAGCCCTGGCTGTCCTCTAAAACCTGTTGCTTACATTCCTGTGCCCACTCAGCTGAGCACATTTGGCTCAAATCACGCACTCTTGTGGACTTTCTATACTTCAAATTCATGCTTGCATCTTTCTATAGCACTCATCAAGTTAGACTATTGTATCCAGCTAACTCTCTTACCTGACCCTTGCCATCTCTTTACAACTCCCAACTCTCTCCTCAGAATGCCTCCACCTCTAACCCCTCCTTCCCTTTCCACCCAAACTTTGGCTATTTCCATGACAAAGTCCACAAAATTACTCTTGAATTCCCCACAGAGCCATCTTCATTCTCAAATCCTTCCCTCAGTCTCTGTCACTCTTTCTTCCTTTTCTAAGATCACTGAGGAGGAAACCACACATATTCTTTGCTCCTCCAAACTTACTTCCTGCTCCTCTGATCCTACTCTCCCACCCATTTATGAAGCCCCATTTCCTCTGCTTTCATCCCTTCCATTTGTCATATCCTCAACCTATTATGGTCAGGGCTGTCCTGTCCACTAGGCATTCGCCTAGGGTGGCAGGCCCTGGAGGGTGGTATGCTGATCGTTCCTTTGAGGCGGCAGCAGTTCACTTGCCGCTTCAGCACCACAGAAGGCATTAAAACACATGCTCCTGCCCCCTCCAACAGGAAGTTATGTTGGAGGGGTCAAGAGCAGCAGGTTGTGCCACTCCCTCTGGTGAGTAGATGGATGCTGGGGAGGGGGTTGGCGGTGCCTCAGGCAGGAGGCATGGTGAAGGTGGCAGCACAGAGGCTAGCCTAGGATGGCAGAAACCCTTGGTCCGGCCCTGATTATGGTTTATTGTTTCTTAATATACTGCCCTTTGAATGAACAGCAAGGTGGTTTACAATAAAAATATGAATAGGAATACTGGAAAGGAAGTGATCCTGTAGTTAGGACCTTTTGCACCAAAGAGGTTTCTCCAGGGCCTTGTGCCCCTGAGGGAAGAGTTAGGACAGCCATTATAGTTGGCAATTTGATCATTAGGCATGTGATAGCCGGGTGGCTGGTGGATGTGAGGATCACCTGGTAAAATGCCTGCAGATGCAATGGTAGCGGACTTCATGCGCCACCTAGACGAGGTTTTAGAGAGTGCTGGGGAGGAGTCTGTTGTCTTGGTACATGTTAGCAGGCCAGATTTAGGCTTTGAGGTAGGAAGTTAAAATCCAGAACTTCCAGGGTAGCATTCTCAGAAATGTTTCACGTTCCACACACAGGACCCAAAAGGCAGGCAGAATTCTGGAGTCTCAATGCGTGGATGAGATGATGGTGCAAAGAAGAGGGTTTTGGATTTGTTAGGAACTGGGCAACATGCTGGGGAAGGGAGGGGCCTTTCCGAAAGGATGGGCTCCACTTTGACTTGGGTGGAACCAGGCTGCTGGCATTAACCTTTAAAAAGGAGATAGAGCAACTTTTAAATGAGATAATAGCAGAATCCCGACAGTCGCCCAGGAGCACATGGTTCGAAAGGATGTATCCCTGAAGGATACCAGCAAAAGAGGGAAGTTAGAGCATCCTGAGAGGTTCCAATAAAGATTAAAGTAACCCAGACGCCCTTAAGTACAGAGCTGAAAGATTCCAAATTGCCCCTATCAACTGATAACCAGATTAATATGACTAAAATACAACCTCTAAACTGCCTGTAGGGTTCTGCCAAAGCTATGTCTTTGGGCATAAGTGTTCCGTGAAAAGGTGAGATTTTAAATGTCTTCTGAAGGTGGGTGTTCAGTAGGGCGTACCATATGGATGGGGCGCTAAGTTAAAATGCGCATCAGTAGGCTTGCTGGTTATACTTGGTTCTTGCATACAGGATGGTAAGGGAGGTCTGGGAGGCAGTTCTTCTTGGTCTGTTATTCTGTGGGATTTGAAGTAAGGTGTGGAGGTGCGTTGGTGGGTCAGAGTGTAAGGATTTATGAGTGAGGAGGATTATATTTTATGTGGCTGGGTAGTGGTAACCATTGGAGCTGTTTTAGGATGGGTGTGATATGATCATGCCTTGCAGCACCTTGAATGATGCGTGCCATTGTATGTAGTGCGGTTCGTATAGGGAGCAGCGTGGCTTGTGGGAGGCCTTCACATATTGCATTGCAATAATCGAGATGCTCAAAGAAATCAGTGAAGCTAACAAAAGTTTAAATACAGTAAATAGTAATGGGTGATTTAAATTACCCCAGTATTGACTGGGTCAATATCACAGCAGGACATGCTAGAGAGAGAAAGTTTCTAGATGAAATAAATGACTGCTTCTTGGAGTAGCTGGTTCATGAACTGACAAGAGGGGATTCTATTTTGGACTTAGTCCTTAGTGGAACACAGGATCTGGTGCATGAGGTAAGGGTTTTGGGGCCACTTGGCAATAGTGATCATAGCATGATTGCAATTGATTTAACAAATGGAAGAAACACAGCAAGGGAATCCATAGTATTATCTTTTAACTTTGAAAAGGGAGATTGTGATAAGAAAAAACTAATAGGAGCAACTGCAAAGGTTACAGATTTACATCAAACATGGGCATTGTTTAAAAGTATTATCTTGGAAGCCCAGATAAGATGTATTCCACACTTTAGGAAAAGTGGAAGGAAGGCTAAAAAACTGCCAGCATGGTTTAAAGGTGAGGTGAGAGAGGCTGTTGCGGCTGAAAAAGCATATTTCAGGAAATGGAAAAAGGAGCCAAATGACGAACACAGGAAACAACATAAGCACTGGCAAGTTAGATGAAAGGCACTGATAAGGAAGACAAAGAGAATATTTGAAAAGAAGCTTATAAAAACGTATTCAAGTACATCTGTAGCAAAAATCCTGTGAGAGTGTTAGTTGAACCATTGGATGATAGAGGAGTAAGAGGTGCTAAGTGAGGACAAGGCCATAGCAGAGAGACTGAATTAATTCTTTGCTTTGGTCTTTACTAAAGAAGATGTAGGGAAGTTACCCATGCATGAAATGGTATATAAAGGTGATGTATCAGAAGAACTGAAAACCGTGAAGATATATTACAACTATTTGATAAACCGAAGAGTAGCAAATCACCTGAACCGGATGGTATACATTCGAGGATGTGGAAAGAACTGAAATATGAGATTGCAGACCTACTATTAACAATCTGCGATCCATTATTAAAGTCATCTATAGTGCCGGAAGATTGGAGAATGGCCAATGTAACACCAATTTTTAAAAAGGGTTCCAGGGGTGATCTGGGAAACTACAGACCGGGCAAAATGGTAGAAACCATTATAAAGAATAAAATTTACTTGAAAGCGTGAATAAACCAGTAGACAAAGACAAGCCAGTTGGTATAGTATATCTGGATTTTCAGAAGACCTTTGACAAGGTCCCCCATGAAAGACTCTTGGTGACATAAAAAAGTAATGGGACTGTAGGCTGTGTAAGTACTGTGGATCAGAAACTGTTAAAAGGTAGAAAACAGAGGGTAGGGCTAAATTGCCAATTTTCTCAATGGCGAAAGGTAAATAGTGGAGTATCCCAAGGATCTGTGCTGGGCCTGTTGCTTTTTAACACATTCATAAATGACCTGGAAATAGGACTAACAAGTGAGGTGATCAAATTTGCAGATGACACAAAATTATTCAAAGTTGTTAAAACAAGAGGATTGTGAAAAATTGCAAGGCGACCTTGATAAACTGGAAGACTGGACATCCAAATGGCAGATGAAATTTAATGTGGACAAGTGCAAAGTTATTCCCCCAGGAAAGAACAACCCCAAATAGGACTACATGATGCAAGGCACCACCTAAGAAACCACCACCCAGGAAAAAGATTTAGGTGTCATCGTGGATAATACGTTGAAACCCTCCATCCAGTGTGCAGCAGCAGCAAAGAAAACAAATAGAATACTAGGAATCATAAGGAATGGAATTGAGAACAAAACCAAGGATATAATAATGCCTCTGTGTCATTCCATTGTATGACCGCACCTTTTGAATATTGTGTGCAGGTGGAGATTCAAGATGGCCACTTAGGCTGCCATTTCGCTTTCCTAATTATGCCCAAACAGAAAGGGAAAACCCGCTGGAAGCCTCCCTTGGAACACCCTTATCTATGGTTGCCTCTGGACCTCTTTACGCTTTCTGCGCCTGGGGAGCCAGCAACAAGAATCCCAGTGGAGTGTCGGGCTTGATGATGCCGGGACTGGAGAGTTCGGCATTGTCTTCTAGCTGTGAGCTTTTGCCCCCCAGTATTGTGGCTGGTCAGATTGAAGCGGCGACACTCGAAACAGTTGGCCAGGTGGGAGACTGGTTGAGACCTCGGTGGGAGGCAGTTCTTCTGGTTTGGATTTGACCAGCAGGCGGGCATTGAACATCTTTGAATCTGCAATTGGAGGGGCTTCTCTGTCGGGGGAAATGGAGGGCAACGGAGCTGATGAACGTGTGGCTGGAACCTTGACCATTGGATTTGCCCACGGAGGGTCAGATAACTCCTGTGCTGTATCTTGCTTTTACTTTTAATTTGGAGAAGCCTGCAGTGATTTCCCTGGATTCTATTTGGATGGCTATTTCCTCTCTGGGCAATGTTTTGGTGCAACAGTCAAATAAGATGGCCTCACAAGTTTCTGCTAATACAGCCTCAGTGGCTGGACTAGAGCTTGTTGCAGTTAAGGAGTCAGTGAAGAGCCTGCAGTCGAAGGGGATAAAACATAATAATTTTTACTCTTTGTTGGTTAAAGATATGGCTGTGATGATAGTTAAGGCTGAACTTTTAGAAAATCAGATTTGCTCTTCTAATCTCCGGCTATTGAATTTTCCACATTCTCCTTTGATTATTGCAAGGGATATGCTAAAGTGTTATATGATAGACACTTTGGGAATTTCTACAGAATCTTTGTATCCTTTATCTAGTCTATTATGTACCTACTGGAAGGAGGAGCCTTGCTGGTTCTTGGCAGACCTCTCCCTCTGATCCTCTACAGAAGGATGTGTTAAATGTATCTGAGCTATTTGAAACTTCAGTTTCTGAGGTTACTGTTGTTCCTGCTACAATGTTAATCACTTTTGCAGTGCCCACAGATAAGAAATGGTTCTTTAAGGTCTATTTTCATAAGTGTTCTATTTTATTTAGGGGACGTCGTTAGAATTTATCCTGATTTGGCTCGTGAAACCCAAATGCAGCAAAGGGAGTTTCTGCTTTATAAAACAGCTATTGCTTAGCTGGGATGACTGCTTTTTCTTAAATTTCCCTATAAATGCTTAGTTAAGCAAAATTATGAAAGGTATAAACACACAAAGTCCTCCCAGCTTGGTGTGTTTATCAGTTCATGTGTAGTCCCTTCCTCTGGAATGAGTTTGATGCAGCAATTAGATTAGTGTGGTGGCAGGGCAGTTTGGTTAGCTTTTCTTACGTTTGTTTGATGCTTTTTTTCCCCTATTTTTGAATCCTCTATGGTTTTGTTGTTTGGCTAGTGTGCTATGGCATTTAACTTTATTTCCTTGGAATATAGAATATGTAAGTTGTGCTTGTTTTCATTTGCATTAGCCTTTTTCTTGTTTCAAGTGTGAATGCTTGTTAAAATATTGGAATTGTATAAAATAAAACAAGAATATTGTGTACAATTCTGGCCTCCATATCTTAAAAAAGGATACAGTAAAATTAGAAAAAGTACAGAGAAGAACAACAAAAATGGTACAGGGGATGGAAGGATACCCCTATGAGGAAAAGCTCAAAAGTTGAGGCTCTTCAACTTGGAAAAGAGATGGCAGAGGGGGGATATGATAGAGGTATTTTATTTTTATTTATTTATTTATTTAACAGTTCTTCTATACCGCTCTATTTTAGATCAGAGCGGTTTACATTCAACATCAACCATACAACACAGGAACCCTGAGTTGTATTTACAATAAACAGGAGATCAACTTTTATTAATTAACTTGTATTAATGAATGGAGTGGAATGGATTAAACATAGATCAGTTATTTACACTATCAAAAAGTAGAAAGACTAGAGGACACGTAATGAAGCTACAACGATATCTATTTAAGACTAATAAAATTTAAAAACCGTCCGTTGCCGCAAACTGTCACTGAATAGGCAATTATCCGTGTTGATCTACCAGCTGTGTTTGATTGAGCAGTATGTTCTGGTTATGATTGGGGGGAGACACTGGATTTTAAATTCTGTTTACTGCTGCTGAATAGAAGTTACTGACGAATGAAACGGGAGTAATAGAACATAATCTGCCCGTGGTGTGCTTTAATCACATTGGATTTGTAAGATGAGAAGGTAAGAGCATTCTTGTTCCTCTCTGATTTGAAAACCTCTTTAGTTATTTAGGGGTGACTATACATAGCTAGTGAATCGACTGTCACCTCTGCCTTGTTAAATGGATACAATCTTAGGGATCTTGTTACCGCTAAAATTTGACTTTACTAGTATAACAGTTGTTTGAACATTAATTATGTAGCACCAAATAAGTCATAATGATTTGTAAACAGCTCGTGTCCCCAGTGAAAGGTATCAGCTATTTAATAGTTAAATAAGAATTTTATTAAAAAGAACTGATTTTGTGAGTTATTCTTCCATTCTATTTGAATAGTGATGATTTGCAATGCCTTGTTTCTTTAGTTATCTGGCTACACTCCTGAGGCAGCCTCGTGGTGAAACGTAGCTACATCAGGTGTGTTATCAGTAGAACATTAATTGCTACATGATCTGCCTGCATAGACAGATACATCAAGTGTAAGATCAACTGCTGACTTTGTTGAGCGGTTTTCAAGCACACTCAGCAATTTAACTCATCTCTTCCCATGGCTTTCAGTACCATCTTTACGCTGATGACTCCCAGATCTACCTCTCTACACCTGAAATCACTCCGGCAATCTAGGTCTGGATCTCTCCCTGCCTTTCTAACATTGCTGCTTGGATAACTCAACACCACTTGAAATTGAACATGGCCAAAACTGAGCTTCTTACTTTTCCCCCTAAACTCTCCTCGCCCCTTCCTCTTTACTCCTCCCTTTCTCCTCAGCTTGCAACCTTGGGGTCATCTTTGACTCCTCTCTCTTCTTCTCCACACACAAAGCTAAAACCTGCCGTTTCTTTCTCTATATCATCAACAAAGTTCGCCCATTTCTTTCTGAACATACTACTAAGGTACTTATTAACTCCCTAGTCACCTCCCATCTAGACTATTGTAACCTACTCCTTGCTGATCTCCCTCTGAATCATCTCTTTCCCCTTCAATTTTTTTCAACTCTGCTGTGCGGCTAATCTTTCGCCAGCCTCGTCGTGCTCATATTACCCCTGTTTTCAAGTCTCTTCATTGGCTTCCTATCTGGTTCTGCATCCAGTTCAAGCTTCTCTTGTTGACCTATAAGTGCATTCACTCTGCAGCTCCTCACTACCTTTCCTCTCTTATTTCTCCATACACACCTCCTCGGGAACTCCACTCTTCTGGCAAATCGCTTCTATTGCCAACTCCAGACTTTGCTTCTTATGCTGGAACAAACTACCTGAGTCTCTATGTCGGGCGCCTTCTCTGACCCTTTTCAAATCCAGGCTGAAAACTCACCTCGTCCCTGCCACTTTTGGATCTTGATTCACCTGATGTCCTTTGTGTTTCCTTACCATTTCACCTAGCTGTATCCCATATCTATGGCTACTGTGTTGTCTGTCTCTATTAGATTGTAAGCTCCGATGACCAGGGAACGTCTTTTACACGTGTCTGTGCAGTGCTGCGTATGCCTTGTGCTTTACAAATGTTCAGTAGTAGTAGTAGTTGACAGAGATAAAGAGAAGTCCAATTACAGGCTTTACTGCTATTTTTGCCTGGATAAATGAGATGAGGTTCTTTTACAATACTTAGAAAAGAATTCACAAAAAGATAAAATTGTTTGTGAATCAATAAAGTGATGTATAGGGGTTTTTTTCTGACCAGTGAGGATTTGTGCCCTTTTTCTATCAAGACATGGATCCTATATTGGACCAAGGAGCAAACTGAGGTCTTCTCCCCCTTTTGCATTTTTGAATTAAGAATATCATAGTACATTGTTGAAGCAGCACTGAAAGCCTTATCAAAGAACAACGCACCAGGCATTGATAGCATTCCAATAGAATTATTACAGCAATTTGATGCAGCTGTTACCTTACTTACAAGGCTCTGCCAAGAAATATGGAAGACAACATCATGGCCAACTGACTGGAAAATATCTGTGTTTATACCAATACTAAAGAAAGGTGATTCAACTGACTGTGGAAATTATCGCACAATCGCTCTGATCCCACAGGCCAGCAAGATTCTACTGAAGATTATTCAAAAGAGACTACAACCATACCTGTAACAAGAACTACCTGAAGTGCAAGCAGGGTTCAGGAAAGGGCGAGGAACGAGAGACATCATTGCGGATGTGAGATGGATCCTTGAAAAGACTAAAGAATACCAAAAGGATATCTATTTGTGCTTTATTGACTATAGCAAGGCTTTTGACTGTGTAGACCATGAGAAACTCTGGGCCACATTAAGAAGCATGGGTATTTATTTATTTAACAAGTTTTCTATACCGCCTTTTCCTTCAATCAAAGCGGTCACAAGAAATACAAAGGTTATAGGCAAGGGAAACAAACACAGTATAAACATAACAGTACAATGGTAATATAGGAAAAATAACAAGGGTTAACAATAAGGCAAATTAGTTAAAATAATTAAAATAAATATAATATATTTAGTCAATTGTTGATCCATATTGTTCAATGAAAAGTGTAGTTTTCAATTGTTTACGAAAGTCTTTTAAATCATCCAGTGAGCGTAAATCAGGAGGGAGAGAGTTCCAAATTAAAGGGGCGGCCAAAGCAATTGCTCTTTGTGAGGTACATTTGCATGATTTAGAGTAGTTTTTTGGGGTGCTGAGGGTGTTAGAAGTGGATAACCTTCTTGGTCTTTTGTTGATATCATGGAGTAAGAGGGCATGAAGGCTGATTGCAGAACTGTTGTGTTTCATTTTGAATATATTTATGATTAATTTATACTTTATGCGAAGGATTATTGGGAGCCAGTGGAGTTCTTTAAGGATGGGGGTAATGTGTTCATAATTTGAGGATCCATTGATGATTCTAGCTGCTGTATTTTGTGCCATTTGAAGTGGCTTGAGAGCATGCTTAGGCAGTCCATTGTAAATAGGGTTGCAGAAATCCAGAATGGGAGTAATGAGTGCCTGACAGACTGTTCGAAAGTGATCATAAGAGATAAGAGGCTTAAGTCGTCTAATTATCTTCATTTTGTAATACGCGTTTTTAACAGTTTTTCTTATATGAGAACGCAGGTTTAGCTTCTTATCGAGGGTTATTCCGAGGTATCTTACTTCGTCCTTAACTGGAATCTTTGTGTTGTTGCATGTAATGTAAGGTGGAGGGATAAAGCTGGTGTTTCTAGTTACAATAAGTGCTTCCGTTTTGTTCAGGTTTATTGCAAGGTTATTATTTGTTAGCCAATTTGAAATGCTGGTAATACAGTTTGAAATTTTGCTGTAATCTGGGCAGTTGATATCAATTGGAGTGTAAATCATGATATCATCCGCATAAATCGTGTAATCTATTTGATGATCTGCTATTATGTGACAGATTGGTTGGATAAACAAATTAAAAAGAAGTGAAGAGAGTGCAGATCCTTGCGGCACGCCTTGTTTGATTACTATGTGACGTGAAGTGTTTAGGCCAATTTTAACTTGGAACTGTCTATCAACTAGGTAGGATTCAAACCATTTTAGGACGGTGCCAGTTAATCCGATGCTCTTTAGTCTTGTTAAGAGGATTGCATGGTCCACTGTATCGAAGGCAGCTGAAATATCTAAGAAGATCATTAAGGTACCTTTGTTGAAATTATCTATTGTTTGAGTGATGTCATTAAATAAGTATAGTAGGAGCGTTTCAACACCATGGTTGGGGCGGAAGCCATGCTGATGTATATCAAGTGGCGCATGTTCATCAATATGGTCTTGAAGTTGTAGCTGTACTGCCTTCTCAATAATTTTTGCACAATCTGTACATTGATCAAGAAGCAACAGTTCGAACGGAACAAGGAGAAACAGAATGGTTTAAAATAAGCAAAAGGTGTAAGACAAGGCTGCATACTTTCCCCCTACCTGTTTAATTTATATGCAGAACAAATCATCAGAGAAGCAGGATTGTATGAAGACAACAGAGGAGTGAAGATGGGTGGAAGACTCATCAACAACCTTCGCTATGCTGATAATACCACATTACTGGCTGAAAGTGAAGATGATCTGAAACATTTGCTTCTCACAATCAAAGAACATAGTCTCAAAAAGGGCCTGCACCTTAATGTAAAGAAGACAAAGATCATGACAACTGGCATAATCAAGAGGTTCATCGTTGAAGGAGAAGAAATTGAAATTGTGAACAACTTTAACCTACTTGGATCAACTATCAATAAAGAAGCAACAAGCAGTCAAGAAATCAGACGACGCATTGCTCTTGGCAGAATGGCTATGAAAGAGCTAGATAAGATTCTCAAGAGCAGAGATGTCTCTCTCCATACAAAGATTCGACTTGCTCAAGCCATGGTATTTTCAATAACATCATATGGATGTGAAAGCTGGACAGTGAAAAAGATAGAAAGAAAATTGATGCCTTTGAATTATGGTGCTGGCGGCAAATACTGTGTATACAATGGACTGCCCGAAGAACAAACCAGTCGGTACTAGAGGAGATCAAACCTAAGCTTTCTTTAGAAGCTCAGATGACAAGACTTTGATTTTCATACTTGGACACATCATACGAAGAGAGAGATCATTAGAGAAAGACATCATGCTTGGCAAGATAGAAGGTCAACGCAAAAGAGGAAGGCCAGCAATGAGATACAACAACAGCAGTTACAGGTACCAGTCTGTCAACAATGAGCTGCCTGACTGAAGACTGAATACAATTTAGGATAGCTATCCAGAGGGTCGCCATGAGTCGACTCCGACTCAACGGCACTTAACAACAACAGTACATTGTCATTGAAGTCATCATTATGAGAATCTTTGGATGCTGAACTTCTAATTATTTTTGGAAGATCAACAACAGGTGATATTTGATGTTTGGATGTTAGTGAGCACATGTTTTGGTTGCTTGTTTTGGAAGATTTGGTTTTTGCACATACCATGACAGTCATGAAACCTCACTTCAAAGCTAGGGTACGTGGAGTATTATCTTTTCTTTCAAATTTCTTGCTAATGCTCTGTGTAGTACTTGTATTGTGGCAGGTGCAGGCCTGTGATCCACGGTGTCTGACATAAGCAGGCAGGCCTAACTAGCTTGACCTGTAAATGAAGCCTGTGGAGAGGCACATAGGAATTGCACATCCCCCAATATGCTGCTATTGTAGGATAGAACTCTGTAAGAGAACTAAACTAACTTAGGTAAGCAAAACTGAGAGATGGAAAAATACAGAAAAATATGTTTAAAAGTTACTGATAAGAAAAGTACATCTGTAAGGAATATAATTGGGAGTGCTGACAGATGAGTTGTAGAGCCCTGCTCCCCTGCATGCACAAATTGGCTCTATGGCCTTGAGAGTATGAAAGTAACAAGTTGATGAACTGACCATTGTAATTGGGACTAGAAGGGGGGTATGCAGGTGCCATGCCCACTGAAGGAACATAATTGGATAATCTTATCAGTACCGGGACCAATGGAAGGGGTACGGGAGGTTACCGGGACCAATGAAATGTTTTTCTATACCTAGAATGGAACAGAAGTCTATAAAAGTTGTTGTAATGCTAGAAAACTTTGCTCAGCCATTTTGAAATTGATTGGTTCGAGACTTGTGCACAAATAAATGATTTGGACCTTCTGAACAGACTCCTGGTATCATTGGTTTGTCTGTGCTTTGCTGCTACAGTATCATGCCAAGGAGAGCTGCTTCTGGAGTTGGTAAGAAGTAACACGTATGGTAGTTTAGAAACATGATGGCAGAAAAAGACCACATGGCCTATCTAGTCTGCTCTTCGAGATTAACTACAATAGTCCCTTTTATTTAGCAATGCTTATATACTGCTTTTTACCAGGTCAAAGGACTCACAATCTACCTGTTGTAGTTGAGGCAAGAGGCTTGCTCAAGGCCACGAGGAGCACATGCGAGAATAGCAACCCGTCCCTCTGGCCCAGTCCTCCAGCGAGATTCGAACCCCCGGCCCCAACCACTTGCCCACTAGTTTGTCAAGACGTGCTTGGAAATTGTTCTTTATCAAGCCTGTGGCTCCCAGTACAATGGGAAATAGGTCTGTATCTTTCTGCCGCATTTTCTGGTACTTGAGGATCTTCTGCTGCTCCACTTGGAACCGACATCTCCATGATCAAAGCTGTTCTGACAGGATAATTAGATGTGGTGTGGCAGAGCTTCTGGCACAAGAACATGGCAGGAGGCTTTAGGGCTGGGTGAGGAGATGTGCTGGCAGGAAGAGGCCATCGAGACAGAGTTGCTTGGGCGGGGCACGGACACTGTGCAGGGAAGGTTCACATTATCTAAACGTGTATTTAGTTCATGGCTTAATAATAAGGTACAGTGGTTGTTATTTCCCTACCTAATGCTGTACCTGAGGTAGGCTGAGGGACTTGTCGAAGTCCACAAGCAGCGCTGCTTTCTGGTCAGTGGGCGGGCCGTCGTGCTGTCGGTTGCAACGCATGAGCAGATGGCAGAATACCCACACAGCTATAGATAGCGAGGCGGGCTCTGGGCCCCGGATGTGGCTGATCTGTGGGTAGTGACGCTGCCGCTCTCCCCGAGACTCCACCCATGGGGAGGGAACAGACGTGGACCCCGCAGACTAGGCAGCGTAAAGGCTATCCGGGGCGGAAGTTGACGGTCAGCGGGGCGGAAGTGGCAGGAAGTGATGTCACCAACAGCTCCTGGAGCGGGTAAGCGGTAAACAAACTACGGGAAAGCGCAAAGGGGGGCCAGGGGCGGCACCAGCTTCTGTCGTTTATTTCTTTTTGCGCGTGTGCTCCGGGCCGTTGCTTCTTGTCTAGAAAAGTCTAGTTTGGGGATGAACGGCTTCGTGCTCGAGCAAGGGAGCGTTATGAGCTGCAGTCGTAAGGCTAAAGCGCTATACGGGGTGAACGAGCTTGGAAACGAAGCTTTGTAGCTCTCCGGGTTAATGGTGCGACGCGGTGTGTGCTTCCTAATCACAGGAACGACGTGCTGCGGCCAGGCCGCCGTGTGAGGTGCGCGGGGCTGGAACTGGGTCACTTCAGCCTTTGTCTGGCATCTCTTCCTGTGCTGTTAGGAAGTGCACGCTAAATTGCAGCATTGATTCTGAGATGTATGAAAACGGTATAGGAAACTTTTTTTGTTAGCACTTCTGAGCTCTTTTTTTGCTTCGGATTTTGAAGGTTTCATCTGCTTTTCCTGGAGGGGAATTGTGGTGCAAGGTAGAGATACTCATGCCTTTTCTCCTGGCACAGAAAACATATACATGGGTTGGGGTGATGCCCCAGAGAGCTGCGCATCTCTTATCCCTAGTGGTGGTGCCCTAGATTTCCTGTACTGGGGGAGGGGGTGGAGCTTGAGATCTCTCTTGTACCCAGCGAGGGGAGGGCTTGTTCCCACTCTTACAAGTTGTGTCACTGCTTGCTATCCTTCTAATTTACAGGCTTCGGTCATGGATGAGCTCGTGCAGGATTTGGCTTCTGCTCTGGAGCAGACCTCAGAGCAGAACAAGATAGAAGAACTGGGAGAGGAAATGGCTCTCAGCCCACGACAGCAACGGCGTCAGTTGCGCAAACGTCGAGATCGGAAGCGGCGCTCTGATTTTCCACATCCACAGGAGCGTCTCTGTTGTTACAGTGAGGCATCTGA
The DNA here is from genome assembly GCA_033557465.1 of Ichthyophis bannanicus. Classification (NCBI taxonomy): domain Eukaryota; kingdom Metazoa; phylum Chordata; class Amphibia; order Gymnophiona; family Ichthyophiidae; genus Ichthyophis; species Ichthyophis bannanicus. The sequence continues at coordinate 11,991,022 of CM066037.1, forward strand.
GTCCAGTCTGGATGAGACCTCAAAGGAATGCCGTGAGATTGCTGCTAATGTCAACTATAGTGATTCTGATGACATGCTGACTTCCAGGAGACACCCATCCCTGAGTGTCACACTCCGGAGCAGACTACACACTTGGCATGAGTCAGACTCTTTCACTGAGAATGCCTCTTGTAGGCCTTCCCGACGCCGGCGGAAGATTAAACGTGGGTCGTCTGGTCTGCAGCAGAGACTGAAGGGAGCTGAGTGGGGCTGTGACAGGGGCTGCAGGTTCAAAGTTGCCAAGAAGCAGCGACTTTCTCGCTGGAAGGAGAACACCCCATGGGGGTCATCAGGCCACAATTTGTGTGAGCCCCTGGAAAACAGAGCCTTACTGGACAAGGAGGCTAGGAAGGAGAGGATGGATTGTGAAGCTGAGGAACCAAAGCAGGGCTCTGATGAGAATATGTCTGAATGGTGAGCTCCAGAAATGGTCAGGCCTGCTACTTGGAGAGAAGATGCACACCGACTCGCTAACATTCAAAACACAATTGCTTAGCAATGACCCATTGTGATATTTTCAGCCCTTGCACTCTGCTTTACTGCAGGGATCAGCTCACTAGGTGTTTTTGTAAATGCAGTGTGACTATCCCTGCCTCTGAGTGTGATATGTCGGCTGCACTGTGAGTCCCTATAATGCCGAGGCAGAACCAGGAGATGACCTTAAAGTTCACATCTCCTGCAGAAATCATGATCTGCAGCACCTCTGCCAACAGAATTTTAACTCCAGAGAGGGCAGATGGAAAGAAAGGGGCATTTTTTTTCTTGAATACTTGATTATGATATATGGTCTTTTTTTTCAGTGGAACAAGTCACCTAGCTAGCAGTAAGGCAGCAGATGCCACAGTAGAAAATTCCCTGCCTCAAAGCTGCTCAATGTAATTGCTGGAAGATTAGGTAGCCTGAAGACATTCCCAAGGTAGAGTGAAGCTTTAGCCAGTTTGTGCTGATTATTAATGTCACCTAACTTCCAGTGGCAGACCAGAGTCTCTAAGGCCAATATTCAGTGTTATCTTGGTAACCTCTGCAGTTACCAGGACAAATCTTTTACTTGTGAAAATCTTCCCCTTTTCCTTCCCCTCACCCTTCCTGCAGACCACTTAAATTTTGTCTGGCCAAAATTTAGCTGTCACCAAAGAGGCAGTATGAGAGACATTCCTAGTACACAGCTTGACTTTAACCATAATGAAATATTCAGTGCTGTTCAGCTTGTTAACGAGAGAACTCTGGTTGTGTCCTTGAATATCGGGTTAAAGTTAATCAGATAAAAATATCCAGTTTACTTTCTCACTCTCTGGGCTGCTTAATATTGTCCACTCGGTGCCAGTGTTTAGGATCCTAACTAAAGAGAGGAGACTGAGTTAGTTTTTAGTCTATAGTTTTATTTATTTTAAAGATTTCTTTCTTGTGCTATCTGCAATTCTGGGCAAGGTAGATATTACGTACCTAATTAAACTGACAGACAACACAAATATTAATGTTCAGTTTATGCTTCTCAAACTCTGTTGTACTATTTCAATGATTATGTAGCCATGAACCTTCAGCACAGATGCTAGCTTATACAAAAAAAATTATAATGTGGATAACTTATCAAAAAGTAGTAGTTTGAGTGGTGCATTAGCTATAAAATAGTGCTTCAAGACAGTATCATCCAAGAGTAGGTTGAAGTCAGACTGATGCGTTTGCTCTAAAATGGGAATTTAAAGCACCCACTCCACAAGATCAGTGAAATAGAGGCCTTCATGACAGTTTTTGTGTGCACTTTTGATGGAAGACTTGCTTGAGCAACACACTTTGTTGTTCTTTCTGAAGCTGATTATTCAAGTCTCGTTTCTTAATTCTACTGGTTAATAAATTTCATAGAGTAGGACCTAAAAAATAAAAGGAACTCATATGGTTCCTGATAAGTTGCAACAGTCGAGGGCTATCAAGTATATTCAGGCCAAATGAACGTAACATATGTGAAGGGCGCTAAATTGTCAAAATGGTGCTAATGTAAAATGATGGAACACTAGACTACACCAAGGAAAGTTGCCTTCCCTTCCTCTCCCGCACAGGCCTTCAACATTCATTGTCTTCTCTGGTGTATAGTCCATATTGTCTGCCATCCACTGCCTGCACAGATCTCCATGTCGACCTCCAGTTTCTGTTCCCTTAACATAAGAACATAAGATATGCCATACTGGGTCAGACCAAGGGTCCATCAAGCCCATTATCCTGTTTCCAACAGTGGCCAATCTAGGTCATAAGTACCTAGCAGTCTCCCTAAAAGACACAGGTTCCTCAATGCTTGTATTGGGTCAAGCAGTGATATTGTGGGTCCCTTTTAATAATGGTTTATGGATCTTTCCTCCAGGAACTTGTCCAAACCTTTTTTAAACCCAGCTACACTAACAGCTTTTACTACGTCCGGTAACAAATTCCAGAGTTTGATTACACGTTGAGTGAGAAAATATTTTCTCTTATTAGTCTTAAATAGGTTACCCTGTAGCTTCATTGCATGTCCCCTAGTCTTTTTATATTCTGATGACGTAAACAATCGATCTACATTTACCCGTTCCACTCCATTCATTAATTTATAGTCCTCTTTCATGTCTCCCCTCAGCCATCTCTCTTCCAGGTTGAAGAGCCCTAACCTTTTTAGCCTATCATAGGAGTATCCTTCCATCCCCTTTACCATTTTGGTGGCTTTTCTCTGTACCTTTTCTAATAACGCTATATCCTTTTTAAGATGCGGAGACCAGAATTGCACACAATATTCAAGGTGCGGTCACACCATGGAACGATACAAAGGCATTGTAATATCCTTTGTTTTATTTTCTATTCCTTTCCTTATGATACCTAGCATTCTATTTGCTCTCTTGGCCGCCGCTGCACACTGGGCCGAGGGTTTTAACATGTTATCCACAATGATGCCCTAATCTTTTTCCTGGGTGGTAGTTCCCAATGTGGAACCTTGCATCGTGTAACCATAGTTTGGGTTGTTCTTCCCTAGGTGCATAACCTTGCACTTGTCCACATTAAATTTCATCTGCCATTTGGATGCCCAATCTTCCAATTTATCAAGATCCTCTTGCAATTTTCCACAATCCTCTTGGGTTTTAACAACTTTAAATAGTTTTGTGTCATCTGCAAATTTGATAACCTCACTCGTTATTCCCTTTTCCACATCATTTATGAATATGTCAAAAAGCAGCAGCCCCAGCAGAGATCCCTGGGGTACACCACTATTCAACTTTTTCCATGGGAAAATTGGCCATTTAGCCCTACCCTCTGCTTTCTATCTTTTAACCAGTTCCTGTTCCACAGTAGTACACTGCCTCCTATCCCATGACTTTTTAGTTTTGCCAAAAGTCTCTGATGAGGGACTTTGGCAAAGGTTTTCTGAAAGTCCAGATACACTATATTAACCGGTTATTTTTTCAGTCAATACTGTGTTGACTTCCTCAGTGCATTTTCAGTGTTTGGGTGTGGTATATATAGACTTCGGCCTTTCACACTGACCCACAAAGGAGATTTGGAAATAAACTGAGCAGACTGGGGGTGAACCCCCAAGTGGCTGACTTTTGATTAGAAATTGGTGTGGTGCATGGAGTCCATTCTGAGGAAAGGATTTGTTGGTGGTGTACCTCGAGATCAGTCCTGAGACTGGTCCCTTTCAGTAATTTAATATGTAATATTACTGATTGGGTTTGTTTGTTAGCAGATGATAATGTGACGGTGGGTGCCTGAAAGTGACATCTGTGGACTGAATGAAAGTAGTGTTATGTCTCTCAGACTACCACTCTTCATGCTGTCACTTCAGAGAGGGAGATGCCCCCACCCTGCTTGGACCTCCTGGACTCATTGACCCTCAGTGCTACCTTTGGGTCCAAACAATGTTCACCCCTGTCCTATGAACTAGGGCTGGAAAACTGCAGATATCTCTAGTCTAGTATCTGCCACTGCTAGGACCAGGTAAAGGAGCAGTGGCTGCTTGGGGCTGATGAACCAGGTGTCGGAGGAAGAGGAGGAGCTTTCCATATGAGCAACAATGTCAGGGAGAGGATCTTCAGCTATCTGGGAGTCAAGAGAAAAGCAGTGGCTGCTTGGAACAGAGGATGGGGGGGGGGAAGAATTTAGATAAACACCAGGATTAAAAAAACCCCTCAAAATTAAAAAAAAAAAAAACCGGACAGAAATTTTCCTCTGGCTTCTAGGCTTTTTGACTGGCACCTAAATTTTCTATAAAATCTTTTCCACCCATGCTATGATTTGCAACAGGGTAGATGCCAGAGATGAAATAGAAAATAAATGAGCATGAATGCTCAGAAGGCAGATTCAACTCTCCTAGTACCTGCCAGAGCAATTGGTCCCCCTCAGTCTGCCTAGTGTCCGGTACATACCTTACTAGTTTTCTGGCTTTCTTTCTCTTTTGTCCAACCATATTCATCACTCATAGATGGATCCTGTCAGTGACCTAGTCACGGAGCTTGGCTCTGCTGGTATACTGGGCACTGTTGGTGACCTGCCCACTCATTGTTGGGCTAGCCACCTACGTGCAGGGTGCCTAGCTCTACAATCACTCTTCTGGGTCAGGTGAGTGAACACAAGAGGTTCTGTGAGGCTTCGGTGTAAAGAAGAAAAATTTCTTGGTCTGAAACGCCAGTTAATCATTTTTCTTTATGCATGTATGCATTTTATTAAAACCTATCCTTATTCTAGAATAGTGTTGTAGTTGAGATGTCAAGTTCTTGGGGGTCAGGGCAGGATGGTTCCTGGATTCTCGCACTAATGCCTCTTTCTGCTCTGGTTGTAGTGACACCAGCAGCGTGTGCAGCAGCAGCGATACAGGACTCTTCACCAATGACGAGGGAAGACAAGGTAACAACTTTTGGGAGGCATTCCAGAGATCATGGGGAAAGTTGGGGATATTCTGGATACAGTAGCAATGATCTCTGTAGGCAAACATGGAAACGCAACAAAGAATATAGCTGTATATGCAGCAGCTCAGTATGAGAGCCATCGTCTTGGGGTACTCCTTTTTAATGCAGAAGGCACTTTGAATTGTGTCTTAACTCTTAGAAATTGCCTTTAGAGTTGCTGGAGAATAAATATGACAGTGTTGATCCTTTTTGACTTGGTAACATTGAAACAAGTTTCTGTTGCTCCAGTTTATTCATTGTAGCATGGGGATAGGAGAGACATTTGATCTCATATCCATCCTCTTATCTCATAGTTTGTGATGTGTCATGCCAGTTAGGTTCTCTGATGCAAGTGTGGCTGGCGCAGATTGCCTGTGTGATCTTGAATTTGTGGCTTTGAGTGATGGCTCTCCTGTTTGAGATGTGTGAACAATGGGTGACATTTAATCCCAGGCATGTGACTTAAGCACACAATGTGCAAGTGATGGATGCCATGGATCCTGTGCATGAAGCACGAATGTGTAATGGGTGACACAGATCTGGGCATGAGGCTGTGAGTTGTGGATGACATGTAAGCAATGAGAGATGGCGATCCTGGGTATAAGGTGTACAAGTGATGGGTGGTGCAGATCTCGAGCATGAATCACGCGAGTGATGGGAGACACAGGCTGGGAAGTAAGGCATACATGTGATAGGTGACAGTGGTCTTGAGTATGAGGTATGCTAGCAGTGAGTGACAGAGTTCCCGGACATAGGGTGTAAAGATGAGGGATAACATAGATCCTTGGCTTAAGGTATGCGAGTGAGGGGTGGCGCAGGTTCTGGGCATAAGGCATGAAGATGAGGTATATAATCTGATTGAGAAAGGGTCCCGGTAGCAAGAAGTTCAAATGGTGACTTAGCTCTTGACGCTTGGTGGTCCTGAGGTGGTGCTTTAGCAGAGCGCCCTAATTAGAAGGTTGCGAAGCTCAGTTTACTCAGCCAGCGCGTCTGTGCTAATTACATTTGGGTTGCCTATCTGAGACTGCTGGATGGATTTAACGCTTGTCAGACTGCCTTTATTGTGAGAGGCCCTCTGCCTGATGAATCGGCATGACTGACAGCTTTGGGAGAACTCCCAATGGACACAGGTCCTGGAGCTGTAATGAGCGTGTTGACCCATTCAGATGGAATCGGTTCTTCCTCTCATTCTCTCTTTCACTGGCTTCTGACTCATAAGTGGCTTATTTGCTTATTAAAGTGAAGCTTTAAAAATACAAGTTTCAAGTGAGGTTAATAGAGTAACAGGAACCAGACCTGAGCAAAGATGAGCTTAGTTTATTAATGTCCTTTCTATACTGCCCTTTGCGCTGGCACCACAGCAGTTTACAATTGATAAAATCATAAAAGAACATAAAAATATTAACGATTACAATAACAAAATGACACAAACATATAATTACAGAGCAAACTATAGAAGGGAGCATAATAACAGGGGAAAACAAAGTGGATTGATGCCTCGGAAGTAAAGTAATTGATAATGGAAAAAGGAAAGGGGCCATCCTGCAGTGCTACCCCCTTCCTCTACAGGAGGATAAGAAAAAAAATGGACTAATAGATCCATATCCTGGCCAAACTGCTATTGTAAACAATGCAATGCATTGCATTACAGGAAATTCTGAAAAATGTTTTCAAAGTAGATTTTTAGAGTTACTTTGAATTTGGCAAACTTGGATTTGAGTCTACCCCAACATATAAGACATGAAGAAAAAGCAGCATGGCATGTTGACTCAGATCTAGCCAAAGCTGTTGAAGGGAGGCTCAGTTGATCTGATTGGGAATGAAGGATCTTTGTGGTCGGTAAGGAGTTAAATAGCGAGGTACTCTTGAACCCCTTTATATGTGTTAGCTCCCATTAGAAATGGAGAGAAGGGGGACTCTGTATTTGGGGAGCATTAGAAATGGAGAGAAGGGGGACTCTGGATTTGGGGAGCATTAGAAGTCTGGATACAGAGAGGGCTTGGAGTTCTTGGAATTATGTATCAGTAGTTTGTACTGTATGTGGGACCAAAATGGAGTTTTGGGGAGTAGTCTGTCATAATACCTTGGGAGTTCCTGAAGTATGCGGACTCACAGGGGACAGGAGGGGAGGCTGAGATACAGTGGAAGGCATGGTGAGCTGTAGGAATACACCACACACGTTTTGAGTCTTGGGCTTTGGGGACAGAGTGTTGACCTTGTGAATAGTGAGCTATTGAGACTCGGTATAAGCACTGGGGATGCTGGGCTATAGGGATACAGTGGGAGCTTGGAAGTGCAGGTTATGGTGAAATACTAGATTTTTAGAGAGTGGTTGCCTATAGGAATTCAGGGGGGATCTGGAGTGGTTGGTTGTAGGGCAGTGGTTCTCAACCCAGTCCTCGAGACACACCTGAGCAAGTTAGGTTTTCAAGATAACTGCAGTGACAATGCATAATAATAATGAGAAAGATTTGCCATGCACTGCCTCCATTGTATGCAGATCTCTCTCAGGCATATTGTCTTGAAAAGCTGACTTGCTAGGTGTGTCCTGAGAACTGAGTTGAGAACCCCTGCCCTAGGGATACACTGGAAGCTTCAGGTGTAAACAGTATTCCTTGGGTGAAGGGAGAGTTTGTGACTTCTTGATAGCAGTGGGATCCCCAGGCTACTGTGTGCAGTGGGACTCTGAGGTTATAGGATTGCTGGGGCATGTGGAATTCTTTTAAAGTTTATTTATTTATTTATTTATTTAACAAGTTTTCTATACCGCCTTTTCCTTCAATCAAAGCGGTCACAAGAAATACAAAGGTTATAGGCAAGGGAAACAAACACAGTATAAACATAACAGTACAATGGTAATATAGGAAAAATAACAAGGGTTAACAATAAGGCAAATTAGTTAAAATAATTAAAATAAATATAATATATTTAGTCAATTGTTGATCCATATTGTTCAATGAAAAGTGTAGTTTTCAATTGTTTACGAAAGTCTTTTAAATCATCCAGTGAGCGTAAATCAGGAGGGAGAGAGTTCCAAATTAAAGGGGCGGCCAAAGCAATTGCTCTTTGTGAGGTACATTTGCATGATTTAGAGTAGTTTTTTGGGGTGCTGAGGGTGTTAGAAGTGGATAACCTTCTTGGTCTTTTGTTGATATCATGGAGTAAGAGGGCATGAAGGCTGATTGCAGAACTGTTGTGTTTCATTTTGAATATATTTATGATTAATTTATACTTTATGCGAAGGATTATTGGGAGCCAGTGGAGTTCTTTAAGGATGGGGGTAATGTGTTCATAATTTGAGGATCCATTGATGATTCTAGCTGCTGTATTTTGTGCCATTTGAAGTGGCTTGAGAGCATGCTTAGGCAGTCCATTGTAAATAGGGTTGCAGAAATCCAGAATGGGAGTAATGAGTGCCTGACAGACTGTTCGAAAGTGATCATAAGAGATAAGAGGCTTAAGTCGTCTAATTATCTTCATTTTGTAATACGCGTTTTTAACAGTTTTTCTTATATGAGAACGCAGGTTTAGCTTCTTATCGAGGGTTATTCCGAGGTATCTTACTTCGTCCTTAACTGGAATCTTTGTGTTGTTGCATGTAATGTAAGGTGGAGGGATAAAGCTGGTGTTTCTAGTTACAATAAGTGCTTCCGTTTTGTTCAGGTTTATTGCAAGGTTATTATTTGTTAGCCAATTTGAAATGCTGGGCTTTTTTCCTTCCAGGGGGCACTCGCTGCTACTGAATATTGGCACCTTTTCTGTTGCCTGCTAGAATTGACTCACGGCCCCTAAGTATTAATGAAAGAGCCCAGCCCCAGACCCTGTGCATCCAGAACACATGCATAGAAAGTGCCCCTTGTAGGAGAAGCAGTGTCTTCAGCCAGTCCCTGCATGCCCCTGGGAGAAGATCCCAGATGTGTGACTGCCTGCAGGAGAACGTGGAGGTCCTACTGCAGCTAGCACATAATAGTCTGCCCCTGCAATCATGGGAGAGCTGGCCAGACAAAGGTAGAAAAATACATTTTTGCTTTTAATGATCTGAATGTTAGCTTTGGGAATATGCAGTATCTCTGATATCTTTCGGATTAATATTCAGACCCAGTGACCAGAGTGTGTGTTTATTTTTGTTTAAACACCGACCATGGCGTTAAAAATAAAAATGATCCCAATTTTCAAAAAGGCTGATATTCAGACCCTATGGCAGTTAGCTGTTGCACTTAAATATCATCGGGATAGTCAGCCACAGTAACCTGATAGGAGCCGCTGCTGAATATCTGTATTGTGAGGCGCAGTCCGGATGAGGGCCAGCGCTTATCTGTTCAGCGTGATATTCAGCTGATACTTAATTGAATTCCCATTCAGGACTGTTTGTCCTGCTGTTTAAGATGGCCAGATCAGTGCCGACTGAGTATTGCGCTGACTGGATAAGCGCCGGCAGGCCCATGGACTGCCCTGTGTTACCTGCATAGTGCTGGGCAGTCTGGACATAGTCAGTCAGCAGCACGATTAGCATTGTGCTGCTACAAAACTATACAACTTTCTGTTGGCCAACTGGCTGAGGATTCTGAATATCACCTCTGATGCATATACACAGCGCTACCATTCGCATAGTGGGTAACCATGAATATATGTGGAGAACAATACACACATTTATTTATTTAGCTGTACTTCTATTCCGCTTTTCACCTGGTCAAAGCGGTCTATAAGCACAAAGTGGTTTAACTGAGAAAAGCTTTCTTGCTGCTTAGCTATATAGACAGCAGCAAGACATCCTCTCCCTATCCCAGCACTAGCATGATAATGCTGAGGTGTCTACAAGGATTTTCAGCAGTGCTATTCTAAGGTCACAGATTGGCAGCTTGAAGTGTAAGTCCCTTTGCAGTTTGTGTTTCTGTTTCTGTGGTGTTATACTGCAGGCAGAGTCTGGCTTCAAGTTTCTAGTCCAGGTTTTCTCTGCACATTTCTGTTTCTAATGTATGTCATTTATTCTGTGTTTGGTGAGGCTCTCTTCATATTTAGCATATGGATAGCAGCTGAAGGTGAGCTATTTTGTGAGCATGTAGTTTCTGTGTAGCAAACTATAGCAGTTTGCCTTGTACTCCTTGCCCAACGAGATGTGTTCCAAGGACTGGTGTAATATTTGCAGGGCTGCCTTTTCATAGACCCTGTTGTGGGGGAGGGTCTCCACTGACCCAGTGATTAAGGTTAGTCCTGTATGTGTGTGCTGGCACCATTTTTCTTTCCTAGAAAAAAGCACTGAGCAGGTTATATGCTTGACAAGGGTACATTGAATGTGTTGGAATTCATTGATGTAATGCTGGTCCATATTGTGATATGCATGAAACACCAAGCACAGTTTTTTACGCCTGACCTGCACTTCTATCAGTAACCAATATAAGGACATTATAAGAGAGATGAAGCCCCTATCTCACCTTTGGTTGCATATGGATCCACTGTAAACTATCTAAAGCAGCAGTGTAGCTTGGATTACTTATCTTTTGTGAATTTATGCACGTCCTGATTTAATTTTTGGAGTCGACTCCCAAGACTTGCAGATGACATATGCCTCAGACTCTGACATAACCTGTATTCTGTACATGGAGTGAGTGTGTGTATTTATATACATGTACTGACACCTGATAAAATTATAAAATTATCCAGAGGCTTATGTTTTTCTCTTGCTGCGCTTCTCTCTGTCTTTTTGCTCATGCAACCCGAATAAGCTTCTCCTCTTCTTTCACCTACTCATCTCTTGGGTTCCCATAGCTCAAGAGAGCTTCCTTTCTTCCCCTCGTACCTGTATCCTGTGCTTACATTGGCAAAATGAGCTTCTTTTCTTCACCTTCCTACTTACCTTTTGTGTTCCTGTAGCCAAGCGAGCACCCATCTTTCTCCTGTCTCCTATGTTGCTGCTGCCCAAGCGAGTTGCCTCTCTTCTCCCTCCTGTGGCTCGAACAAGCTTCACCTCTTCTCTCTACTATTTGTATCCTGTGCTCCTGTGGCCCAAGCGTTCTTCGTCTCTTCCCCTGCCAACATTTATCCTGTGTTCCTGTGGCCCGAACGAGCTTCCCCCCCCCTTCCCTCTCTCCTATGGTCCGAGTGAGCTTCCCCCCTTCCCTCTCCTCCCTGTATCCTGTGTTCCTGTGGCCCGAGCAAGCGAGCTTCGCCTCTTCTCTCTCCTCCCTGTATCCTGTGTTCCTGTGGCCCGAGCGAGCGAGCTTCGCCTCTTCCCTCTCCTCCTTGTATTCTGTATTCCTGTGGCCCGAGCGAGCGAGCTTCGCCTCTTCCCTCTCCTCCTTGTATTCTGTATTCCTGTGGCCCGAGCGAGTGAGCTTCGCCTCTTCCCTCTCCTCCTTGTATTCTGTATTCCTATGGCCCGAGCGAGCGTCACCTCTTCTCTCTCCTCCCTGTATCCTGTGTTCCTGTGGCCCGAGCGAGTGAGCTTCGCCTCTTCCCTCTCCTCCTTGTATTCTGTATTCCTGTGGCCCGAGCGAGCGAGCTTCGCCTCTTCCCTCTCCTCCTTGTATCCTGTGTTCCAGTGGCCCGAGTGAGCGTCCCCTCTTCCTTCTTCTACCTGTATCCTGTGTTCCCGAGGCCCTAGTGAGCCTTTTCTTTCTTTATACACAGGCCCTTGGTGCGCTCATCTCGTCCCATGGCTTTCAGTACCATCTTTTACACTGATGACTCCCAGATCTACCTCTCTACACCTGAAATCTCTGGCATTCCAGGCCTGGATCTCTGATTGTCTTTCTGACACTGCTGCTTGAATGTCTCACCACCACTTGAAATTGAACATGGCCAAAACTGAGCTTCTTATTTTTCTCCCTAAACCCTCCTCTCCCTTTCCTCTTTTCAGAGTCTCTGTGGATAACTCTCTACTCCTCCCTGTTTCCTCAGCTCTCAACCTTGGGGTCGTCTTTGACTCCTCTCTCTCCTCCACACACATCCAACTGATAGCTAAATCCTGCCATTTCTTTCTGTACAACATCAACAAAATTCACCCATTCTTTTCTGAACACACTGTTAAGACACTTATCCATTCCTTAGTCACCTGCCGTCTAGACTATTGTAACTTGCTCCTTGCTGGTCTCCCTCAGAGTCCTCTCTCTCCCCTTCAATCTGTTCAACACTCTGCTGCGCGGCTAATCTACTGCTAGTCTCATCATGCTCATATTACCCCTCTTCTCAAGTCTCTTCATTGGCTTCCTATCCGTTTCCGCATCCAGTTCAAACTTCTCCTACTGACCTATAAGTGCATTCACTCTGCAGCTCCACACTACCTTTCCTCTCTTATCTCTCCCTACACCCCTCCTCAGGAACTCCGCTCTTCTGGCAAATTGCTTCTGTCTGTGCCCTTCTCTTCTATTGCCAACTCCAGACTTCGGTCCTTTCACCTTGCTGCTCCTTATGCCTGAAAAAAATTACTCAAGTCTGTATGTCAGGTGCCTTCTCTGACCCTTTTCAAATCCAGACTGAAAACTCACTTCTTCGCTGCCGCTTTCAAATTTTGACTCACCCGATGTCCTTTGTGTTTCCTTACCATTCCCCCTAGCTGTCTTGACTAGATTGTAAGCTCTGAGGAGCAGGGACCGTCTTTTACATGTGCCTTGTAGCGCTATACAAATGTTCAGCAGTAGTGGTAGTAGTGGTATTCTGGTGACCTGAGCAAGCTTTCCCTTTTCCCCGTCTCCTTTGTTGCCGAGGCCCAAGCAATCTTCCTCTCTTCCCTCCTACCCGCAAACTGTGTTCCCACAGCGTAAGAGAGCTTGTCTTCTTTCATATGCGTCCTTGCTTCCTGTGGTCTCATAGCTTTGTGGTATTCAGATTTCATGTGTCTATTCATTCCATGTTCTGCTGACAGCTGATACATTTCGTTAGAACTGTAAGAACAGCTCTGCTGAATCGGACCGAAGCCCAGCATTCTGTCTCTGATAGCGGCCAGACTGGGTCACAAGTAGCCTGCATTCCGAAAAATAGATTTGTTTCTCATAACTTTTTTCCAGTGATAAGCAATGGTAAGCACATTATGTAATCAGCAGTAGACAACTTTCAAACATTTAAGAAACATGATGACAGAAAAAGACCACATGGCCTATCTAGTCTGTCCTTCCATATCAACCACTTTGTGGTGGCCTCAGCATTTGTCACTCCCCCTGGCCTGACCCAGGTACTTTGGCCCCCAAGTCACTCACACTCTTTCTCTCTAGGCAGTTACTATTTCCCTCTTAATCTTCTTCCCCTCCCCCCAGCACACTCTTTCTATATTTCACTTTCTTCCTGCTCCCCCAAGGCATGCCCTCTTATTCCCTCCCCCTCTCTCCAATACTTTCTCTCTCTTCTCCCCTTCTCCAATTTCTATATAAACCGCCCCTGATCTTGGGAAGGGGCGGTATATAAAAGTTTCCAGATAAATTTATTTTTATTTATTTATGTGGTCCTCGTGGCTCACTTGCTCCTGTGGTGTCACTCTTTGGATCCAGTTGGCTACGTCTACTACTACGTAACATTTCCCATAGCGCTACGGCATACGCAGCGCTGTATACATATAGACATGGGAGACCATCCCTGCTCAGTACTACTGATCATTTGTATAGCGCTACAAGGCATACGCAGTGCTGTACACACACATGTAAAATACGATCCCTGCTCATCAGAACTTAGAGTCTATCAAGACAGGCAACATAGCAGCTGAGGACTAGGATATATCTAGGGGAATGGTAAGGAAACACATAGGAGACTAAGTGGATCAGGATCCAAAACTAGCCTCGAAGCGGTGAGGATGTGTGCAGCAGTATTCTGTACCATTTGTAGTGAGTGTAGTGTGTAATTTAGTAATCCATGATAATGTTGCAGAAGTCCAGATGAAGGGATATCGTGGCCTGTAGCACTGTTTGGAAGTTATTTGTTTGAGAAGCGCGCATAGGTGCTGTAGTACTTTTATTTTGCGGTATATGAGTTTTGTAGTTCTGCTGTTCCTTGTCCATGATTTTCAATGTTGTTGGTGGGTTGAAGGTTTTTTTTCTCTTGTTATTTAGGAAACTTTTTTTTTTTTTTAAAGAGATTGTGATTGGTTAGTCAGCTATTTACAGCCATATTAGTGCTGTGTGTATAGGCTTTGTGTTGGAGAAGGTGCATAAAGCATGATATAGTTTGCATATATGTGGTATAGTATGTTGTGGGCTTGTATGATTGAATAGAGTGGCTGGAGGTAAATTTTGAATACTAGAGCAGATCCTTGTGGTACTCCTTGCTGTTGCTTGAATGGGGTGGATTTGTGTGGACCTAATTTTACTTCTTTTTGCCGGTTTGTGAAGTATGAGCAGAACCATTTCAATGTTGTGTCCCTAATACCTATGTCTTGTTATCGTGAAATTAGTAGATCATGATTGATTGATTTTTGAATCAAAGGCTTCTAATATATTTAATAATATTAATATAAATCCTTGTGGTTTTTCGATCCCTTTTATGAGTCTTTTGAATAGTTGTGTTGGGAGCATTTCAACTCTATGATTAGGCCTGAATCCGTGCTGTTATGGATCTAGAAGTGCATAGATATTTAAGTAGTTTTGTTGTTGTTGTTGTTGTTGTACTGTTGTCTCTATGATCTTTGCAAGGAATGGTAGGCTTAAGGTTGGTTGGCATGTGTCCCCTGTCAGAAGGATAACTATGTAATTGTGAGTAATGTCGGGGTTAGTTCTGTTTGAGCCATTTTGATCCATGAGACTGGACAGGGATGAAAGGGAGATGTAGTGGTGTTGAGGTTTTTGATGATGTTCTCCATGTATTGTGAGGAGACTGTAGTAAAGGATTGCCATGTATTCCTGCTATCGTTCTTGTTTGGAATGGTGGTGTCATGGAAGTTTTGAGGTTTTCTCCATTGGTTTTTTTTTCTTGAAGATATTTTGCCATTACCTTTAGGCAGAGGGTATTCTCCTCCATCTTTTGATTGGGGTCTCTTATCAGCAATTTTGCTATTGCAGATAGCTGTCTGTGGCAGTTTTAAAGAGCTCATGATGAGGCGTATATAGTATTCCTTTTTGTTCTTGTATACCATGTTACAATATTGTAGTTGGGTTGTGTACGTGTGAACTCTTTGAGCGCCTCCATTTTCTTTCTACTTGCCTGAGCTTCTGCTTAAGGACTTTCAATTCTGCGGTGTTCCAGGTTGCACAGTGCCGTCTTTTTGTGAACCCCGTTGTTTGAGGGGCTAGGGCTACTGTGGCAATAACATTATTCCAGTTGTGTTTTTATCTATCAATTTTTATTGAGTGATTCAAACACATAATACAACTTTTACTACATTTTTTCATTTTTCAATATTCAACCTCTCCCTCCCACTTCCCCCTTACTTTCCCCTATAAGTACACCAACATATTCTGCCATTCTTTTTCAAACTTTGTTCTCTTCTGTTTATGGATTGTCGTTAAATGTTCCATTTTTTATATATATATATATATATATATATATATATATATATATATATATATATATAATATGACTCAACCTGCTTTCACAGTGTTCTATACTTGGCGGTGTCTCCTGTTTCCACCGGTAGGCCAACTCACACCGGGCTGCACTCACACATGCTATAATTTGCTTTCTACCTTCCCGGGCTCCTCTATCTCTCCACCACCCAAACAGGAAAATTAGAGGGTCCCTTTCTATGTCCACCCCCACCACCCGTTTTATCCACTGTTGAACCTCTTGCCAAAATAGCTGGATCCGTGGACATGTCCACCACACATGGTACATACTTCCCTCTTCCCCACAATTCCTCTAGCACCCCTTTGATACCACCGGGTACATCTTATTCAACCTCACTGGGGTATAATACCATCGCATTACCACTTTATACCAATTTTTTCTAATCGCAATGGAGATGGGCATCTGCTTAACCTGTCCTAGAATGACCTTCCACTGTAGGGAATCCAATTGCATCTCCATCTCCCTCTCCCAGGCCTTCATATATCCTACTTTCTCATCTTTTTGTTGTCCCCCCTCACCACTTTGTATAGCCCTGATATCAACCCCCTAGACTGCTTTTTCCCATACCATATTGTCTCCAATCCAGTATAGTCCCTCATTAACCCCTCCTTACCTAGTTTTTTCTTCATATAATGCAATACCTGTCCATAATGAAAGAGTCCCCCCACTCCTAACTGATAATCCTCTTGAAGATCTTCATATGCAACCCATTCCCCTCCATCCAAGAATTGATAAAACCACCTATGGCCTTTCCGTTCCCATATCTTAAAGATCCCCCCCCTTCCTTTCCTGGTTTGAAATCCTCTGTATAATACAAAGCTTGCATCACAGAAAAGTTAGAATTCCCCCCCCCCCCCATCTCTTCCCATCTTTCTTACTCTAGCCCAAATTTCAAGAACATGGCTCAAATACGGATTCCCGTCCTTCTTAGAACCCCTCTCCCTCCTCTCCAGCCACGGAAGTGCTTCCAGTTTCTGCCCCCTTAATCCGATTTCCTCTAGCTTCACAAAAGTCTTCCGTTCACCTCCCTCCCTACAATCCATCACATGCCTAATCTGGGCTGCCTAATAGCCAACAAGTCTTGAACCCCCAACCCCCCCTCCTCCCGGGAGCTACACAAAATCGTTCTTGCCACTCGAGGTGGTTGCTTCCGCCAGATAAAATGGATTACTTTAAGAACATAAGAACATAAGATATGCCATACTGGGTCAGACCAAGGTCCATCAAGCCCAGTATTCTGTTTCCAACAGTGGCCAATCTAGGTCATACGTACCTAGCAGTTTCCCCAAGGGACACAGGTTCCACAATGCTTGTATTGGTTCAAGCATTGATATCCTGGGTCCCTTCTTAATAATGGTTTATGGACCTTTCCTCCAGGAACTTGTCCAAACCTTTTTTAAACCCAGCTACACTAACAGCCTTTACTACATCCTCCGGTAACAAATTCCAGAGTTTGATTACACGTTGAGTGAAAAAATATTTTCTTTTATTAGTCTTAAATAGTTTACCCTGTAGCTTCATTGCATGTCCCCTAGTCTTTCTATATTCTGATAAGGTAAACAATCGATCTACGTTTACCCGTTCCACTCCGTTCATTAATTTATAGACTTCTATCATATCTCCCCTCAGCCGTCTCTTTTCCAGGTTAAAGAGCCCCAACCTTTTTAGCCTTTCTTCATAGGAGTAGCCTTCCATCCCCTTTACCATTTTGGTGGCTCTTCTCTGAACCTTTTCTAAAATTGCTATATCCTTTTTAAGATATGGCGACCAGAATTGCACACAATATTCAAGGTGCGGTCTCACCATGGAACGATATAGAGGCATTATAATATCTTTTGTTTTATTTTCCATTCCTTTCCTTATCATACCTAGCATTCTATTTGCTCTCTTGGCCGCCGCTGCACACTGGGCCGAGGGTTTTAACATGGTATCCACAAGGACGCCTAAATCTTTTTCTTGGGTGGTGGTTCCTAATGTGGAACCTTGCATCGTGTAACCATAGTTTGGGTTGTTCTTCCCTAGGTGCATAACCTTGCACTTCTCCACATTAAATTTCATCTGCCATTTTGATGCCCAGTCTTCCAATTTATCAAGATCCTCTTGCAATTTTCCACAATCCTCCTGGGTTTTAACAACTTTAAATAGTTTTGTGTCATCAGCAAATTTGATAACCTCACTCGTTATTCCACTTTCCAGGTCATTTATGAATATGTCAAAAAGCAGCGGACCCAGCACAGATCCCTGGGGTACACCACTATTCACCTTTCTCCATTGGGAAAATTGGCCATTTAGCCCTACCCTCTGCTTTCTATCTTTTAACCAGTTCCTGATCCACAGTAGTACACTGCCTCCTATCCCATGACTCTTTAGTTTTGCCAAAAGTCTCTCATGAGGGACCTTGTCAAAGGCTTTCTGAAAGTCCAGATACACAATATCAACCGACTCACCTTTGTCCACCTGTTTATTCACTCCTTCAAAAAAACATAACAGATTAGTAAGACAAGATCTTCCTTGTCTAAAGCCATGTTGGCTGTCTCCCATTAGGTCATGACTATCTATATGCTGAGTAATTTTATTCTTTATGATAGTTTCTACCATTTTTCCCGGTACTGATGTCAGACTCACCGGTCTGTAGTTTCCCGGATCACCCCTCGAACCCTTTTTAAAAATTGGTGTTACATTGGCGATCCTCCAATCCTCAGGTATTAGAGATGATTTTAATGATAGTTCACAGATTACTGATAGCAGGTCTGCAATCTCAAATTTCAGTTCTTTCAACACCCTTGGATGTATACCATCCGGCCCAGGTGATTTGCTACTCTTCAGTTTATCTAATAGTTGTAAGACATCTTCCCGATGTATCGATATTTCCTTCAATTCTTCCACACCTTTAAATACCACTTCAGTCGTGGGTAACATCCCTACATCTTGCTCAGTAAAGACCGAAGCAAAGAATTCATTCAGTCTCTCCGCTATCGCCTTGTCGCCTCTTAGTGCTCCTTTAACCCCTTTATCATCTAATGGACCAACTGACTCTCTCACGGGTTTTTTGCTACGAATGTACTTGAAAAGGTCTTTATTTCGCGTTTTTGCTTCCGCAGCAAGCTTCTTCTCAAATTCTCTCTTTGCCTGCCTTATCAATGCCTTGCATTTGACTTGCCAGTGCTTGTGCTGTTTCCAGGTTTCATCATTTGGCTCTTTTTTCCATTTCTTGAAAGATGCTTTTTTGGCAACAACAGCCTCTCTGACCTCAGCTTTAAACCATGCTGGCAATTTTTTGGACTTCCTTCCACTTTTCTTAAAGCGTGGAATACAGCTGGTCTGGGCTTCCAAGATAGTATTTTTCAACAACACCCAAGCTTGATGTACGTCTTTAACCTTTGCAACTGCTCCTTTTAGTTTTTTCTTAACTGTTTTCCTCATTCTATCATAGTCTCCCTTTCGAAAGTTAAAGGGTAGTACTGTGGATTTCCTTACTATCCCTCCTCCACTAATTAAATCAAAGGCGATCATGCTATGATCACTATTGCCAAGTGGCCCCAACACCCTTATCTCTTGCACTACATCTGGTGTTCCACTAAGGACTAGGTCTAATATTGCTTCCCCTCTGGTCGGTTCATGAACCAGCTGCTCCAAGAAGCAGTCATTTATTTCATCTAGGAACTTTATCTCCCTAGCATGTCCTGTTGTGACACTGACCCAGTCGATGCCGGGGTAATTGAAATCACCCATTATTATTACTGCACTGTAACTTTTGCTAGCTTCCTTGATTTCTTTGAGCATTTCATCATCCATTTGTTCATTCTGGCCAGGCGGACGATAGTACACCCCCACTGCCATCGCCTTCCCCTTTTTACATGGAATTTCAATCCATAGAGATTCTACAGCAAATTTTGTTTCTTGCAAAACTTTAATCCTTTCTGACTCAATGCCCTCCCTAACATAGAGCGCAACCCCTCCACCAATTTGATCAGCTCTATCATTTCGATATAGTTTGTACCCAGGTATCACAGTGTCCCACTGGTTGTCCTCCTTCCACCATGTCTCTGATATTCCAATCATATCTAACCTCTCGTTTAGTGCTATATATTCTAACTCTCCCATCTTGTTTTGTAGACTTCTAGCATTTGCATACAAGCATTTTAGAGACTGTATTTTATTCATATTAATTTGGCTATTGGTAGACATGGGTAATTTGGGATCTTTAAGTTCTGTCTGCTCCATACTCGAGGGCATTTGGGCTACTTTACTCTTTTTTGGAACCTCTCTGCTTTTTGTAGTATCCTTCAAGGATACATTCTTCCGAACCATGCGCTCTTGGGCGACTGTCGGCTTTCCCCTATTATCTAGTTTAAAAGCTGCTCTATCTCCTTTTTAAAGGTTAATGCCAGCAGCCTGGTTCCATCCCGGTTAAGGTGAAGCCCATCCCTTCGGAAGAGCCCCTCCTTTCCCCAGAATGTTCCCCAGTTCCTAACAAATCCGAACCCCTCATCTCTGCACCATTGTCTCATCCACGCATTGAGACTCCGGAGCTCTGCCTGCCTATTGGGTCCTGCGCGTGGAACGGGAAGCATTTCGGAGAACGCTACCCTGGAAGTTCTGGATTTCAACTTCCTACCTAAAAGCCTAAATTTAGCTTCCAGAACCTCCCTACCACATTTTCCTATGTCATTGGTACCAACATGTACCAAGACAGCAGACTCCTCCCCAGCACTATCTAAGACCTTATCCAGGTGGCGTGTGAGGTCCGCTACCTTCGCACCAGGCAGGCATGTTACCAGGCGATCCTCACGTCCACCAGCCACCCAGCTATCTACATGCCTAATGATCGAATCACCAACTATAACTGCTGTCCTAACCCTTCCCGCATGGGCACTTGGCCCTGGAGAAACCTCCTCGGTGCGAGAGGGGTTTACATCACCTGGAGGACAGGTCCTAGTTACAGGATCACTTCCTGCCACACCAGGGTGATGCTCTCCTGTCACGTGACCTCTCTCCTCCATGGCAACAGGGATGCTGCCAGACTGGAGGTGGGACTTCAGGACTATATCCCTGTAGGTCTCGTCTATGTACCTCTCTGTCTGTCTTATGTTTTCCAAGTCTGCTACTCTAGCCTCTAGAGAACGGACTCGTTCCCTGAGAGCAGAGAGCTCCTTGCACCTAGTGCACACGTAAGACCTCTCACCAGCTGGGAGAAAATCATACATGTGACACTCAATGCAAAAGACTGGAAAGCCCACATCCCGCTGCTGGACTGCTGTCTGCATCTTAGTTTTAAGTTTGTGTTTAGATCTTTAAGTTCTATATGTACTAAAGGGTGCAATGGATATTTATACCACTAAAACTGTACCTAAGAAGTTTAATATACCTTGTTCACCTGAAGCTTAATTAATCTCAGGTCCTTGGTGTATGACTGATTTGGGTAATGAGCTTCACCTGAGAGCACCTCCTGTCTTTTAAGTTGTGCAAGTACCTATAAAGCTGTGATTTCCCCAGGGGAGGGTGGGTGTGGGGAGGGAGGGAGGGATATAACACTTATTAAAAAAGGGCTGCTACACAGTACCTTGTCCTGTGCTGCTGAGGAAAACTATATTCTGATTTGATTTAAATTATAGCTCTTTGCTGCTACTAGGCTCTAACCTATTATGAAATTTAAACTACAAGCTCTCTGCTGGATTCTAAATTTAACCAGAAAGCTCTCTTCTGTGTTTTAATTTGAAACTAAAAGTACTTTGCTGATGCTAGGCCCTGAGTGACTATGAAATTTAAACTACAGCTGTCTACTGGGTATGAAAGGTAACCAGAAAGTTCTCTTCTGTGTTTTTAAATTGAATCTTAAACTGTTGCTACTAGGCCCTGACTGATTTAACAAAAAAAAAAATAGTGGGTTCACAGATTAATTAGCTTTAAAAGAAAAAAAATTCCTTTCAGAAAAATTCCCAGAAGTATATACTCACAATTTCAGATTTCTCTCCAGAAGTAACAGCCCCCCTTTCCAGTCCTTTACCCTGGAGTTTCCTCATTTGTCCTACTGGGATTGCTATAGGTAGTGCCTGAAAGAGATACAATACTCTGGGGAGTATATTCATCTTGACTGCTGCTATTTGGCCCAGCCAAGACATTTCCATATCCATCCAATCCCTCAAATCCTGCCCCACTGCTTTCCATAATGGAGGGTAGTTTGCCCCATACAAATCTCCAGGTTTGGCTGTTATATGCACCCCCAAATATTTTATTGCCCCCCCCTGTGTCCATTTAAATGGGTACTACCCTTTGATTCGCTCTATTTCTTCTTCTCTAATATTTATATTAAGCCCCTCCATCTTATCCATATTCATCTTGAAACCTGACACCTCACCATACCTCCTGATTACTGCCAACACCCTTGTTAACGTCCTTTCCTGCTCAGTTAACATTAAGAGAATATTGTCTGCAAACAAGGAAATCTTATGTTGTTGACCCCCTACCTCTATCCCACAGACTCCCTCCTCCCTTTGTATCATCTGTGCCAAAGGCTCCACCGCCACTGCAAACAGCAATGGAAAGAGTGGACATCCCTGTCTTGTGCCCCTCTCCAATCCAAACACCTCTGAATAATTGCCATTAATTCGTACCCTTGCTTGAGGTCTATGGTACAATGCCTGCACCCAAGCTATATACTTAGGACCAAATCCCACCCTCTGCATTACCCCAAACAAAAAGGCCCAATTCACTCTATCGAATGCTTTTTCAGCATCTATGGATAGCGCCATCATATCTATCTTCCTATTGCCAGCTTCCCAAATCACCTCTAATACCCTCTTAATGTTGTCGGATGCCTGTCTCCCACAAATAAATCCTGTTTGGTCTATATCAATTAAGGTGGGCAACCCCGTCGCTAACCTGTTCGCCCAAACCTTCGCCCAAATCTTCACATCTGTATTGAGTAAAGAAACTGGACGATAGGAACTACAACACAAGGGGTCCCTCCCCCCCTTGGGCAACACCGTGATCCCTGCTGTTAACATTACCTGGGAAAGTTGCTCCCCTTCCTCTGTAATACCATTAAACATCCTTTCTAAAAAACCCATCAACTCTTCCTTAAAAGTCTTATAGAAGGAATTTGCCAACCCATCTAACCCAGGGGCCTTACCCCGTGGCATTTCTTTGATCATTCTCTCAATTTCTTCCTGATGTATATGTCCCTCAAGCCTTGCCCCAACTCCTCCCCCACTGCCGGTAGCTCTATCCCCCCCCCAAAAAAAAATTCTCGAATACGCCTTGCTTCACTCACATCTCTCACTTGCCTATATAATTCAGAATAAAATTGACAAAACCGGTCTCCAATTTGTTTTTCGGTTCTTAATATTCCCCCCCCCCACCGTCCCTTAATTGCCACTATTGCATTGGCTATCTCCCCACTTCCGCAGCTTGTGGGCCAGTAATTTCCCCACCCTATCTCCCCACTCATAAAATCTCTGCTTTACCCTATCTAACTGGAAGGCGATAGACTCCAACTGCAATTGATTTGGCGCCAAACGCAATGCATTCAAATGTTTTAATTGCCCCTCCATCCCCTGCTTACTATATTGCTTCGTAGCACGTTTAATTTCCTCATGTAATTTCTCTTCTCTTTCTTTCCTTATCTTCTTAAACCGGGCTGCCCACATAATCAATTGTCCCCTAACTACCACCTTCATACCCTCCCAACCCCTACATCCCGTACCTCCCCATTATCATTTATCTGCCAATACTCTTGGAGACACTTCTTTACATCCCTAACCACTTCTTCCTTTTTCAGGAGGCTCTCATTTAACCTCCAGAAGCGGATTTCTCCCTTCCTTTGTCCTTCCCCAATTTCCAGCTACACTGGTACATGATCTGACCATTTATATTCCCGATCTCCACCTCCTTAACCCTTATTTCCCATAACTTGTCCACGAGGCTATAGTCTATTCTACTGAAAGTCTTATGGGGACATGAATAGAAGGTGTATTTTCTGCTTCCCTTGTTATGTTCCCTCCAAATGTCAGACAGATGATATTTCTTAACCAATTTTTTCACTATACGTCTGCTTTTTGCATTCCCATCCCCCTCCCTTGTTTGCCGGTCCCACCCCGGCTGTATGGCCAAATTAAAATCTCCCAACACTAATTTCCCTTGCACATTACGTTATTCCAGTTATTAATTAGGGATTCAGTGTTGGCTGTCTCTTGGTGTAAGCTTGGTGAAATCTATGGGAGTTTAGTTGTGTGAGTGTGTGAGTATGTATCTTCAGTTGTGTTGTGTGGTATCTGGAACATGATCATGTAGTGGTCTGACCATGGGACAGGGCATATTTGAGGGGAAGGATAATTGTTTATTGTTAGGATTTCTTTTGGGTCAAATATAAGGTCCATGGTTGCTCCCTTTTTGGTGTTGAATCCTTGATGATCTGTGTGTATTCTTCATGGCTTCCAGGAAAGTTTTGGCTTGTTTGGAGGGAGGTGGACGAGAGGCTGCATTTTAAATAGTCTTTTGAAGCATGCGTCTCTATAGTACCACCTGGGCAGAGACCTGTGTACACCTTTTCACGTTTTGGGCATCTCTTCTTTTATTGTATCTTTTTCTATTTTATTCATTTTTTTTCTTTTAGAATTCACAAGATTTTTCTTTTAGAATTTCCCTCCTCCAGGGCATGTAACAGTTTTCACTGTCTTCCTTTGTTATAGGTTTATTGTTTCCATCTTTTCACTGCTTCCCTCGCAGTTCTTTGGTGTCGCCACAGGTGATCTGTCTTTAATGAGATTGCAACAGGCAGATACAGTAGCAAGTGTTGGGAGAAAAGGTTAAGAGTGGTGTCTTCCAGTCAGCATTATAGTGAGTGCTAGAGCCAGGAACACATTGCGTTTGATGTTCTGAAGATCTCTACTCTGATCTTTATAGATTTTCATATAAAAGACAAAGGTTTTTAGGGTTCAATTACTTTTTCTTTTTTCCGTTTGTTTTAGTCTGACCCTACATTTTATAAAAGGGGCAACAGATAAATATGTAAGAAAAGAAAACAAAAACAAGAGGAGAAGGAAACCTATTTGGTTTTCCAAAGAAGTGGCTGCTCAAATAAAGGCAAAAAACACAGCTTTCACAAAATTCAAAAGCTTGCAAACAGGAACACAGAAATGAATACAGGATCAAACTCAGAGACAAAGAGAGAAATAAGGATAGCAAAATCAAAGGCAGAGGAAAAGATGGCTAAAGATGAGAAGTGTGGCGACAAAACTTTCTTCAGGTACATTGGGGAAAGGAAGAAGATCAGAGGTGGAACTGCAGGACTCGGAAGTGCTGGGAATGCACTCGTGGAAAGTGACATTGAAAAAGCGAAATTGCTAAACAAATAATTCTGCCCTGTTTTTACTAAGGAAAGTCCTGGAGAAGGACCACCTGTGACTCCCAAATATAAAACTGGGAATGAAGTAGATACCACACCATTCCCAGAAGATGATGTGTTAGAACAACTTGCAAAACTGAAAGTGGACAAGGCTATGGGACCAGATGAGATACATCCCAAGATACTGAAAGAGCTCAGAGAGGTTCTTGCAGGGAAGTTAAAGGATGTTTTCAACAGATCCTTGGAAACAGGAGAGGTTCCTCAGGACTGGAGAATGGCTGATGTCGTACCTCTATACAAAAGTGGTTACAGGGAAGAAGTGTCAAACTACAGGCCTGTGAGCCTTACCTCAGTGACGGGAAAAGTATGGAGGCGCTCCTGAAAGAGCGAATTGTGAACTTTCTCAAAACCAACAGGTTGCAAGATCTGAGGCAACATGGTTTTACCGAAGGACGATCTTGCCAAACAAATCTGATTGAGTTCTTTGACTGGGTGACCAGGGAACTAGATCAGGGGCATGCGATGGATGTCATCTACCTGGATTTCAGCAAAGCCTTTGATATTGTACCTCATAGGAGGCTTATCAATAAACTCAGTAGCTTGGGGATAGATCCCAAGATGGTAAATTGGATCAGAAATTGGTTGACTGACAGACGACAGAAGGTGATAGTACAAGGAGCTTACTCGGATGAAAGGAAGGTGATTAGCGGGGTGCCCCAGGGGTCGGTCCTGGGCCCGGCACTGTTCAATGTATTTGTGAGTGATATTGCTGAAGGACTGCATGGAAAAGTCTGTCTTTTGGCAGATGACACGAAAATTTGCAACACAGTGGACTCCCCCGAGGGAGTGATTAACATGAGGCATGATGTACAAAAGCTGGAAGAATGGTCTAATGCTCGGCAGTTAAGATTTAATGCGAAGAAGTGCAGAGTCATGCACTTGGGTAGCAGAAATCCAAGGGAAATGTATGCGATAGGGGGCGAGAGATTGGTGTGTACGGATCACGAGAAATACCTTGGAGTGATTATTTCTGAAGATCTCAAGGTGGCAAAACAGTGCGACAAGGCGGTGGCAAAAGCCAGGAGGATGTTGGGTTGCATACTAAGAGGAATTACCAGCAGAAAGGAAGAGGTACTAATGCCACTGTAAGTCACTGGTGAGGCCTCGCTTGGAATGCTGTGTTCAATTTTGGAGACCATATCTCGCAAAGGATGTAAAAAGACTGGAAACTGTTCAGAGGAAGGTGACCAAAATGATTTGGAGCCTGCGTCAGAAGCCTTATGAGAAGAGACTTGAAGACCTAAATATGTACACTTTGGAGGAGAGGATGGACAGGGGAGATATGATTCAGACCTTTACATACTCAAAGAGAAATAATGAACAAACAAGCCTCTTCCAAAGACGGGGAAGCTGTAAAACTAGAGGGCATAACATGAAGCTACAAGGTGGTAAATTGAAAGGCAATGTTAGGAAATACTTTTTTACTGAAAGGGTGGTGGATGCTTGGAATGCCCTCCCGATGGAAGTGGTGGGGGAAAATACGGTGACAGAGTTCAAAAGGGCATGGGACAGACATAGTGAATCCCTTTACAGCAACAGGATAAAATCAAAATAATCTGAACCATCTAATTCCTTAACAAATAGGGGTGTCCTAAACAAATGAAGACAAATACTTGAACCCGATCAGAATCACAGAATATCACCAACATATAAAAAACCCCGATCACCTTAGAATCCCTAAAAGATTTCAGTAATATTTTTGTCGGAGCTGGTCAGCTCAGTGCCTACAGAATGTCCATAGCACCGCTGTGACCTCTCCTTTTATTTAAATAATTAAGTAGAAAGTTTTAACTTAGCTTATTGCATATTCGCCAAAGTGCTGCCAAAGTGCCAAAAAGACAGACGACTCGGCTCACATTAAGGGTTTATATCCAATTTTTTTCCGGTAAACCCTGCTTCAGGTCCAGTGCATAGTCGGCAGTTGACAGTTCACCAGCTAGGGTTTTCCGGAAAAAAATTGGATATAAACCCGAAACGTGAGCCGTGTCGTCTGTCTTTTTGGCGCTTTGGCAGCACTTTGGCGAATATGCAATAAGCTAAGTTAAAACTTTCTACTTAATTATTTAAATAAAAGGAGAGGTCACAGCGGTGCTATGGACATTCTGTAGGCACTGAGCTGACCAGCTCCGACAAAAATATTACTGAAATCTTTTAGGGATTCTAAGGTGATTGGGATTTTTTATATGTTGGTGTCCTAAACAAAGACATGGGGCAGAGTGGCCTGCACAGAGCGGCAGGTGCACCTACTCTTGCCATCTTACTGGGCAGACTAGATGGACCATACTGGTCCTTATCTGCCGTCATTTACTATGTTACTATGTAACTTTGCAGTGATTGTGTGTCTGCAAGGATTAGTTTGATCCTTCTTATTGTCCCCAGTGCTACTTAAAATCAGTGTTGTTCTTTCTTCAAAACCCAAATTCACTCTTATTTTCTTTCTGTAATGCCATCATATTTTTCTGTGTACTTTGTATTTTCTTCAAGTATGCAGTCCCAAACACACAGTCGCATTTCTACATACACTGCGCTTTTTTAAAATATAGGCAACCAACAAAGCCATGCTTCAAATGGTATATAGAAACCTTCCATGTCCTTTTTCAGGGCGTTTACTCTATAAATCAAACACATCTTGATCATGGTCTACAGAATTGGTATACTGCACTCCAAAAATGCAATGCACTATGTGCTTTCGAGTCAGTGCTGACTCCTGGTGACCCAGAAGCTCCTGGGTTTTCTTGGCAGTGTGACTGGAAATAGATTGCCAGGCTTTTCTTTCGAGGCAATGGAGAGTTAAGTGACTTGCCCAAGTCCGCAAGGACTGCCAGTGGGACTCAAACCCTGGTCTCTTGATTACCAAGCTAGTGCTCTAACCATTAGGCTACTCCTCCACTACCAGCAAAGCAAAAAAAAACAAACAAATCACCGCAGAGTTATAAATATAGGGTCCAATAAAAATACATAACAATAAAGACAAAGTTTTTAGCGTTCATTACTTTAAAGGTATATATTGAATACATTGAGGTCTGTATATAAAGATCACTTAATACTCTGTGCCCTTTATAAAAACAACAGAATTATGGAAAGAAATCCTGTCCAGTAATGATCTGTCCTTCAGCTCCATCACACTTCTTATTACCTATGCCACCGTTTTTTTAATATTTAGAGTTCTTGGGTGGTTTGGGGTTCCTGGGTTCAATGTGATCACTGAAGGCATGTGGTTCCAGGGAATGGTGGATTCCTGGGTTTGTGGGGTTCTGAAGTGCAGTGAGATCCCTAAAGGTACGGGGCTCTGCACTGTGGTGGGATTGTTAAGGATATGTGGTAACTAGCTGCAGCAGGATCTCT
The DNA here is from genome assembly GCA_033557465.1 of Ichthyophis bannanicus. Lineage (NCBI taxonomy): Eukaryota > Metazoa > Chordata > Amphibia > Gymnophiona > Ichthyophiidae > Ichthyophis > Ichthyophis bannanicus. The sequence goes on from CM066037.1 coordinate 12,019,198, forward strand.
TGGGGTACAGGGTTCCTATGTACACTGGGATCCTTAAGGGCATAGGGTTCTTTGATATGGTGGATTTCTGGGTTATGAAGTTCCAAGGTATGGTTGGATCCTTAGGGGTATGGGTTTCTGCATACAATGGGATTCCTGGGTATGGTGAGATCCTTAAGGGCATGGTGGATTCTTACCACACCTTGGACCTTCATTTACCCAGGAATCTACCATGCTAAGAAACCCTATGCCCTTAAGGATCCCACCATGTCAAGAAATTCTGATATGTCTGAAGTGAAGTGAGAGCTCTAAGTGTGTGGAATTCTTGGGTACAGTGGGAGCTTTGAAGTTATGGTGCTCCTGGCAACATTGGGATCCCTTTGGGGTGGGGTTCCTGGACATGTGATTCTTGGGAGTATGACTTTTCTGGGTGCGATGGGATCCCTGTGTGTGATGGGATCCTAGTTGGGATTCGTCGTCACTGCATGATATGTTGCGCTTTGTCTGCAGGAGATGATGAACAGAGTGATTGGTTCTACGAGGGTGAGTGTGTCCCCCGATTCTCTGTCCCCAGCCTCCTGCCCAAGTTGGGGACTGAGCACTGCTCCGACATGGAGAGGATGGACCCTGGGCTGGACAAGCTTTCTGACTCCATGTTCCTGTTGCCTTCTCGACCTGCACAGAGAGGTATGAGCTAGAGATTATGAATGTAAGGCAAGGGATATAGTGCTGAAGAGCACTTGAGTAATACCACAGGCTCCCCATCACTGCATGGCATCAGATGACAATTCAAGAACTACCTGATACATACCCTGGACCTAGATTTCCCAACTTAGAACTCTCAGTTCTGGCCCTCTACTGGCTCTAGAACTCTTTCTAGTCCTGGGCTATAGTTCACCTAGAGCTCTGGTTGGTAACCTCCCCCCCCTCCCCTTTTGGATCTTCTCCTCCTTTGACAGAGCCTCTAGATGTGGCCGTGGAAGTGTACTATCTGCCTTCAGCTATCTCCTTAACATTTTTTTTATAGGATTCCATGCTCGACTGAACTGCCTGCCAGGAGCCACTGCACGCTGCATCCGAAAGGGACACAGGAGACTCATTGGCAAGGTATCACTTCTAATAATCCCAGCAAGAAAGAAATAATGAAACGCATGTCAGGTAACCATTGCTTGGCTGCATCTTCATACTCTCATTGCCGTGAGTTATATAGTGGAATAAAGAGTTCTTACCTACACTGAGGAGTGGCTGTCGATGCCTTTTTTTTTCATCCTGCCATAGATAGAAAGCAGAGTTTCTGGAGCATGCTGTTCTACCCTAGGTCTGTTAACTAGTTGTGCTTGGCTCAGACACACTGATTTTGAGGTATGGTGCAAGTTTACTCTCCTTGGTTTTTTGGACTGGTAACAGTCTCACAGATACCTGGCCTGAACTTCCATAGCTAATGATTTGTAGACCAGAAGCTGGTCTGCCTTTGTCATGGTGAGAAACATGACTTCATTTTAAGGGAAGGTGCTGTGATACTAGGAATGTCAGGCGATGAACAAACATGTCTTGCCAGGACCCCAAATAGTAAGGCCACCTCGCTAGTTTGTCTCTCTCTGGTCACCTTTGTTAGATCTCCTAATTCTTGTGCTGACTCTTGCAATTCACATCTTTTCACCTCCCTCATAATATTCGTCAGTCTTTTCTGCCACCTTGACTCTCCTCATCCTTCAGCGCCCATTACTGTTGTCGCCACATTCTCAAGAGTTCTTCACTCGCTTCTCCTTTTCCCTAGTGTCCATTGCTCCTTCCTCCTCCCCATAAGCCATCATTGTTCCCCTTCGCCCTCACCACCCATGTATGTAAACCATTGCTCTTTCTCATTCTCTCCCCTCTTGTCACCCATGTCCCCGCTCCCCCCCCCAAAAATCCCTTGCAATGGTCTCATCTCCCCTTTACTGTTGCCTCTACTCTGCTATACCCAATGTTCTCCTCCCCTCTCCAACATACGTGCCCCCTCTTTAGGAGTAGCCTAAAGACTAGAGCAGCATGGAAACTCAGTCATGGGTGGATCACTTAACCCTTCATTCCAGTTCATACTGCTAGACCAGTCCAGACAAACGGGTTATGCACCCCTGCCAGCAGATCTTGGAGACAGAGAATTCTACCAGAGCTCTGATAGGCTGGAGCCTGGTGATATAATCCTACCCCTAGGGGTCTCCCTCAGTTTTTCTCTGTCTCAAGCAGATCTGGATGCTTTTTTTTTTTTGCTCCTTCAAACAAAATTTAAACTGCTTTATTTCTTTGTGATTTCTCTTGGAGAGATTATGCCCTGAGTTGCCAGTGTACTTATCTGAGCACCAGGATGATTCCAGCTGAAGCTCCTGTGTCCTCTGTCACAGTAGAGATCGCTGATGTGCAGACTCCCCAGCACTAGTCATGAGGGCTATTTAGCTGGATGATAAGCCTCCTAGAATCCAGTCCCTGGGGCTGATTTTAGTGGTGAGGCAGCTGCAGTGGTTTGAGCAGCGGTCCGTGGCTTCTCTGCACTTTCGGTACTGTAAGTACAGAAACTGTCTTTCTCCCACTGCTGTCTGCAGCTCTGTGTTAACTTGATTTATTTTTCTTGATTTTTCAGCGATTTTAGGCATTTCTCTCATGCCTGCAACCCTCCCACCTTCTCCTTTGACTTTTTAAGTTAATTCCTTAGCTTTTGGGGGTTTTAATTCACTCTTTTTGTGTTTTATTTTTGCCGGCGGCCATTTTGAATAGCTAATGAGCCTCGGTTTTTGACGGGAAGCCAGATTACTTCTCTGCTGGCTTCTAACAGCTATATTGCTGTTTTAAGTTTTTTTCCACAACACTTGCTAGCTGTGAGTTGTGAAGAGGTTCCTTTTTTCTCTGCCTATGTATTAACATCATGAATAAAAAGTACAGAAGGCATGGATAGAGAACAGGATGCAATTCAGAGCCACAGTACAATGCTGAGTCACTGACGAAGGGTGCAGGGCTCATGGGTTCCATCCCCCACTGTGCCCAACAAAGAAGGCTGGCTGAGGCATTACCTATTGTGGGGAATATTGTTAAATGCCTGTTCCTGCGGGACGCAGTTATTTGTTTTTAGTTCTCACTGTGCCTTATTCAGGTTTACGCTGCATAGGCTGTCAGAAGAAACACAGGGACCTCAGGCATCAGCTCTGCTCTTCCCCCAACATCTTGCTTCCCCTGAGGAACTTGGGAACTCCGGAGCTTGGCTTCGGGGGAGCTCTCCCTTGGCTTTACGCTGCGCTGAGTCTTTACCACGAGAGTTTGGATACCTCCAGGAAGTTCAGGTATCATTTCTGAAAGAAAACTGTGAGTAGCCTGTTTTTTTCTTACTTGCCCCAGCTGCTCTGGGATGATTTCAACTGCATTCGGACCGGCTGCCTCTGAGTTTTGAAGTTCCTGCTTTAAATTTTTAATCCACAAACTGCAGCCGGGTTACTTTGTACGTCTTACTGAATATTGTACCTGTCTTATTCAATATACCATTTGATTGGAATTTTAAGTCAGTGTTTTGGATCCTGACTGTTTTGGGCTCGGCCTAATTAAGCATGCTCACTGTAATCTTCCTACGGCTGGATTTGAGCTTCTACATCCCTCCCCAGAAACACCTTTCAGCCCCTACCATGGAGGTCTGAATGGCTGCGGAGGGATCACACTCTAATTTCCCTACTTTCAGTCACTGTAATTGCCTTACCCTGACTTTGAAAGTTTCTCTGTGCCAGCACAGTGAATGACTGACAGTTCCCTTCTCAGCTCAGTGAATACCTGACAGTTTTTCTGTGCCTGCGGCCGTTTTGTTTTTCTCTTCAGTGTTTCTTTTTGGAGGAAACAGCTCTAAACAGCAGTTTCCACACATTTAATCATGCTGTGGAGGCACGTGGAGTTTCAAAATCCTTTTCTTGAAGAGTCTTGGGTTCCCCTGAGCCTACCTTGCTTTTTGTTTTAAATGCAAAAAAAAAAAAAAACCCACACAAGAAGAGGAAAGGTGGTTTAAGTCTCTACAATGCTTCCTTCTCTGGCTGTATTATATGTGATATGTAATCAGCCGAAGGGGACATTAATAGATTGCTTGTGTTCCACCTGCACGCTGCATCCCGGAGACTTTCCCCATTCCCACTGCGTTGCTAGCTGGGTTCCTCAGCACCTTATCTCCCCCCTCCTCAGAGCCCCTGCTGCAGGATCTTCCTGCAGGAGAAGATTCAGTCAGCTCCCATGTCACTTCCACAGCCGCTGGAGGCCACAGCAGCCTTGACTGACAGTGCCTTCCTCACACTCTTCCATCTGGCATGACGCCTGTGACTTTTGGAGTCTTTTGGATTATCTCCTACACCTGCCCAGTAGCAGGCGAGCATATGGCATGGTCTCGCAAGTGGTCCCATAAGTCCTCAGACTTTAGAGCAGTACGTCCTCCTTGGGGCGTAGCATGTGCCTTGCGGGGTACTATGGATATTCAAGAAGACTTTAAATCTTCGGAGGTCAGCCCTGGCTCGTTGGAGTACGGAGATGGGGAATATTCTCCGTCTGTTTTCTTCGCTGACGGTTCTCCGCCTTTTTCGGTAAGAGGAGTTGCCGGCTTTAATCACACAGGTGATGGAGTCGCTCCCCCTAGCCGACACGCCTGCTCCTCCGGATTCTCAAATCCGCTTGCAGCCGCATCCCATTTTCCAGTGCATTCGTACGGCACGCGGTATTGTTCGGTTATACCCTTGGTCTCCCTTTCACTTCGACCGTTGGCTGCAATACCCGACGGTTGATGCATTCTGACCAGGGTCATCAGGCATACCACACTTTCGGTTGAGGGCGGAGAGGCGCTCCGCGACCAGCCAGACCTGAAGAGTTGGGAGACTGCTACAGTCCGGTTTTCCTTCGCCCGCTGTTTCCTTCTTGCAGGTGTGCGGAGGTCTGGCAGCTCGGGCCTCCCTTCGATGGATTCCGCAGTTTCCAGGTGTTCCCGAGTTGGTTCATTTCGAATCCATTGCTGCATTCCGGGCAGAGGCATTCTGTGATCTCTTGCAGCTGTCAGCTCGCTTCCTAGCACCGGTGTCGGTAGCTCGGAGATGGCTCAGCCTGCGTCAATGGGCAGCGGATGTTGCTTCATTTAAAGGCTCCAGCGTTTAGATGCCATTCGTCCCGGTCCACCGTTGGAAGGAGGACTGGGCCGTTACTCTGTCTATTTTGGAATGCTTCAGGTCCTGGATTCTCTCGGGGCTGGGTGCGACACTCGTAGGGGACGGGTGTTTCTACCTCAGGAACGTTTTCAGAAGATCTCTCTTCAGCTCCGCCGCTGCTTGGATCAAGCGGCGCCTCGCCCTTGGGGCTACCTTCAACTCTTGAGGTCCATGGCAACAACGATAGCCCTTGTTCCGTGGGCAAGAGCGCTCTTGCGCTGCTTGCCGACGGCGCTTCTATCTCGTTGGTCGCCGGTATCAGAGAGTTATCGAATCTGGTTGCCTTTGCTTCTGCCGGTGCGCCGCAACCTCCGCTGGTGGCTTCAGGCACACAATCTTCTACGGGCGGTCCCTCTGGAGTCTCTGCGCTGAATCTTGGTGACGCCAATCGCCGACCTCTCCGGTTGGGGAGCGCCTTGCGGCTTAACCTCGGCGCAGGGGTGTTGGTCACCTCGCGCAGCCCAAGGGTCTATCAATCCTCTCGAGACGCGGAAAGTGCGCTTCGCCCTTCTTCAGTTTCAGCCTCTAATGCGGCGGTGTGCGGTTCGGATCCTGTCCACGCCACGACGATTGCTTACCTAAGCCGCCTAGGTGGCACGCAATGTCCAGATGTCTCACAGGAGAGGCGTTTGCTCCTCCCGTGGGCGGGGGAACATCTTCATGCTGTCGGCACAGCACATCGCAGGCGTGAACAATGTGTAGGCCGATTTTCTCACCCGGCACTCTCTGGAGCCCGGGGGCTGGGCTCTGCAGCCGGATGCGTTCCGGTCCATTGTTCACCTGTGGGGCCTACTGCCATGGATCTAATGGCTACGGCACAGACTGCCACGGCTTCGCTGTACTTCGGCCATTGGAGGGACGAGGGAACGCACGGCATAGATGCTCTCTCTCAACCGTGGCCGATTCCTCTTCTCCGGTGTGTTTTCCCTCCCTGATCCGTGATATGCATGGTTCTCCAGCGGCTCCGAGACCGTCGCAGCCCTGTACTCCTGCTGGCTCCGAGTTGGGCTCGCGGACCATGGTATGCGGATCTATTCCGTCTGTCTGGGGCGTCGATGCTCCGCCTCGAGGCGTTTCTCGGCCTTCTGATTCAGGGACCGGTGGAGATGGAAGACCCGGCTCCTTACTCGCTTACGGCCTGGCAATTCCACGCCGCCGGTTTGCTCGCTACGGCTATTCGCCTAGCGTGGTCGTGATGCTTCTCACGGTGCGGCGGTCTACCACGACGCTGACTTACGCTCGGGTTTGGCGTCTCTTGATGGTTGGTGTTCGCGAAATAACCTCTCACCCTGGCGTTGCGGTGTTCCGGATATCCTGTCCTTTTTACAGGCCGGAGTGGATAAGGGATTAGTGCTCGATTCCTTGCGAGTACAAGTGGTCGCCTCAACTTGTTTTCGGAGTCCTATAGCGGGGCGATCGATAGCTTCACATTTGGACGAGTCTCGGTTCCTCCGCGGAGTTAGGCCTTCCGGCCTCCTCTGCGTTCGCCTGTGCAGGCGTGAGCTCTCGTGCTTGTCCTCTGTGCCCTCGTTGCTCCTCCCTTTGAGCCGCTGAGGGCATGTTCTCTTCTAGATTTGACTCTGAAGGCAGTCTTCTTGGTGGCCATAACTTCGGCACGCCGTCTTTCTGAGCTCCAGGCTCTCTCGTGTCGACATCCCTATCTCTCGTTTTCCTCCGAAGGCGTTTCTCGGAGAACTGTCCCTTCCTTTGTTGCCCAAAGTGCTGACGCCGTTCACTGTTGACCAGCCTCTTTTCTTTCCGTCTTTAACAAAGGCGCAGTGTGACAGTGGTCGGTCTCCGTTGCGGGCGGTGGACCTTAAGAAGGTTCTTTTTCGGTATCTGGGGGTCGCGGGACCCTTCCATATGACTGTTGCTCTTTTGTTTTGTTCGCGGGTTCTCGTCGGGGATCCGCAGCCTCCCAATCTACATTTTTAGATGGGTTATGGAAGCCATTGAGGTGGCGTACCTTCTTCTGGGAGAGCCAGCTCCACCGGTACTCCGTGCTCACTCCTCTCGAGCGCAAGCAACTTTGTAGGCCGGGAGGTCTCATGTAGTTCCTCTCGATATTTGCCGGGCGGCGACTTGGTCGTCGCTGTCCACCTTTGTCGGTCATTATAGGTTGGACGTTCATGCCCGTCAGGAGGTCCGTTTTGGAGTTGCTGAGCTGTCGGCGGCCTTGCCCCCCCTTGAACGCAGGTAGCTTGGGTACTGCCCGTTTGTCTGGACTGGTCTAGCAGTATGAACTGGAAGGAGAAATTTCACTTACCGTTAATTTCCTTTCCTGGAATACTGCTAGACCAGTCCAGGACCCGCCCTGCTGTTGGTTGGAGTGCCGCTGGTGCGGTGCAGCCGCCGACCGCGGTTCTTCTCTTTGCCGGTATGCCTCGCCATGGGCAGTCCATGGGTTCGTAGGTGGATACTGTTTTCAGCTCTAGGGAGTTCTTCGGCTCCCTTGTATATAGTTCACTTGAAACCCTCTGGGGTGATGTTACAGTTCATGTTGCATTAGCTTGTGGACGTAACTGAGGGAGACCCCTAGGGGTAGGATTATATCACCAGGCTCCAGCCTATCAGAGCTCTGGTAGAATTCTCTGTCTCCAAGATCTGCTGGCAGGGGTGCATAACCCGTTTGTCTGGACTGGTCTAGCAGTATTCCAGGAAAGGAAATTAACGGTAAGTGAAATTTCTCCTTTCCTCAGATACAAACTTAGATTGTAAGCCCTCCAGGGACAGGAAGAATCCCTTCTCTACCTGAATGTAATTCATCTCTCTTTTCCTTTCTCATTCATCACCTTTTCCTTCACAGCCGTTGCTGTTCCTTTGCCCTCTACCTACATGTGTCGCTCCTCCCCTGCCTTCCTCCCCTATATCTGTCAGTTTTATTTTTTCCTGGAGGAAACAACAAACAGATCTTTAATTTACACAACTATCCCTTTTCCCGAACAAGAAACCCAATAGGTATAGCATTTTCCCTTACAAATTCACTTAGATCTTTAACAACAAATAGTATCAATCCAATTAGCCAATTAGATCCCATTATGATATTAAGCTTGACAAAAAGTTCCATTCAGATATCATAACAATCCATAAAGCCTTACAAACCCCACCACCCCCTCCCCACTGTGTGCCTGCAGTCTCCACACTTCACAGGCCTATCTGGAAGGGCTATATAATTCCCAGGTCCAAAACTGAGGAGCATTCTGACCTAAGCGTTGGCATACATAATGATAGAAGGGAGCCCAAATGGAAGAAATTTAGGCATACAGTTTTGCAACATAAAAGTCAACTTGCCATAGCTCGTCATCTTGGCTGCTTTCACATACCATTCAGGCGCGAGCTCCAGGCAAGTGGGTCCTGATCAGCATCTGCAGCAGGGAGCGGACAGGTAAGCTCCTCCTGCTCCCCACCACGAAGGCCCATCGGGCCCAACACTTTAAATTTAAAGTGCAATCAGGCACACCCGTGCCTGAGGGCCCCACCAGAGGGTCCTTTGGTATGGCTCTTAAGTGCGGCCAAGTACCAGTTAGCCAAAATGCCATCAAGTTCATCTTCCCGCATATTCAACCAAGACCTGATGAGTGAACAAGGCAGTATTCTCCCCTCCCCTCCCCCCCAGCTGTAGACAAAAGAAGAAAGCCCTCTTTTGCTACACCGTGAAGCCTAGAGCTGTTCTGCAGTGGACTTTCACCACTGTTTAACCCCACACTGAGTACTGAGGAGTATCGTCTTGCGCCAAAATCTCATCACATTCTTGAGAATAGCCTCAGCGTCAGAGGCACTCCACAGTGCACTCCCTCCTTTAATTCCACATAGCCATTCTCTCACACTACTGCACCTCCACAAGCAGCCCTCAAGGTCTCCTACACCTGCTTTCCTTCCCCTCTACATCCTCAGGAATTACTATACTGCTGCACTTCCAGACGTACCAAGCACACATACCACAGTGAGCATCCTGATATGTACACTCCTGCTACTCTCCCACATCATGCCTCACACCAGCCTCAAGCTATATTCCCATTATCCGTTGAAACGGCAACCATAGAATGAAGTTTCCCCCTCACAGAACGAGGTACCATGGACATTCTACCCTGATACACATCCCTCAACAACATGGTCCCACATCATCAGGCTACCATCTCCTCTACCAAACCGCCACTCTTAAAGGATATTCTAATCATTGCTAGGTCTGCTAGAATTAAAACTCAAATCTTATCTGATTACACTGGTCAACATTGAAATCGTTACTGACTTTAAAAGGCCCTAATCTGTAGTATCTTGGTGAGCTGAACACGAATATAACATTAAAAAAAATTTATTGGCTCTCGTTTTTGAAGATATTGCATGTAGTTAATTTTTGACATTTCACCATGTAAATTTATCCAGTAGGACATCAATAACATCCCAAATAAGCCTTGAATGATGTAATATTGCATCACATTGCATAATATCAGCATGCACACATCATCCAGAGTTGGTTGCATCATTTTCTGATGCAATGCAATACCACTGCCAGACGGCTGCTGAAGCCATCTGACGTCAGCAGTGTACTATACGCAGTCGGAAAGGAAAGTAATCTGGTATTCTGTTCCGATATTGAAAGCCTCATGAATGCCTTAAAAATCACTCATGATCCACAAGACTGGAGACTATTTATAGCAGGGGTCTCAAACACGCGGCCCGCGAGACAACTTTGTGCGGCCCGCGACGGCGGAAAACCAAAAATCCCCCAAAACCCTGGCTTCTGCTGCTGCCGTTGCCGCCGTGGCAGCAGCAGAATCAATTGTCAAATTAAAAAAAAAACTGACTTCTGCTGCTCAAGCAGCTGTCCTGCGGCCCCTTTCCCTCTGCCCGGAGATCCGACTCTGCTCTCAGCGGCGTGCTTTTCAAGCCGCGAAGAGAGTATTCCCTTCTCGCGCGGCTTGAAAAACCGCGCGAGAGGGGAATACTCTCGTCGCGGCTTGAAAAGCACGCCGCTGATAGAGCAGAGTCGGATCTCCGGGCAGAGGGAAAGGGGCCGCAGGACAGCTGCTTGAGCAGCAGAAGTCAGTTTTTTTTTTTAATTTGACAATTGATTCTGCTGCTGCCACGGCGGCAACGGCAGCAGCAGAAGCCAGGGTTTTGGGGGTTTTTTTGTTGGCCGGTAATGAGCTATGGAGGGGCTGACTGAACTGGAAGTGGGCTATTGGCAGAGGGGGGGGGGGGGGGGTATGACTGGTAATGGGCTGGGGGGGTTATAACTGGTAATGGGCTATGGTGGGGGCTAGGACTGGAAATGGGCAGATGGGGGTTAGGACTGGAAGTGGGCTATTGGCAGGGGGGGGGTTATCACTGGTAATGGGCTATGGTGGGGGCTAGGACTGGAAATGGGCAGATGGGGGTTAGGACTGGAAGTGGGCTATTGGCAGGGGGGGGGTTATGACTGGTAATGGGCTATGGTGGGGGCTAGGACTGGAAATGGGCAGATGGGGGTTAGGACTGGAAGTGGGCTATTGGCAGGGGGGGGTTATGACTGGTAATGGGCTATGGTGGGGGCTAGGACTGAAAATGGGGTGATGGGGGTTAGGACTGGAGGTGGGCTGATTGGGGGGTTAGGACTGGTAATGGCCTATGAGGGGAGGTAAGACTGAAAATGGGGTGATGGGGGATACGACTGCAAGTGGGCTATGGGGGGACTAGGACTGGTAATGGGCTATGGGGGGGGTAAGACTGAAAATGGGGTGATGGGGGGGGGTAAGACTGGAAGTGCGCTATGGGGAGGTTAGGACTGGTTATGGGCTATGGGGGGTCTAGGACTGGTAATGGGCTGGGGGGGTTGCTAGGACTGGAAATGGGCTGAGTGGAAGGGGGGCTTGAACTGCAAATGGCTGATGAGGGGGGCTTGGAATGGAAATGGGCTGTGAGGGGAGGGAGCTAGGATTGGAAATGGGCTGATGGGGGGCTAGGATTGGAAATGGGCTGATGGTGAGGCTAGGATAGGACTGGAAATGGACTGATGCAGGGACTAGAAAGGAGCAGATGCTGGGTGGGGCTGGAACTAGAAGGGAGCTGATGTTGGGGGAGGATTAGAATGGGATGGAGCTGGGAAAGTGAAATGGAGAGGGGAAAAATATTTTGTCTGGAAGAGAAGACAAATCTACAATTGGCCAGGTATTGGGAGAGTAAGTGGGGATTGAGGATGGAGGGGTAAAATTTGAGTGGATGAAATAGGAATGAGGAAAGAGCAAAAGGAGAAAGATTAGTATGTTAAAGCAGATGTAGAGAGAGAGAATGGAAAAAAACTAGAAGAGAGAAGAAAGGACAAATGGACAGCAGACGATGGAGAATAGCAGAAGACACGAAGAAACCAGAAGTGGCTGGAGCAATTGCAACTGAAAAAAAATGCACAAAAGGTAGAAAAATATCTCTTTATTTTGAATTTATTAACTGGAATATGTCAGCTCTGGGAAATGTGCATCATTAATGTCTGTGCTTTGGTACAAGAAATTATTTATAGTTTTATTTCTACAGTGCTGAGGTATTCTGTGTAATTCCTATTTGACATTGCTACTTGTTCTCTTTTCCCAGTAGGTCATGTATTGTTCTCTGAAATGTATTGATTTAATATTTGCAGTGTTGCCTTTTGATAGGTAGGGTCTGGTGCTTTGTGAGTCCTGGTAGTGCTGTTATGATACGGGGGGTTTGCTATGGGTTCCAAATGGGCAGTGTTAGTAGTAGTTCCTAATGTGCCTGGCGGTTGGCACTGGATTATAGTAATATAGAAATTTTCTAGTCTTTCTTTATCCATGCACTCATTATGCAACATTATGCAAATATTTATGCAAATGAGGCCCCTTATGCAAATGAGGCCCGTGTCTTATGCGGCCCCCGGGTTACTTTACAAGTCCTCATTCGGCCCTCAAAGCAATTTGAGTTTGAGACCCCTGATTTATAGACTCTTCGAAAGTGAGTCTGAAGGCTGTGTTTTTGAACAATGGAAACCGTCTTCCATCTATTCCAGTAGCGCATGCCGTCCACATGAAAGAGACATACGATAACTTAAAGCATCTACTGACTTCCATTAACTATAACAAGTACAGCTGGCATCTCTGTGGTAACTTGAAGGTAGTTGCCCTTTTAATGGGACTGCAGCAGGGATATATAAAATACATGTGTTTCTTATGTGAGTGGGATAGCCAAGCAAGGGATTGGCACTACTTGCGGGAAGGAATGGAATCTCAGACAAAATGTAACAGTTGGAGAGAAGAATATCCAGCACCCAGCTCTGGTTGAGGCTCATAAAATCCTGCTGCCACCCCTTCACATCAAACTAGGTTTGATGAAAAACTTCGTGAAAGCCATGGACCCGCACTTCCCCAGCTTTCTGATACCTGCATGAAATATTCCCTCGACTCAGCGAAGCAAAGATTAAAGAGGTAGTTTTTGTGGGTCCTCAGATTCGAGAGCTCTTCAAAGATGACCGGTTCAACAACTTGCTGCAGGGTGATGCGAAACAAGCATGGAATGCTTTTCGCCTAGTGTTAACAAACTTTCTTGGGAATGTTAGGGCAGAAAACTACAAGGAACTAGTAGAAGACATGCTGATGCAGTATCAGAAACTTGGCTGCAATATGTCTCTAAAGATCCATTTCCTTGATTCCCATCTCGATTTCTTTCCTGACAACTATGGTATGGTTAGTGATGAACAGGGCGAACGTTTTCACCAGGATATCGCAACGATGGAGCAAAGATACCAGGGAAAATGGTCCACTACAATGCTGGCTGACTACTGCAGGACACTCCTCAGAAGCTTCCGAACAGCTGTACAAGAGACAGGCGAAAATATCTAAGAAGTAGTCTATGACTTGTTTTTTTACAGGTATTAACCGAAGGCCTATTATATTTACTATTGACATGCATTTCGTGATGTAAACATTAATTCTTGTAGATTACAAAAAAACTAGAGCCAACTTTGCAATTTCACTGTCATATTCATGATCAGCATATAAAAATTGATAAGAAATGACTATTTTTATTTCAGTAACATGACTTTCGTAAAAATTTGTTGACCAGTGTTACCTAACAGACTGCAACCTTGACTTTGTGTGTAACCGAGTCCTGGTTCACCATAACTGACACTACCCTCTTGAACCAGTTAAACCCCCCCAAACTTTGACCTATTTAGCTGTCTCCGCATAGAACGTAAGGGGGAGGGGTCTTTATCCTTGGAAAGAGTGGACTACAATTCAAAAAACTCATTGTCTAGCACAAATGGCCTCAGTATAATAACAATATCCAACAAGCAAGTTTGTCTATGCCTCACCTATATACCACCCATTGCAAGCACTGAAGAGCTAGCTATCTTACTTGAAACTGTCAGCTCCCACTCTAAACCCAACTGCCAGTTAATATTCCTAGGTGACCTAAATTTGTCCTCTGTCCCTCAAAAATACGCCAACAACTTTTTGGACACAATGGAGTCTCTCAACTTTACACAAATAGTCCTCCACCCAACAACGCACTAAAACGGACTTAGACCTCATTATCAATAATTGGCATACCACTATTAGTAAAAATGCCATAGCACCCCCACCCCCTACCAAACCGAGCAGCTCCCCGCCGCCATCACAAACCTACCTGGTACACTCCTATCTTGAAAAACTTCAAACATGACCTTAGAAAGCTTGAGCAAATATGGAGAAACACCGAAGAAGAACAAGCAAAAAATGACTACCACAACATTCTTCACGAATACCGATCAAAACAAACAAAGCTAAAAGAGAATTTCACACCAAATCCATACTGATATCACTCAATAAACCCAGGGAACTCTTTGACATCGCCAAATCATTAATGAAAGAACAACTAAGCTTTATCAACTACCATTCCAACTTCACAGGACTTTGCTACTCATTTCCAATCAAAATGACTCAACGTCACACATGCTGGACTCACACCTATGAGTATAGCCCCATCTGGCACCTTCTTCCTATTCGTCTCTCCGGGCCAGTCCAGGACCTTAGGGTAGTCGCCAATCCCCTCCAGCAGCTGAGGACTGATCACTGAAAACTCTTGCTGACAGCCTACCTCGCTCCCCCTGGTGTCAGAGAGACAGTCTTTCAGTCTTCAGCAGCTGAACAGGACGTGCGGCTGACAGGCTCCCCAGAGAAGCAAATAGGAATAGGATTTTATTTTCTTTATTTCCACAGTAAAAAAAAAAAAAAAAGTGGAGTAAGGCTGAAATAGCTAAGCCTGTCTGGTTTGTTCTAGCAAGGCAAACAGTACAGGAAGTTTCTGTTCTCTTTTTTTCTTTCCTCTGGAAGGAAGGGGAATAATTATATCATTCTAAAAGAGACAAGGAAGCTCCGCCGGATTTCTGGTGCCTGCTTGGCAATTCGGTCTGATTAGGGGCAGAGCCTGCCTATTCTTTCAGACGCGGATGATTCAGGGTGTTGGGAAAGAGGTCTGGGAGCCCCAGAGTCCTCTCCCCACCTGTAATTGTCTTAGTTCCGGCTTCCCGCTGGCAGCGGGAGAGCAGACGGTGACGGTCTCAGCCTCTCCGGGAGTTCAGGTAGGAGCTTGGGTTGTTAATTTTCTTCGCTATAGGATCTCGGCAGAAGTGTGTTTGGTCAGTGTTTAGAGAGGTTGTTTTTGGCTACCGCCGTTCTTAATGCCGGTTCGCTGCGTGTTTTCATTCGCGCTGATTTGGGATCGTCGTCGGTGGTCACAGGGTGCAGTGGTGATATTTTAGAGTGTCTTAGTTTTTAAAAGTGATGGAGAGTCACAGGGGCCCCGAGGATGATGGCGTTAGCAGGCCTCAGTCTATTTTCGAAAGAGCGGGAACGGTGGCCATTTTAACTGAGCCGGCCGTTTCTCCTGCGCTGCACAAAAAGGATGGAAAAAGAAAATCCAAAAACGCTCAAGTCTCCCTCTGTTGAGGGTCCACAGCCACAGCCTTTTTTCAGCGGAACAGGCTTCTTGGCACTCCTTGTTCTCTCCGGAGTTTATTTTAGCGCTGCACAGTACTTATTTGTTACAAAGCTCTCAGGTTCCTCTATCTCCTGCTAAGGGCAGCATGCCAGCTTCTGCAAAGCTCGATCTCCCCGGAGCTGATCCTGGAGAAGGGGTCTCTCCTATGTCTAAAGGGCTGGAGTCAGCGTTAGAGGGAGCTAGGTCTCAGAGTACGAAGGAGCTCTTGCAAGAGGAAGGAGAATGTCCTTCGGAATCCGGTTTGGAAGCATGGCCGGGAGAGCTGGAGGAGGGGGAGTTAGGGCCCGGCGAGGATCCGAACATGTTTAGAGTTTTTAGGAAGGAAGAGCTCGGGGCATTGATTACTCATTCTCTGGCAGCGTTAAGAACATAAGGACATAAGATATGCCATACTGGGTCAGACCAAGGTCCATCAAGCCCAGTATTCTGTTTCCAACAGTGGCCATTCTAGGTCACATGTACCTAGCAGTTTGCCCAAGAGACACAAGTTCCACAATGCTTGTACTGGGTCAAGCATTGATATCTTCGGTCACTTCTTAATAATGGTTTATGGACCTTTCCTCCAGGAACTTGTCCAAACCTTTTTTAAACCCAGCTACACTAACAGCCTTTACTACATCCTCCGGTAACAAATTCCAGAGTTTGATTACATGTTGAGTGAAAAAATATTTTCTTTTATTAGTCTTAAATAGTTTACCCTGTAGCTTCATTGCATGTCCCCTAGTCTTTCTATATTCTGATAAGGTAAACAATTGATCTACGTTTACCTGTTCCACTCCGTTCATTAATTTATAGAATTCTATCATATCTCCCCTCAGCCGTCTCTTTTCCAGGTTAAAGAGCCGTAACTTTTTTGGCCTTTCTTCATAGGAGTATCCTTCCATCCCCTTTACCATTTTGGTGGCTCTTCTCTGTACCTTTTCTAAAATCGCTATATCCTTTTTAAGATACGGCGACCAGAATTGCACACAATATTCAAGGTGCGGTCTCACCATGGAACGATATAGAGGCATTATAATATCTTTTGTTTTATGTTCCATTCCTTTCCTTATCATACCTAGCATTCTATTTGCTCTCTTGGCCGCCGCTGCACACTGGGCCGAGGGTTTTTTTTTTTTTTAAATTTTTTATTTATGAAATTTTATAATATAATCAAGAAAGAAAACATAGTTCTTTCCTGCGGAAACAGGTTGACAAAAAGAAAACAGAACAAATATCAAAATAGAAATTATACACGGCTCTACTACAAGTCCATGCCCAATAAAGAAAATATACATAAAATGCCAACCCCACTAGCCCACCATACAAGGGGAACTCTTATTAACATTAAACTATACCAAATGCGTAAGAAACAAGGCAGCAGTCAAATTCAGAACAATTCATATTGTGAGCTAAGGAGGATCACTTATAGAGTCTGGCCGCTTAGCACTAATGAAGGCTACCAGCTGAGAGGGCTCATAAAAAATATAGGAAACCGCCTGGTATCTCACCAGGCATTTACAAGGGTGCTTAAGAAAGAAAAGCCCTCCCAGCTGTAAAACTCCAGAACGAAGCAGGAGAAACTCCCTGCGTCTTTTTTGGGTGTCACGAGCCAAGTCAGGGTACATACGGACAGCCATACCCCTGAAGGGAAGCTTCCTTTTCCTAAAAAATAACCTCAACATCCACTCTTTATCTGACAATAGAGCAAATGTAATAAGTAAAGTGGAAGACTCCTGAGAGTTAATCCCAGAATTCTCTATCAGATCCGTGATATTCAAACCTTCCCCTTGACCCAAGCCAATCCCTAGGTCCCCACCAGTTATTCTCTTCCCCTTAGGGAGATAATAGATCTTAACCAAAGGGGGCATTAAATCAGGAGATACCCCCAGTATTTCACGTAGATATTCCTGAAACCGAGGGTTTTAACATGGTATCCACAATGACGCCTAAATCTTTTTCCTGGGTGGTGGTTCCTAATGTGGAACCTTGCATCGTGTAACCATAGTTTGGGTTGTTCTTCCCTAGGTGCATAACCTTGCACTTGTCCACATTAAATTTCATCTGCCATTTTGATGCCCAGTCTTCCAATTTATCAAGACCCTCTTGCAATTTTTCACAATCCTCTTGGGTTTTAACAACTTTAAATAGTTTTGTGTCATCTGCAAATTTGATAACCTCACTCGTTATTCCATTTTCCAGGTCATTTATGAATATGTCAAAAAGCAGCGGACCCATCACAGATCCCTGGGGTACACCACTATTCACCTTTCTCCATTGGGAAAATTGGCCATTTAGCCCTACCCTCTGCTTTCTATCTTTTAACCAGTTCCTGATCCACAATAGTACACTGCCTCCTATCCCATGCCTCTTTAGTTTTGCCAAAAGTCTCTGATGAGGGACCTTGTCAAAGGCTTTCTGAAAGTCCAGATACACAATATCAACCGACTCACCTTTGTCCACCTGTTTATTCACTCCTTCAAAAAAACATAACAGATTAGTAAGACAAGATCTTCCTTGTCTAAAGCCATGTTGGCTGTCTCCCATTAGGTTGTGACTATCTACATGCTGAGTAATTTTATTCTTTATGATGGTTTCTACCATTTTTCCCGGTACTGACGTCAGGCTCACCGGTCTGTAGTTTCCCGGATCACCCCTGGAACCCTTTTTAAAAATTGGTGTTACATTGGCGATCCTCCAATCTTCAGGTATTAGAGATGATTTTAATGATAGTTCACAGATTACTGATAGCAGTTCTGCAATCTCATATTTCAGTTCTTTCAACACCCTTGGATGTATACCATCCGGCCCAGGTGATGTGCTACTCTTCAGTTTATCTAATAGTTGTAAGACATCTTCCCGATGTATCGATATTTCCTTCAATTCTTCCGCAGCTTTAAATACCACTTCAGTCATGGGTAACATCCCTACATCTTCCTCAGTAAAGACCGAAGCAAAGAATTCATTCAGTCTCTCCGCTATCGCCTTGTCGCCTCTTAGTGCTCCTTTAACCCCTTTATCATCTAATGGACCAACTGACTCTCTCACAGGTTTTTTGCTACGAATGTACTTGAAAAGGTCTTTATTTCGCGTTTTTGCTTCCGCAGCAAGCTTCTTCTCAAATTCTCTCTTTGCCTGCTTTATCAATGCCTTGCATTTGACTTGCCAGTGCTTGTGCTGTTTCCAGGTTTCGTCGTTTGGCTCTTTTTTCCATTTCCTGAAAGATGCTTTTTTGGCAACAACAGCCTCTCTGACCTCACCTTTAAACCATGCTGGCAGTTTTTTGGACTTCCTTCCACTTTTCTTAAAGCGTGGAATACAGCTGGTCTGGGCTTCCAAGATAGTATTTTTCAACAACACCCAAGCTTGATGTACATCTTTAACCTTCGCAACTGCTCCTTTTAGTTTTTTCTTAACTGTTTTCCTCATTTTATCATAGTCTCCCTTTCGAAAGTTAAAAGGTAGTACTGTGGATTTCCTTACTATCCCTCCTGCACTAATTAAATCAAAGGCGATCATGCTATGATCACTATTGCCAAGTGGCCGCAACACCCTTATCTCTTGCACTAGATCTGGTGTTCCACTAAGGACTAGGTCTAATATGGCTTCCCCTCTGGTCGGTTCATGAACCAGCTGCTCCAAGAAGCAGTCATTTATTTCATCTAGCAACTTTATCTCCCTAGCATGTCCTGACGTGACACTGACCCAGTTGATACCGGGGTAATTGAAATCACCCATTACACAGGTACACTACCAAAAAACTGCCTCCAGTTTTGCAACTGATTCCTATAGATTTTGGGGTGCCGAATCCAGGAAAAATAGCCAAAATGTTCCATCACGTCACGTTTTCTTGCAAAATTAGATTTCTTACCCATATAAGGAATGTTCACATAATTTCTTTTTAGCCGACTGCAGTTTATTTTCTTGGCCCAAAATAGAGGTTGTAATGGTTAACTAACTAGAAACACTCCCTCATGATATTTTAGAGTGTTTTGTATTCATTTTATACATTAACAGGAAAATTGGGAGGCGGGGGGCTAAATCCAGTACTCGTGCTGGCGCATGTTCTTTCCTGTTCGCCTCGCCTCGTTCGCTCGCTCAAACACGGTGGTTGCGACATGAACGTTCCTGTCAAATTTCAGTTTCTTGCAAGTTCATTATTACCTTTTGTTTGCTCAGTCGTAATCCAGCTTTATTCCGAAGTGGTTCACTACAGTTGTAGTTTGCAGTGCTGTGTATTTGTGATGGCTCACAGAGCCAGAGGTTGCGTCAACTCTCCGGACAGTTTTTGTTTTATTTGTGGGGAATATACCGTGAAAAAGCGGCAGAGGAACATTTCTGCATTTATTAAAGTATATTTCGCCTATTTCGGTTTGAAGTTAGGCGATCAAGACAAACCGTGGGCTCCTCACAAAGTGTGCAAGACATGTGAGGAAGATCTACGCTTATGGATGAAAGGTAAAAAACAAGCATTTCGTTACGGAATACCTATGATGTGGCGTGAACAAAGAGACCACAGCAGTGACTGCTAATTTTTGCTCTTGCAGTGTGAAGGGATACAACTTAAAAAATAAGAACGTAATAAGTTACCCCAACCTTCCCTCAGCAATTAGGCCTATGCCTCATAGCAACGAAGTACCTGTGCCTGAACCACCAAAATCTTTGGATCATATTTGTGTGGACGGTTCTGATCATGATGAGACTCATCAGATGGCTTTTCCCGATGAGTCCAGTACTTCCGAGTTTGAAACTGAACCAGATCTGAAACCTGAACTTTTCTCTCAAGCTGAATTGAATGATTTAGTCCGGGATTTAGGACTCCCAAAAGATGCTGCCCAACTGCTAGGTTCTCGGCTTAAACAGAAAAATCTATTGTCACCAGGAACAACTTTTTATTGGTACCGCAACCGCATGACACAATTTTTGAAGTATTTCAGCAAAGAGGAAGATTTGGTATTTTGCAACGATATATACGGAGTGATGGAAAAGTTTAAACTCAAGTATGATCCTGCTGAATGGCGGCTGTTCATTGATTCGTCAAAAGACAGCATAAAAGGTGTTCTTCTTCATAATGGCAACACATTCGCTTCAGTTCCTATTGCTCACTCTGTTATTCTCCAAGAAAAATACAAGAATTTGGCCCTGATTCTTCAGAAGATTTGTTATGATGAGCATAAGTGGGTGATTTGTGGAGACTTTAAAATTCTATCCATGCTATTAGGGCAGCAATCCGGTTTCACCAAATATCCCTGCTTCCTTTGCTTGTGGGATAGCCGGGCCCGCGACCTACACTGGGGGAAAAAAGACTGGCCAATTCGGGAGTATTTGAGACCCGGTGAGAAAAATGTTCTTCATGAGAGCTTGGTACCTCGTGATAAAATTCTATTACCACCTCTCCACATTAAGTTGGGTCTCATTAAGCAATTCATCAAGTCCCTTCCAAAAGATGGTGAGTGCTTTCGGTACCTTTGCTCAAAGTTCCCCCGACTTTCTGAAGCAAAGCTAAAGGAAGGAGTGTTTGTTGGCCCTGATATAAGGAAACTCATTTCAGATGGAGCATTGAAACGATGTCTGAGAAGGAAAAAGAAGCCTGGGATTCCTTCAAGAATGTTGTTCTCAAATTCTTGGGGAACAGGCGGGATGAGAACTATAAGGATATTGTTGCCAGGATGCTCAATGCCTTCAAAGAACAAGGCTGTAACATGAGCCTGAAAGTCTCCATTTCTTGCACTCCCATGTGTGAACTACTTTCCCGAAAACCTGGGGGCGTACAGTGATGAACAAGGTGAAAGGTTTCACCAGGACATCAAGGACGCAGAGAGAAGGTACCAAGGAAGATGGAACACCACTATGATGGCTGATTTCTGCTGGTTGCTGCTGCGGGAAACCCCAGATGAAAAATACGCCAAGCAGCGCAACAAGAGAAGCATTCGGGGGAAGAAGAAACGGGCCCACCAGGAGATTGATTGACCCAAGAATGACTTTAAAATCTAAACTGTGTTGACAAATATCGTGTTTTTACTAAACTTTGAAATAAAAATTTGCTAGTTATTACCACAGTGTCGGATCTCATTTATTAGAATTTTATTTTCACACCATCGGGTGTTTGTCTTCATGTATTGCAATGGTGCGGTTTGCGTTTTCTATTCTTACATACATACCTGTACAACATTTTTTGCACATTTCTTTGCTTTGCTTTGCTTTGTGTCTAACCTCGCTCTTATATGCTCAATGTTTGTGCACATGTATGTGGCTGTTTTAAGTGCAGACAATTTTGCTACCATCACAGTGTGTTTTGTTGACATTACTCTATTCTTATGTGCTGCCTTGTTACAATTTTCTTTATTCTTATTTGAATAACTACTAAACAATTAGTATAAAGAATTCATCCAAGAAACTTTTATCTCGATCGCACTCAATCTGAAACGTTCACCTCAAACTGCTAACCCAATGTAGCAAAAAATCTGTACGTGATGGAGCAAATTGGTTACCAGATTTGGATTCAGCGCACCAAAAAACGTAAAAATCAATCGAAACATTAGAGGCAGTTTAAAAAAATTTTTTTTTAGTGTACCTGTGTTATTATTACTGCGCTGTAACTTTTGTTAGCTTCCTTAATTTCTTTGAGCATTTCATCATCCATTTGGTCATTCTGGCCAGGTGCTCGATAGTACACCCCCACTGCCATCGCCTTCCCCCTTTTATATGGGATTTCAATCCATATAGATTCTACAGCAGATTTTGTTTCCTGCAAAACTTTAATCCTTTCTGAGTCAATGCCCTCTCTAACATAGAGTGCAACTCCTCCACCAATTTGATCAGCTCTATCATTACGATATAGTTTGTACCCAGGTATCACAGTGTCCCACTGGTTGTCCTCCTTCCACCATGTCTCTGATATTCCAATCATATCTAACCTTTCATTTAGTGCTATATATTCTAACTCTCCCATCTTATTCTTTAGACTTCTAGCATTGGCATACAAGCATTTTAGAGAATGTATTTTATTCATGTTAATTTGGCTATTGTTAGACATGGGTAAACTGGGATCTTTAAGCTCTGTCTGCTCCATACTTGAGGGCATTTGGGCTACTTTACTGTTTTGTGGAACCTCTCTGCTTTTGGTAGTATCCTTCAAGGATACATTCTTCCGAACCATCCGCTCTTGGGCGACTGTCGGCTTTCCCCTAATATCTAGTTTAAAAGCTGCTCTATCTCCTTTTTAAAGGTTAATGCCAGCAGCCTGGTTCCATCCTGGTTAAGGTGAAGCCCATCCCTTCGGAAGAGCCCCTCCTTTCCCCAGAATGTTCCCCAGTTCCTAACAAATCCAAAACCCTCATCTCTGCACCATTGTCTCATCCACGCATTGAGACTCCGGAGCTCTGCCTGCCTTTTGGGTCCTGCGCGTGGAACAGGAAGCATTTCGGAGAATGCTACCCTGGAAGTTCTGGATTTCAACTTCCTACCTAAAAGCCTAAATTTTGCCTCCAGAACTTCCCTACCACATTTTCCTATGTCATTGGTACCGACATGTACCAAGACAGCAGACTCCTCCCCAGCACTATCTAAGACCTTATCTAGGTGGCGCGTGAGGTCTGCTACCTTCGCACTAGGCAGGCATGTTACCAGGCGATCCTCACGTCCACCAGCCACCCAGCTATCTACATGCCTAATGATCGAATCACCAGCTATAACGGCTGTCCTAACCCTTCCCTCATGGGCACATGGCCCTGGAGAAACTTCCTCGGTGCGAGAGGGTTTTACATCACCTGGAGGACAGGTCCTAGTTACAGGATCACTTCCTGCCACAGCAGGGTGATGCTCTCCTGTCACGTGACCTCTCTCCTCCATGGCAACAGGGGTGCTGCCAGACTGGAGGTGGGACTTCAGGACTATATCCCTGTAGGTCTCGTCTATGTACCTCTCTATCTGGGTTATGTTTTCCAAGTCTGCTACTTTAGCCTCTAGAGAACGGACTTGTTCCCTGAGAGCAAAGAGCTCCTTGCACCTAGTGCACACGTAAGACCTCTCACCAACTGGGAGAAAATCACACATGTGACACTCAATGCAAAAGACTGGAAAGCCCCCATCCCGCTGCTGGACTGCTGTCTGCATCTTAGTTTTAAGTTTGTGTCTAGATCTTTAAGTTCTTACTTACTAGGGGTTGCTATGGGTATTTATACCAATAAAAATGTACCTAATACGTTTAATATACCTTGTTCACCTGAAGCTTAATTAATCTCAGGTCCTTAGTGTATGTCTGATTTGGGTAATGAGCTTCACCTGAAAGCACCTCCTGTCTTTTAAGATGTGTAAGTACCTATAAAACTATGATTATCCCAGGGGAGGGTGGGTGTGGGGAGGGAGGGAGGGAAATAACACTTATTAAAAGAGGGTTGCTACACAGTACACAGTTAAATATGGCGCTTCCTGCGGTTCAGCAGGAGCCGCTGGAGGATCCTTTGTTACAGGGGTTTAAATCGGAGCAGCGCTGTTTCCCCATCCACAGAGTCATTAAACAAATGATTGAATCTGAATGGGAGCGTCCTGAGGCGACGCTAAGGGGGGGCTGCGCTATGGCGCGTCTCTACCCTGTACCCCAGGAGGAAAAGGACTTGTTGCGAATGCCTAAGGTGGATGTGCTGGTGTCAGCGGTCACCAAAAATACCACGATTCCGGTAGAAGGAGGGACAGCTCTGAAGGATTTTCAGGATCGTAGGTTAGAAGCACTTTTGAAGCAGGCTTTTGATTCCAGTGTTCTGGCTCTGCAAGCATCGGTTTGTGGGGCTTATGTCTCAGTAAGCTTCCGTATAAAGGTAAGTTGCTCTTTGGAGAGGCCTTGGAAAAGATTGTAAAAGATTTAGGCGATTCTAAAGGGGGTCGCCTTCTGGAAGACCGTCCGAGTGTGGCGAAGTTTGGCCCCTTGCAGAGGGGGCAGGGGCGAGACTTTCGCAGGTTCCGCGGATCTCGATTTACTCCTTATCAACTAGGCCAGTTTGTGGCAAGAGGCCAGTCCTTCCGAGGAGCTAGGGGGTTCAGTAGGGGTCATTTCAATGCCCAACAGAACTCAGCTAAGAAACCGCAATGAAGGGGTGCTGGTCCAGGTGGAGACTCCTGTCGGAGGGCGGTTGCAGGGGTTTCTCTCCGCCCGGGCCAGAATAACTACGGACCAGTGGGTTCTCGAAATCATCTGGGAAGGCTATGCCCTGGAGTTCGCTCACCCACTGGTAGACGCATTTGTGTTCTCTCCGTGCGGACCTCAGCCAAAAAGGAAGGCGATCAACGACACGTCGCGTTTGTTGCGTCTTCAAGCAGTGGTGCCAGTCCCGGCAGACCAGTGTGGCTTAGGTCGATACTCGATTTATTTCATGGTGCCCAAAAAGGAAGGTTCTTTTCGGCCAATACTGGACCTCAAACACGTGAATCGTTGTCTGAGAGTGCCTCATTTCCGGATGGAAACTTTGAGGTTCGTGATTCGGGCGGTACGCCAAGGGGAATTTCTTTCTTCCATAGATTTGACAGAGGCGTATCTGCACATACTGATCAGGAAGGAGCATCAGACGTTTCTGAGGTTTGCGGTGCCCATGGGGCATTTTCAGTTCCGAGCATTGCCGTTCGGTCTGGCTACAGTGCCATGGACCTTCACCAAGGTGATGATGGTGGCGGCGGTGCTACGGAAGGAGGGAGTTCAAGTGCATCCATATATGGACGACTGGTTGATCCGAGTGCCGTCTCTAGCGGATGCCATCTCAGCAACTGCACGAGTGGTGCAGTTTCTCGAAGAGCTAGGTTGGGTCATCAACCACGCGAAGAGTCATTTGCAACCGGCGAGGCAGCTCACTTATCTGGGAGTTTTCTTCGACACAGAGAAGGGCGCAGTTTTCCTTCTGGCGGGCAGAGTGCAAAAGATTTTGCAGCAGGTAGCGGAGTTCTTACGAGAGAAGGCTTCGATGGCTTGGAAATATTTACAGTTGTTGTGCTCAATGGCGGCAGCCTTGGACCTGGTGCCGTGGGCCAGGGAGCATATGTGGCCGCTTCAGCAGGCGTTGCTGTCCAGATGGTCTCCGCAGGATCATCCTTTTTCTTGTAGGTTACTGTGTCCGGAGGAGGTGCATGTCATTCTGCAGTGGTGGTTGGTTCCGGAGCATCTTCAAGCGGGAGTTCCGCTGGAGCTGCCAGACTGGATTTTGCTAACAGATGCCAGCCTTTCCGGTTGGGGGGCCCATTGTTTGACACAGGTAGCGCAAAGCTTCTGGACGGAAGCAGAGAGTGTTTGGTCCATCAATCACTTGGAGTTGAGGGCGGTGTATCTGGCGTTGGTGAACTTTGTAGGTCTGCTCGAAGGGAAAGCAGTTCGGGTGTTCTCCGACAACTTGGTAACGGTTTCATACATCAACAGACAAGGAGGTACGGGCAGTACGGTGCTGTTAGAGGAGAGTCATCTGTTGTTTCAATGGGCGGAGGTCCATCTCTTGGCAATTGCGGCAGCGCATGTGGCAGGCAAAGACAACGTTCAAGCAGACTATCTCAGCCGTCATGTTCTAGACCCCGGATAGTGGGAACTGAACTGGGCGGTCTTTCACGAGATCACAGTACGGTGGGGTCAACCAGTCATGGATCTTATGGCCACATTAGCGAATGCCAAGGCATCTTGTTTTTTCAGTAGACACAGAGAGCACATGTCGGAGGGCCTCGACACTCTGGCTCAGCCCTGGCCGGGGGGGCAGCTTCTTTACGTATTCCCTCCGTGGCCAATGTTAGGACGAGTCATTCAGAGGATAGCAAAGTACAACGGGACAGTGATCTTAATTGCGCCAGATTGGCCCAGGCGTTCATGGTATGCAGATCTGATGCGCTTATTGGTGGAACCGCCTTGGCGGCTGCTCGCACGAATCAACCTGTTGTGCCAAGGGCATGTGGTGATGCCGCAGGTGGATAGGTTCTCGCTTACGGCTTGGCTCTTGAGAGGGAGCGTTTGCGCCGTAGAGGATACTCGGGGTCGGTGATAGCCACTATGCTGCGATCCAGACGGCGGTCGACTTCCTTAGCGTACATTTGTGTTTGGCGTATTTTTGAAGCGTGGTATAAAGATAGGCAGGTCAGACCCTTGGGAGCGAAGCTACCAGATATCTTGGCATTCCTTCAGGCTGGTCTAGAAAAGGGGCTAGCCCTTAGTACGCTGAAGGTGCAGTTGGCGGCGCTCGCTTGTTATAGAGGTAAGGTGCAGGGGGGCTCGCTCTCCTCGCATCCAGATGTGCAGCGTTTCCTGAGGGCCGCCAATATCATGCGGCCTCCGCTTCGACCAGTGGTTCCTCCGTGGGATTTGAATTTAGTTTTAGAAGCCCTGACGGGGCCGCCGTTTGAGGCCGGAGCTCCTGGAAATATCAGGGAGTTCACCTGGAAGACGGTTTTCTTAGTGGCCTTGTGCTCGGTGCGTAGAGTTTCGGACCTGCAAGCGTTCTCGTGTAGGGAGCCGTACATTCAATTTTTGGAGGAGAGAGTTGTTTTGAGGCCGGTGCCGTCTTTTCTCCCGAAGGTGGTTTCCAGCTTTCATATGAATCAGGTCGTGTCCCTTCCCACCTTTGTTACTCAGAAGGGGAGGGAGCGGGATCGTACCCTACGGAGGCTGGATTTAGGTCGAGTGCTACGTAGATACCTGCAGAAAATGGAGCCGTTTCGGAGGTCCGGCAGATTGTTCGTGCTGTTTGGGGGTTCAGCTAAAGATAACGCAGCTTCCAAGGCTTCTATTGCACGTTGGGTGAAGCATGCCATTCGAGCGGCGTATGAGTCGAAAGGCTTGACGGCTCTGGTTGGCCTTAGGGCTCATTCGACTAGAGGTCAGGCAACCTCGTGGGCTGAGTATGCGTTAGTGCCGCCGGTGGATATCTGTCGAGCAGCGACATGGTCTTCTCTTCATTCGTTTGCCAAAGACTATCGGTTAGATGTACAAGCCAGGGACGATGCTAGAGTGGGGGCCTCGGCCATTGTTGCGGGGCTCGCAGGTCCCTCCCGGGCATAGGTACTGCTTTGGTACTGCCCTAAGGTCCTGGACTGGCCCGGAGAGACGAATAGGAAGGAGAAATTAGACCTTACCTGCTAACTGTCTTTCCTTGAGTTCTCTCCGGGCTAGTCCAGGGCCCGCACAATATAGTCTGCGAGCGTTGGAGAGTTTTTGGTCCTCGGCTAGCGTTTCAGAAATTGTTAAGGTTGCCAAGCTGGTGGCCGGAGCTGGAGGCTTTTGGATGATATATTCAAAGAGAAATATGGCGAGTTCCTCTTCGGTGGAGGAGGTTTTTTTTTTTCATCAGGTACGCAAGTTAAAAGCAAACGAAAAGAAAAAAAAATATTAAAGAAACAAAGAGATGTGGTAACCGAGGCTTCCTGTTATTGACCGGGATGGTCTTTTCTTATTTTTCTTAGTTGTTGCTAGTTTAGAGTTCCACTGTCGTTACTAAACGTTATTGTAAGGCGTATTATCAGAGTTAAAGTTCCACGGCTTTGATACCTTAAGACTGTCTCTCTGACACCAGGGGGAACGAGGTAGGCTGTCAGCAAGAGTTTTCAGTGATCAGTCCTCAGCTGCTGGAGGGGATTGGTGACTACCCTAAGGTCCTGGACTGGCCCGGAGAGAACTCAAGGAAAGACAATTAGCAGGTAAGGTCTAATTTCTCCTTCCACTCATTTAGCTCAGTCTCCCCTAGACAACTTGAAACATCAGCAGTCTTGACACAACCACTTCTCCACTTGACACATGTCCAGTGAGTTGGATAAGAATCTCAAGGGCAGAGCTAGCCCCCATCCATTTCAAAATGGTACACCTCTCACTCTCCCAAGGGACAGTTCCCACCAGCCTAAAAACTGTTTCTATCCGCCCAATCCTAAAGAATCCCAAGCTGGCCCCAAGCGATCCAAACTCATACCGACCAATCTCAAGCTTACCTTTCTTAACCAAATTGCTGGAAAAAAAAGTCCTTCATCGACCTCTAGAACACATTGACACCTCTGCGCCTCTGGACATACATCAGTACAGGTTTCGACTCAGCCACGGTGTTGAAACTCTCCTAATCTTCCTCACTGACAAACTCATGATAGGCATTGAAAACTCTAAGCAGGGCTTTGTCCTGATATTTCTAGACGTAGCGGCTGTCTTCGACACAGTATGCCATGATGTCCTCCTAAAACGAATTCATAATATTGGTATTCAAGTAACTGCACTCAACTGGTTCCGTTCTTTCCTAACAGGACATCTACAATATGTACACCTTGGACCCATCCCCAAGTTATGCTCAGAAAAAAGGAGTCCCCCAGGGCTCCGCCCTATCTGCTTTACTGTTCAGTATATACATACAATCAATATGTGACATCATCCAGAAGCATAATGTCTTCTACTATCTTTATGAAGAAAAAGAGGGAGGCCTTCATGAAATACAAGAGATCACAGAGAGAGGAAGACAGGCATCTATATTTGGAAAAGCTTAGAGAAGCTAGCAAAGTAGTCAAGAAGGCAAAGATTCAAAAGGAGGAGGAAATAGCCAGTGCAATAAAATGGGGGGATAAGACATTTTTCAGATATATTAGTGAGAAGAGGAAGGGCAAAAGTGGTATTGTCAGACTCAAGGGTACAGGGGAGGAATATGTAGAAGCTGATAAGGATAAAGCGGAATTGCTTAACAAATATTTTTGTTCTGTGTTCACAGATGAAGAACCAGGAGAAGGACCTCGGAAAACACCCACAAATAGGAACAGAAGCGAGGGACATCTTGAACAATTTTCAGAAGACTGTGTTCGTGAGAAACTAGCTCAACTTAAAGTAGACAAAGCGATGGGACCGAATGGGATACACCCTAGAATACTGAGGGAACTTGGGGACGTTCTAGCAGCTCCACTGACTGACCTTTTCAATGCCTCGTTGGAGTCGGGAGTGGTGCCAAAGGACTAGAGAGAGGCTCATGTGGTGCCTTTACACAAAAGCAGAAGTAAGGATGTGTTTGAAAACTACAGGCCGGTTAGTTTAACTTCGGTGGTGAGTAAATTATTGGAAACGCTGCTGAAAGAGAAAATAGTGAGGTTTCTGGAGTCCAGCGGATTACAGGATCCGAGGCAGCATGGATTCACCAGAGGCAGGTCTTGTCAGACAAATCTGATTGATTTCTTTGACTGGGTGACCACGGAGTTGGACCGAGGGAGAGCCCTAGATGTGGTGTATTTAGATTTCAGTAAAGCCTTTGACACTGTTCCTCACAGGCGACTTATAAACAAACTGAGCACCCTAGGGATGGACCCTAAAGTTACTGCTTGGGTTAGAAATTGGTTGGGTGGGAGGCGACAAAGAGTACAAGTAAATGGAGCTCACTCTGAGGAGAAGGGTGTTACCAGTGGTGTGCCCCAGGGATCTGTCCTTGGTCCGATTCTTTTTAACATCTTTGTTAGTGATATAGCGGAAGGGCTGTCGGATAAGGTTTGCCTCTTTGCGGATGATACCAAAATCTGCAATAGAGTAGACACCCAGGAAGGTGTAGATAACATGAGGAGGGATCTAGCTAAGCTTGAAGGGTGGTCTAGAATTTGGCAGCTGGGATTTAATGTTAAAAAATGTAAGGTCATGCATTTGGGCTGCAGCAATCCAAGGGAGCAATATAGTATAGGGGGTGAAGTACTTTTGTCCACTAAAGAAGAGCGGGACCTAGGCATGGTTGTGTCTGATGATCTTAAGGTAGCTAAACGGGTAGAAATGGCGACGGCAAAAGCTAAAAGGATGCTTGGGTGCATACGGAGAGGAATGGCTAGCAGAAAAAAGGAGGTGATAATGCCTCTGTATAAGTCTTTGGTGCGACCTCATTTGGAGTATAGTGTGCAATTCTGGAGACCACACCTTCAAAAGGATGTGAACAGGATGGAGTCGGTGCAGAGGGTGGCTACTAAAATGATTAGTGGTCTTCATTATAAAGCATATGAGGACAGACTTAAGGATCTTAATATGTACACCTTAGAGGAAAGGCGGGATAGAGGTGATATGATTGAGATGTTTAAATACCTCCGTGGCATAAATGTTCAGGGAGAGAGCCTCTTTCAATTGAAAGCAAGTTCTGCTACGAGGGGACATGGGATGAGGGTGAAGGGAGATAGATTCAGGAGTGATATGCGGAAATATTTCTTTACGGAAAGAGTAGTGGATCCGTGGAATAGTCTCCCAGTGGAGGTGGTAGAGATGAGGACAGTAACTGAATTCAAAAAAGCATGGGACAAACAGAGGATCTCTAAAGGTAAAAGGGGGACTGTTGTAGTTGTTGATATGGAAGGACAGACTAGAGAGGCCATGTGGTCTCTTTCTGTCATTATATTTCTATGTTTCTATGTTTATGCAGGCGACATTATGATCTATGCACCGTTCTCCACTGTAAATACACCTTCACTGCTATTACCAACTGCTTTAATGCCATTGCCCATTGATTAATGGATCACAGCCGTTCCATCAACTATTTAAAAAAAAACAACAAAAAAAAAAACAACTCTTCATAACCAGAGACCAGGCTTTTCTTCCCACCAGTCAGCAACTCTAACCTATCTGTGAAACAGAAGTACTCTGTCTAGGAGTTGTTGATGACCACCGTCTCTAACTCCAACCACATATTAAAAAAAGTAACACAAAATCAGAATCACTCAGCCCCTAACGCTCCTCCAACCGCATGACTTCAGGACAGTCTTTCAAACCCTAATATTCCCCCACTTTGATTTTTGCAATGCCATCCTGCAAGGACTGTCTAAAAACTCTCTTAATCCCCTATAAGTTGCTCTACATGCCGCTGCTTGGATACTCACAAGCACACCCAGATCTAGCTGTATTACCCCAATACTGAAAGATCTACATTGGCTACTTTTTCTCTCCAGAATCACATACAAGTCCCTTGTAATCACATACAAACTCCTCCACAGCTTCAGCCTGCAACACCTTCAGAACCTCCTGCAAAGATCTCTTGAAAATTGTTCCAGAAGAAACTCTGTAAAAAACCTGCTTGCCCTTCCCCGAGAGTTAACCACAAAAACTCAACCAACTTGTGCACGCGCCTTTTCTCTGTGTGCACCTAGCATCTGGACCTTCACATCTCTCCTGACTTCACAGCCTTCCTTAAGGGAAGTGCAAAAATTCCTGCATACTTCTTTTGAGGGACGGTATCTCTATTCTGCCTTTTTCTACACCATTCTCCAAATACGGGTTTTTAACCCAGTCGTCAAGACACACCGAACCAGTCAGTATGTATGAAAGAGATTTGCACTTCATACTTTAAAACTAGGCTTCACTGATTAACCACAACATGACTATATAACAAAAAATCAAACCTCTAAACAAGGCAAAAGCAAGCCTCAGAACAGACTCATAGATCTTAACCCTGCCCCACTTAGGGAACAGGAGATCAAACACAAGTCAAGACACATCACCGGCTTGCTAAGCCCAAACCCTATCCACCATACTCATAAATTCCAACATCTAATGACATTTACAAAAGTTATAAATACTAAACATTTAGAAACACTTAAATTATGGTATTGGTGAGCACCAATACCATAATTTAAGTGTTTCTAAATGTTTAGTATTTATAACTTTTGTAAATGTCATTAGATGTTGGAATTTATGAGTATGGTGGATAGGGTTTGGGCTTAGCAAGCCGGTGATGTGTCTTGACTTGTGTTTGATCTCCTGTTCCCTAAGTGGGGCAGGGTTAAGATCTATGAGTCTGTTCTGAGGCTTGCTTTTGCCTTGTTCAGAGTTTTGATTTTTTGTTATATAGTCGCGTTGTGGTTAATCAGTGAAGCCTAGTTTTAAACTATGAAGTATCATTGGTAAGGTTTCGATGTGGACTTTAGTTACTTTGTTTGAAAGAGATTTGCATACAATAAAACCAATGCATGCCTCCTGCATATTCATCGTGGGTATCTTGAAAACTTGACTGGCTAGGTATGTTCTGAGGACGGGATTGAAAACCCCTATTCCAAATCCTTAAGAGATTTTAGCAACACATGACCTCTGCCCCCTGACATATCATGTCCGCATCCCTTCCTCCCACTAACTCAAGCAGTCAGGTCCTATCATTCTCTTTTTCAAGTTGTCCCATTGTACTCCCCTCAGGTCTTAGATAATGATAATGAACTGCCCTCAAAACAGCAGCCCTATAGTGTGTAGCAGTAGGAGTGGAGGAGCAGCCTAATGATTAGAGCAGTGGGTTAGAACCAGAGTTTGAATCCCACTGCTGCTCTTTGTGATGTCGGACAAAGTCACTTAACCTTCTGTTACCTCAGGTACAAACTTAGATTGTAAGCCCTCTGGTGACAGAGAAATACATGCTGCACCTGAATGTAACTTGCCTTGAACTTCTCAGAAAAGGTGTCGGCCAAATCCAAATCATTGTAAACAATTCAACATCCCCTCCCCAGGTGCCCGTTATAATCTGTTACAATGCACCACTGTAAACAAAAATATTCATAGCATTCCTCCAGTACAGCCCATCCTATTGGCTTTTCACCCCCTTCCAGCAGATTGGAGACTGAGAATTCCAAGCTTTGGTGATGTCATTCCATAAAGGGAACACATTGCTATCGCCTAGCCAGTATTTTCATTCTGCAAGCAGGAAGGGGATGAGCCTTGCATACCTAGGCTCCTGGATTTGAGAATTCCATCCAATTAAAAAATAAAAAGAAGAGACTGTAACTAACGTCAAAAGGTTTTTACCTGGAACCCTATCCTGCTGTCAATCTGCCTTTGAACTTGACAAATGCTTCCGGCACAGAGCAGGAGCCGAAGGTACACTCATTCCTTCAAGGGATGTGGAAATCCCCACTGACCCAGTCAATACCTCTGTATCGACTGGGTCAGTGTCACGGCAGGACATGCTAGGGAGATAAAGTTTCTAGATGCAATAAATGACTGCTTCTTGGAGTAGCTGGTTCATGAACCGACCATAGGGGAAGCCATTTTCGACCTACTCCTTAGTGGAACACAAGATCTAGTGCAAGAGATAAGGGTGTTGTGGCCACTTGGCAATGGTGATCATAGCATGATCACGTTTCATTTAATAAATGGAGGAAGGACGGTAAGGAAATCCACAGTACTACGTTTTAACTTTCAAAAGGGAGACTATGATAAAATGAGAAAACAGTTAAGAAAAAACTAAAAGGAATAGTTGCAAAGGTTAAAAATTTACATCAAGCATTGGTGTTTAAAAATACTATCTTGGAAGCCCAGACCAGCTGTATTCCACGCTTTAAGAAAAGTGGAAGGAAGTCCAAAAAACTGCAGCATGGTTTAAAGGGGAGGTCAGAAAGGCTGTTGCCAAAAAAAGCATCTTTCAGGAAATGGAAAAAGGAGCCAAATGACGAAAACTGGTAACAACATAAGCACTGGCAAGTTAGATGTAAGGCATTAATAAGGCAGGCAAAGAGAATTTGAGAAAAAGCTTGCTGTGGAAGCAGAAATGCGTAATAAAGACTTCTTCAAATACATTTGTAGCAAAAAATCCGTGAGTCAGTTGGACCATTAGATGATAGAGGGGTAAAAGGGGCACTAAGAGGGGACAAGGCCATAGCAGAAAGACAATGAATTTTTTGCTTTGGTTTTTACTGCGGAAGATGTAGGGATGACACCCATGATTGAAATGATATTTAAAGGTGATGCCACAGAAGAATTGAAAGAAATATTGATACACTGGGAAGATGTATTACAATTATTTGATAAACTGAACAGTAGCAAATCACCTGGACCGGGTTCTATACATCCAAGGGTGTTGAAAGAACTGAAATATGAGATTTCAGACCTGCTATTAGTAATCTGTGAACTATCATTAAAATCATCTGTAATACCTGACGATTGGAGGATGGCCAATGTAACGCCAATTTTTAAAAAGGGTTCTGGGGGTGATCCGGGAAACAACAGACCGGTGAGCCTGACGTCAGAACCGGGAAATGTATATGTTTATTTAGACTTGATATACCGCCCTTTATAACATCAGGGCGGTATACAAAATTAAAAATATAACAAACAGAATGAGCACTAGGCCCATAGAAAATGAAACAGAACTCCATATTTTGACAGAAAAGAGAAGATTATCAAGCACACAGACAAGACAAAGAGAGGTATTTCACAGCCATAAATAAGACATCAGGTCATGGTGGAGTGTCAGAGATTGAATGCCAGAGTAAAGAAGTGAGTTTTCAGGGAGGTTTTGAATATTGTATAGGTCTGTTCCAGGTTGAGGGATGTGGGCAGTGAATTCCAGAGAGCAGGACCAAGGAAGAAGAAAGCTGAGTTGCGTGTTGATTGCAGATGTGCCTCTGACGGTGGGGGGAGATAAAGACGGTTTATGTGGAGTGAACGGAGACTACGAGTGAGGACATGGAAGCACAGAAGATCGACAAGATATTGTGGTGTGTGAGTATAGAGCGTGCCATGTACCAAGGTGAGAATCTTATAGCGGATACGGAATTCGATTGGGAGCCAGTGCAAGTGGATTAGTAGAGGAGTGACGTGATCCCTACGCAAAGTGTAGGTTAGAATTCTTGCTGCAGTGTTATGAATCAATGGTAGAAACTATGAAAAAGAACAAAATGACTAAACATGTAGATAGTCATGACTTAATGGGAGACAGCCAACATGGCTTTAGCCAAGGAAGGTCTTGTCTTACTAATCTGTTATGGTTTTTTGAAGGTGTGAATAAACAGGTAGACAAAGGTGAGTCGGTTGATATAGTGTTTGTGGACTTTCAGAAAGCCTTTGACAAGGTCCCCCATGAGAGACGTTTGGCGAAATTAAAAAGTCATGGGATAGGAGGCAGCTTATTTTTGTGGATCAGGAACTGGTTAAAAGATAGAAAGCAGAATGTAGGGCTAAATGGCCAGTTTTCCCAATGGAGAAAGGTGAATAGTGGAGTACCCCAGGGATCTGTGCTGGGTCCGCTGCTTTTTAATATAGTCCCATTTCCAGGTCATTTATGAATAACTAGTGAGGTAATCAAATTTGCAGATGATACAAAATTATTCAAAGTTGTTAAAATCCATGAGGATTGTGAAAAATTGCAAGAGGACCTTGATAAACTGGAAGACTGGCCATCCAAATGGCAGATGAAATTTCATGTGGACAAGTGCAAAGTTATGCACCTAGGAAAGAACAACCCAAACTATGGTTACATGATGCAAGGTTCCACATTAGGAACCACCACCCAGAAAAAAGATTTAGGCGTCATCGTGGATAGCATGTTAAAACCCTCTGCCCAGTGTGCAGCAGCGGCCAAGGGAGCAAATAGAATGCTAGGTATCATAAGGAAAGGAATGGAGAATAAAACAAAGGATATTATGATCCCTCTATTGTTCCATGGTGCCACCGCACCTTGAATATTGTGTGCAATTTTGGTCACCGTATTTTAAAAAGGATATAGCGTTATTAGAAGAAGTACAGAGAAGAGCCACCAAAATGGTAAAGGGGATGGAAGGATACTCCTATGAAGAGAGGCTACAAAGGTTAGGGCTCTTCAACCTGGAAAAGAGACGGCTGAGGGGAGATATGTTAGAGGTCTTTAAATTAATGAATGGAGTGGAACAGGTTAAACGTAGGTAGTTTGTTTTATGCCATCAAAATATAGAAAGGCTAGGGGACATTCAATGAAGCTACAGGGTAACCTATTTAAGACTAATGAGAGAAAATATTTTTTCACTTAATGTATAATCAAACTCTGGAATTTGTTACCGGTGGATGTAGTAAAAGCTGTTAGTGTAGTTGGGTTTAAAACAGATTTGGACAAGTTTCTGGAGGAAAAGTCCATAAACCTTTATTAAAGGGGACCCGGGATATCCACTGCTTACCCCAATACAAGCCTTGTGGAAGCATTTAGGGAAACTGCTAGCTACTTGTGACCTAGATTGGCCACTGTTTGAAACAGGATAATGGGCTTGATGGACCTTGGTCTGACCCAGTATGGCATATCTTTTGTTCTTATCGCAGTGCAGAGGTCTGTCCCAGAGCTGTTGAATTTCTCAGGCATGGTGTTTTCTGAGTAGCCTGATCCTGTTGAGTTGGAAGAGGAGATCAAGTTTCGGAAAGCTTCCTGTGATCTGTTAGGTGACTTTCTCTAGCGACACATTTTAACAGCGGTTTAAGATCAGGCCTGACGGTTTATTCAGCATTCTCCTCGACATTTGCGAGGAGGCAGTTGCAGGGCCGGGTTTCAGGTTTTATGTTTTACTTTCAGTTTCTTTTTGCTCTGTTGGATTGCGGCTTTGTTTCTAAGCCCTGTTTCTGGCAGTAGTGATAAACCTGGTAAGTGAAGGGGTTTGTAGAAGAGCATGCCATTAAAGTCAGTGTGTGCAGCATGTGTGCTTCGGAGAGGCCGTTTGTCAGATTTAGGACTGTGCAGACCATGTCAGCAAGCAGATTCAGAGGCAGGGTGCTGTTTGCTTAAATTGGCAGATGAGGAAGGTTCTCATTTAGATGCGTTAAATGTTTTATCAAATGCTTCAAGTGTCCACTTGAAGAGGTTTTTAAGGAAGACTTTTCTGATACAAGAAATGTTGGCATCATCAAAGGGGAAGCAATTTGGAAAAATACTCTTTGACTGAATTAAAGAATAAAGACTCAGACCCTTTTCCATAGCGCCTCTGCTAGATCAGTCCAGACCATAGGTTTGTCCCCCACCAACCAGCAAATGAGACAGAGAAAATACCAGAAGAATGTGATGACCTCCTCCCTGGTACTATAGCCAATACAGCTAGGGGCACTCTTCAGTATTTTTTCTCTGTCTCAGCAGATGGTGGTTGACTTATGCAGCTCTTGTATGGACTGCCCTAGGCCATGAGGTCCTGAGTGGTTCGGTCCTCCTGTCCCATGGGGATGTAGGAGACACACTCTTGGTGGGACTGAACCTGGTGGGGCAGCAGCTCAGCAACGGATCAGTTGTGCAGGAGTACAAAGAGGGTACCTGGCTCTGCTAGACATAGTAGCCCACAAAGAAAAACCCCAGCTATCGGCAATACTTAATACTAAATATTACTAACAATTACCACAGCACCCCTTCCCAAAAATATCCGATTGGATATTTTTGGGAAGGGGTGCTGTGGTAATTATTAATATTTAGACATAGTAGCCCGGCTGTGTGCTAGCAAAAAAAAAAAAAAGTTTAAAGGACACACCGGGTTTTGGAGAAGATTCAGACAACGGAGCTTCACAACTACAGGCTCCATTTCCCCTCAGGCAATTTTCCCCCGATCTCTGCTCCTCACCTCTGTGCCTGAAGGCCTGAGGTTGGGCAGACATGCGGCAATAGCCTTCACCGGTGTTCCTGCCTTGTAGGTATTGTACTCGAGAGGCTTCTGTTGCGGCGCGTTGCAAAAAAAAAAAAAAAAGAGATCACAAAGGCTTTGAGGGTCTGTTCGGTCTGTGTGGGCCGCGTGTTCAATAGCAGTATGAGTCATGCTAGGGAGGAGGACTAGCGAAGTAGCAGAGGCAGACAGAGTGTTGGGCTATCATGCGCTTCAGCCCTGCGGCCTAGTTCCCGCCCATGCTACATGCTTCAGGCCGCCTGATTCACCTCATTTTGCTAGCGTTGGGCAGGCCGACTCTTTGCTGGTACTTCACCTGTTGGTATTTCCTAGGGTTCCTGCTCTGCAATCAGTCAGATTATTGCAGTCTCTGTGGCCGTGTTATCCTGCCAAGGCAGGGTGCCTAGCATGGCGCCGCGGTGTTTGGGCTTTGGCAGACGATGCAGAGTGTTGATCGACCAGATGTGTGCCTCCTTGCCACGGACCCGTGTCAGGCTTCCGGGTCCAGCACTGTGCCACTCCAGCAGTCCCAAAGTCCCTCTTCACCAACACTGTTGGCATAGAAGGTGAAAGACAGACCCATGGAGCTCCCGCTGATCTCGGGGGATGTTCAGCCTGCCGAAGAGGCAACACAAGACGATACCACAGAATTTGCTGCACTCTTTCGGCAGGCTTGAGACATTTGGATAAGCTGGCAGACTTTGGCTGTACCCTCCTCTTTGCCGGCAGCACCGGGACTGCGACAGGTCTTAGAGGCTGCAGGCA
This sequence comes from Ichthyophis bannanicus, assembly GCA_033557465.1. NCBI lineage: Eukaryota > Metazoa > Chordata > Amphibia > Gymnophiona > Ichthyophiidae > Ichthyophis > Ichthyophis bannanicus. Next base: position 12,057,381 of record CM066037.1, read on the forward strand.
GGACTACTTTGGAGATCAAGCACTCTGGGGCCCCTAGGGAGAACCATGGGGCCAAACGCCACTGCAAGGCATTGCTCTGGGCTCTTGGGCACCTAGATTCTCCTGAAGATGCGGACCAGGACAGCGAGGGCTTGTTGGCGTCTGACTCAAGCTTCGAAAAGGGGGAATATGGACCCTCTGAGGACGAGTAATTGTCATGGGTGATTCACCTGTTTCATAAGGAGGAGCTCACAGCCTTTTTTGAACAGGTCACTGCAGAGCTCCACATTCAGGAGGTGGCTGGACTTCCGGAGCCTGTTGGCTTTGGACCCTATTCTCTGGGAAGTCCGACTGCCGTCAAAAGCCTTTCCTTTTCCTCCAGAGCTGCAACAGCTGGTCTCTGAAGATGGGAGTCACTGGATGCTTCTCTTGAATCGGCTCGCCACTTTGGAAAGATCTATGCTTGGACCCAGGAGGCGCTTCAGAGCTGGCTCCGGTATCCCAAAGTAGTTTCCCTGGTCACTGCAGTGACCAAGAAGACTACAATTCCAGTCAAGGGTGGAGCGGCTTTCAAGGATCCGCAGGACCGCAAGGTGGAGAATTTATTAAAGACTCTCCACATCCACGTTAGCCCTACAAATAGCAGCCTGCAGCGGTCTTGTAGCTTGAGCCTTACTTTGCTGGATCCAGCTGTTGCCAGAGGACATGACATCGGCTCACTTGGAGTCTGTGTTCGCATTCCTGGTGGATGGACTCTACGACCTACTTTGTTTAGCTGCACGGGCTGCAGCGGCTGCGAACGTTGCTTGGGATTGGCTGTGGCTTCGCAATTGGCCAGTGGATGCTGCCTCGAAGACTCGTTTGGCCGGCTTGCCATTTAAAGGTGGGCTGCTATTTGGGGAAGACCTAGAGAAGCTGATCAAGAATCTGGCCGAGGTTCAGCCGCAGCACTTGCCAAAGGATAAGCCTAGGGACTCTGCACGCCAGACCTCGGACTCTAGTCCAGGCGCTCAGCGTTCTGGTCGCCATGATGAGCGACATTACTGCACCAGTCGACAGGCTGCTTCTTATTATGCCTCCAGCAACCGTGGACATCCCTTTTGAGGAGCTCTGTGTCCACAGAATTTGGCAGCCAGCTCTCCGGAGATCCAGTCCTCCCACCCCCTGCTCCTCCCTCTGATGGTCCCGGGGCCCATTCCGCAATGCCACAGGTTGGTGGGAAAATTTGCCTGTTTTACCAGGAGTGGGCTCAAATCACCTCGGGTGCCTGGGTGCTCAAGATAATTCGTCACGGATATGCTCTCGACCTCGCCAGACCCATTCACAATGCCTTTTTGGTGTCACCTTGCAGCTCAGGGGTCAAGCACATAGCCATCGCAGACACGCTGCATTGGCTCCAACATCTCGGGCCGCTGGTGCCTGTCCCAGCTCACGAACGAGGGCAGGGATGCTACTCCATTTACTTCATGGTGCCAAAGGAGGAGGGCGCCTTTAGGCCGATCCTCAACCTCCATGGCATCAATAGGAGTTTGCGCATCCCTCACTTTTGAATGGAAATGCTACAGGCCGTGATCTAAGCCGTGCGACCCAGCGAGTTCCTCGCCAACCTTGACCTCACAAAGGCATATTTGCACATTCCTATTCGCAAGGACCACCAACACTACCTGTGTTTTGCAATCCTGGGGCAGCACTACCAATTCTGCATGCTGCCATTTGTTCTTGTGACCACGCCCAGGACCTTTTCCAAGGTCATGGTGGTGGTGGTAGTGGCAGCGGCGCTCCATTGTGAGGGAATTTGGGTGCATCCTTATCTCGATGACTGGCTCATTCGGGCATGCTCTTATACAGCAGTGCTACAGGCTGTGTGGAGAGTAGAACAACTCGGTTGGGTGGTCAACTACAGCAAGAGCTCCTTGGATCCATCCCAGCAGTTGGACTTCCTCTGGGCGCATTTTGACACCGTCAAGGGCACTGTGTGTCTCTCTCGAAGGAGTGCTGGAACAAGTTTCAATCTCAACCATTCAGGTTCCAGAGGTGTGCGGTGCCCCGCGACAGGGACTACCTTCGGCTTCTTGGCACAATGGCAGCAACATTAGACATAGTTCCCTGGGCCAGGGCGCACATGCATCTCCTTCAACAGGTGCTGCTGAGCCGATGGTCCCCGTTATCCGAGAACTACTACTGCCGACTACCACTGTTGACGGAAGTTCCTCCAGTCTTCCGCGGTGGGCGGACCGTGAAACCCTTTGCAAGGAGGTTCCTTTGGACCATTCATCCTGCATGGTGGTAACGATAGACGCAAGCTTGTCAGGTTGGGGAGCCCACTGTCTCCATCACACGGCTCAAGGCACGTGGTTTCAGTGGGAGGCGAAATGGCCCATCAATCGTCTGGAAGCTTGGATCATTCACTTAGCACTCCTGCGCTTTCAAGCATTGCTTCAAGGACAGACGATGTGAGTCCTGTCGGACAGTGCAACGGCGGTGGCCTATCTCAATCACCAAGGGGCACCAAGTGTCCTGACGTAGCAAGGGAGATGTCCCTCTTGTTTCCTTGGGCTGAGTGGCATCTCCAGGCAATCTCGGCGCAACACATCGCAGTTGAAGCCGATTACCTCAGCTGGCAACAATTGGACCCCAGAAAATAGGAATTTGTGCCTTGGACGTTCCAACGCATAGTTGACCGGTGGGGGCAACCAGAGATGGATCTCATGGCAAGATCGACCAACACGACAGTGGCGACCTTTTCCTGCCGGCAGAGCCCGGGTTCCAGGGGACAGGACGCCTTGGTGCAGTTGAGGTCTCCTGCATCGCTCCTTTATGCCTTCCTGCCATGGCCCATGATCACCCGTGTACTGCGCAAAATAGAGGGTCACCTGCATCAGGTAGTCCTAGTAGCTCCGGATTGGCCTCGGCGGCCGTGGTATGCGGATCTGGTTCAGTTACAGGTCCAGCCCCCTCTGCCTCCCAGGGCTCGCAGGGGCCTCTTAAAACAAGGGCCTATGTGTCTAGACGACCCAGGTCATTTCTCGCTTATGCATGGCTATTGAAAGGAGGCAACTGATGCGCAAAGGCTACTCGATAGAAGTGGTCGCCATGCTGTTGCAGGCCAGGCGCCGTTCTACCTCCCTGGCCTACATGCGCGCTTGGCGCAAGTTTTTGAGGACTGGTTTCCGGTTTGACTGTTAATTTGGTTCAAGGGCCTCTTGGTAAACTCGTCGGCTTGCTACATAACTGAAGAGTTGCCCCTAGCTGTACTGGATATAGTACCAAGGATGATGCCATCACATTCTTCTGTTTTTTTCTGTCTCACATCTGGTCGGGGAACAACCCTGTTGTCTGGACTGGTCTCGCAGAGCTCCAGGAAAGGAAATTAACGGTAAATAAATTTTCCCCTTTCACCTGAATTTGTTTTCTTATTGCACAAGGCTTACTTTTTGTAAAAGGGAAACAAACAGCAGGTTTCATCAAAGTTTATTCAAGACTCACTTTTCAATTTTGGACATTTGGAACCACCAGTGTTATTTTGAGAGGGAGCCTCGGATCACTCAAGAGACTCAGAAGATCTGCCAAAAGGAACATCAGGCTCTACTGAAAGAGGTCTTCTTCGGTTGGGACAGGAAGACTATGAAATTTCGGCTGGAGAAGACCTACATGTTGTAAGAATCTTTAGACGAGAAGAGCTTAAGGGGCTCATCGAGCACTCCTTAGAAGCACTTCATATTCCTTTAGATTCACAGGTTCAGGATACAATGCTGGAAGATCCTTTGCTGCAAAGAATCCAGACAACAAACAGCTTTTCCAATTTGTAGAGCAATAATGCAAATGATAGAAGCCGAATGGGTTACGGGGAGGCCAAACTATGGCTTGCCTTTATCTTATTCCTTTAGCAGAGAAAGAGCTCCTCTTAAGGTAGATGCCTTAGTATCAGCAGCGACTAAAAACACCACTATTCCAGTAGAAAGTGGAACAGCACTAAAAGCCGCAGTATAAGAGGCTTGAGACTCTACTGAGACAGGTGTTTGAGGTTTTTGCCTTAGCACTGCAGACTTCAGTGTGTGGAGCATATGTAGCAAGGGCATGCCTTCGCTGGGTCCAAGCTCTTTCTGAAACCGTGGCAACAGACATGTCACAAATGCAGGAGGTAATCAGAATGGAGTCAGGGGCAGCATATTTGGCAGATGCCCATTATGATCTCATTAGAGCTTTAGCAAACAGCATGGCTTTGTCAGTAGCAGCTCGACAATTGCTATCCCTGCGCAACTGGTCAGCTGATGTCTCCTCAAAGACTAGACCTAGTAGACTTCCTTTTTGAGTTAAACGTCTATTGGGGAAGCTTTAGAGAAATTGGTTAAAGACTTAGGAGAATCAAAACTAGCTAAGCTTCCAGAGGATAAGCTAAAGACATCTAGATCATTTAACGATTCAAAGCCATTTTTTAGAGATTTTTGTAGATACAGAGCTACAAGGTTTGCGCCTTATCAGAGAACAAGGCCTTATTCAAAAGGTCAGCCCTTTTGTGGAGGAAGAGGAGCAGGATCCTTTTCAAATTCAGGATCAGGTCAAAAGAAGACGCAATGAGATTCGGCAGACCCAGGTAGAGGAGATACAAATAGGCAGATGTCTTCAATGGTTCTACTCTGCTTGGGTCCAAGTTACTTTAGACCAATGGGTACTCGAGAGAATTCACAAGGGCTACGTTTTGGAATTTGCAAAGCCTCTCAAGGATGCATTTGTTCTTTCTCCATGCAAAGCTCCAGAAAAGCAAGCTGCGGTCAAAGAAACCTTGTAAAGTCTGCTGCATATCCAGGCTGTAGTTCCAGTACCCTCACAGCAGATAGGCTCAGGACGTTATTCCATATACTTTGTGGTACCCAAAAAAGAAGGAACATTTCATCCAATCTTGGATTTAAAATAAGTAAATCGGTCTTTAAAGATACCTCATTTTCGTATGGAGACATTATGGTCAGTAATTGCAGCAGTACAAAAGGGGAGTTTCTAACAACCTTAAATCTAACAGAAGCTTATCTCCATATCCCAATTTGCAAGGAACATCAACATTATCTTCGATTTGCATTGCCAACAGGCCATTATCAATTTCAAGCACTTTCATTTGGTTTAGCAACAGCGCCAAGAACCTTCACAAAGGTTATGGTAGTTGTAGCAGCAGCTTTGCATCAGGAAGGAGTGCTAATACATCCTTATCTGGATGATTGGTTAATACGAACAAAAATGATGGAGGAGAGAAAATTGGCAACCAAGAAAGTGATCAGTCTCTTGCAACATCTTGGTTGGGTCATTAACGAAGCCAAATGTCAGATCACTCCATCTCAATCCTTGATTCATCTAGGGGCAAGATTCGACACATGGCAAGGAATGGTGTTCTTAATACATGAGAGAATGTTCAAGACTCGGTTACAAATTCGTCTGTTTTTACAAACAGAACTCCAACAGCATGGTCGTATCTACAGATACTGGGGTTTATCGTGACAACATTGGATTTGGTACCACAGGCACTTCAAAGGGACTCAGTGGGGTTTGCAAACAATGCCATTAAGACACAGACTTGTTTGTCCTGCAGAAGCAAGAATCGGTCTAAAATGATGGCAGACATGCCATTAGAAACCCCAAAATGGACATTTGTTATAACAGATGCTAGTCTGAAAGGATGGGGAGCTCATTGCCAGGGGCAAAGAGAATGGAGCAAGGAGCAGAAATTGTGGTCAGTCAAGCATTTGGAGATGAGAGCAGTCTTTCTAGTGTTTAAAGGCTTTTCGAATAAGTCTCGAAGGAAAGGCTGTAAGAGTATTCTTGGACAATGCAACAACAGTAGCATACATCAGTTGACAAGGAGGCACAGGCAGTCTAATATTGTCCAGAGAGATGGTACCTTTACTAAGTTGGGCAGAACATCATCTGATGGCCTTTTCAGCGGCTCATATAGCAGGAGTTGAAAATGTGGAAGCAGACTTTCTGAGTCAAAATCGTCTGGATCCAGGAGAGTGGTCTCTAGAGGAGACAGTCTTTCAAGAGATCATCCACAGGTGTTGAAATTCAGTAATGGACGATGGCAATGGTAAAGAATGCAAAATGCCAGTGGTTCTTTAGTTGAAGAAGAGAAAGAATGCTTGAAGGAATAGATGCTCTGACACACAGCCATGCCCGAAGAATGCACTGCTATATGCATTACCACCGTTGCCACTAAAAGGTTGGATGTTGCAGTGGATAAAGAGACACAAAGGTATAGTGATTCTTATAGCTCTAGATTGGCCTCGGAGACCTTGTTATGCAGATCTCATTTGGCTGGTGCAAACAAAACAATGGAGACTTCCATTAAGAGGGAATCTTCTATCACAAGGCCCAGGGGGTATGCATCAAATAGATTGGTTCTTGCTTACGGCATGGCTCTTGAAAGGGCTCAGCTAGTAAAGGGTGGTTATTCAACAGCAGTGATTGCAAAACTCATAAAATCTCATAGACTATTGACATCCTTAGCATATATAAGAGTTTGGCTTATTTTTGAGCACTGGAGCAACGAGAACAGAATAAAGCCATTCCGTGCTACTATTCCAGATATTTTGTCTGTCTTACAAGAAGGAGTTGATAAAGGTCTTGCACTGAATTTCATAAAGGTGCAAGTGGCGGCCTTATTATGCTATAGAGGTTGAGTTGAAGGTCATCATTTAGCATCACATCCAGATGTTATACATTTCATCAAGGCGTTAAGTCAAATTAGACTACAGGTACGTTCATTATTTCCATCTTGGGTTCTAAATCTAGTGCTCACAGTGCTGACAGAATCGCCATTTGAACCTTGGAAGGAGGCAACTTTAAAGGATTTAACGTTAAAGGTCGTATTTTTAGTGGCAATATGTTCAGCACGTCGTATATCAGAGTTGCAAACATTATCATGTCAAGAACCTTTTCTATTGATATCAAAGGAAAAGGTTGTTTTGCGTACAGTTCCATCTTTATTGCCTAAAGTTGTCACCATGTCATATTAATTAATTGTTTTGTCCAGTTTTCAAGAAACAGTCCTCAATTACGAAGTTTGGATATGCGTTTAGTAAGTCACCATTACCTGAAGCGTACAAAGACATTTTGAAAATCAGAACGTTTATTTGTGCTTTACGGAGGACCACGTAAAGGAGAAGCGGCTTCAAAGGCAACAATTGCACGCTGATTGAAAGAGACAATAGTGTCTGCTTACTTATTGTGCACCATGGCTACCATTACTTGTCCACTCCTGCTCCTCTCCATCCTCTCTTGCATACTACATATTTCCTCTGCTCTAACATCTGATATCAACCCCATACCTATTCACCAAACCCGTAATAGGAAACCCCATCAAAATTATCCACAAAGTATATACTATAGTAGGCACAACTACTGTCTATATGTAACTCTTGAAAATACAAACAACAAGAAACCTAATCCAAGAACTACTCCACAGAATCTCAAGTGTGCCCTCATTAACGCACGCTCAGCCCGCAACAAATGGCCAGCTATCATTGACCTTATATCAAACCTCACACTAGACATCCTACTGATCACAGAAACATGGCTTTCTAATACCGACAATGTCCTAATGAACCATCTTACCCCACCTAACTACACCATCTATACCTGTAACAGAGAAAACAGAAAGGGAGGAGGAGTTTGCATAATAGCAAGAACAGATTTGAAATATCACGTGATATCTACCAATGCCACAAACCACACAAATACGCTATCCATCTCCAATAATAGCAACACCATAAACCTCATCTACAGAGCCCCAAATGCTCCAGCTGATGATCTCTCAACCATAATTGATATTGCCATCAACCCATCGGATATCAACAAACCTAACTGGATCCTTGGAGATTTTAACCTTGCCTCCACACCACCTTCAGTGTCCACCTCCTTCCTTGATGCCATGATTAACTTACACTACGATCAAATTGTAAAAACATCCACTCATAAACAAGGAAATCTCCTTGACCTCATATTTGCACCATCAGCACACCCGAATCTGATAAACCAACCCGAACCCCTATCAACCCCAGTCCCCTGGTCTGATCACAAACTTATCTCATTCATCATTCCATCTACCGAATTTCCAAACAAGTCACCTGATGCTTACCCACCACCAAAACCAGCACGATTCCAACCTCTCAACATGGACACAATCACCTCCCTTACCATGCCAAAACTCTCCACTATACCTAACAACATCGATGACACTGTATCAAACTGGAACAATGCTCTTCGACTATCAGCGCAACCTACCACTACACATGATAAAACCTCTACCAACTCTTCTATCACCAAGAAAAAGAACGCACCATGGTTCTCCTCAGAGTTACGAACCTCCCTACAACAACTGAGGAGACTAGAGAAGAAATGGAGACACTCCCTAAACCCTCATGACCAGTCCATTTACCTAGCCAACTTGAAGTCCCACCGCCAGCTAACCTGGGAAAAGAGAAGAGAACACCATACAAAGCTACTTAGCCGTTCCCTCAACAAACCAAGAGATCTCTTCCAAATAGTAAAATCCCTAACCACTGAACCTCCCTCACCACAACAGGAATATATACACCCACAACTATATGCTGATTACATCTAATCCAAGGCAATCAAGATCACTGAAGCAACCACAAATGTAACCAAGCAACCTTCCAACGTCCAATTCATACTCAATAATTTCTCATCTCCAACTCCAAAGTCTATTGAAGAAATTATTACATCCATCAATGCCACTACAGCTCCAAATGATCCATGTCCAGCCTTCTGGATCAAATCACTTAAAACAGAACTTAGCCCATACATATCAGCATTAGCTGACCAGTCCCTTAGATCCGGGATATTTCCAACAGCTCTCAAGCACACCTCCATCCGTCCCCTACTGAAGAACAACAAACTGGATCCGAAAAAGGAAGACTCCTATCGCCCAATTTCAAGCATTCCTTTACTAGCCAAGATCCTAGAAAAAGTCGTTCTCAGACAAATTCAACAACACATTGATTCCGAGGCCCCACTAGATCCAAACCAACATGGCTTCAGGGAAGCCCACGGAGTTGAAACCCTCCTAACTTCCCTATTGAACACACTCATTAATACAACAGACAATATCAGAAATGGAGTCGCCATGATCTTCCTAGACATAGCAGCAGCTTTTGATTCTGTTGACCACAACCAACTACTCACTAAGCTCCACGAAAAGGGAATTCAAGGAACGGCACTGAATTGGTGCAGATCTTACCTAGAAGATCGCTGGCAACAAGTACGGACTGGTGATACCACATCTCAACCTTTTCATCAGAAGCAAGGAGTTCCGCAAGGTTCCTCCCTTTCAGCCCTTCTATTTAACATCTATATGCAACCTCTCAGCAACATCTCCCGCTCTTTCGGAATATCATGTCTTATCTACGCAGATGACGTGCTCTTATTCACTCCAATTAATATATTAAAACCTGACTACACTACACTAATCACCTGCTTCAACTCGATATCAGATTGGCTACTCTCACAAAACCTCAGAATCAATTTTAAAAAAACCGAAGTCCTGATTGTCACTAGAAACAAAGACTTCTCTCCCCCACCAACTCTAAGAACACGAGATGCTGATCTACCACTCAAAACCTCAATACGTTATCTGGGTGTTATACTTGACCAGCGACTTGAATTCAAAGATCACATAAAAAATACTGTAAAAGCCATTTACTACAAAATCAGGACTCTTCGACACCTCAGACCTATGCTTGAACCATCTGACTTCCGTACAACCTTCCAGGCATTAGTCACTCCGCATTTTGACTATGCAAATATCGTTCTTCATGGCCTACCCAAGAGCACTCTAAACCCGCTTCAATTGGCCATGAATACAGCGGCCAGAGTTCTTCATGGATCCCCAAAAAGCCAACATATTACTCCCATCCTATTTGACCTCCACTGGCTCCCACTAGCTTGCAGGATTTTATACAAAGCTCTCATCCTGACCTTCAAAGCATTCCACCATATCTCATCATCCTCCTTATCTGATCTCCTCCATCACACACAGAACACCAGATCTAGACGTTCTGTAACAGAGAACATGCTAACAGTCCCAAATGACAGCAAAAAACTCACTCAAACAACCACTTTAAGAGCATTCTCTTCCTTCGCCCCTAGATGCTGGAACACGCTTCCACCTAGTATTAGATCACAAAAAGACCTGTCCCAGTTCAGAAAATCCATAAAAACACATCTCTTCCTACAACACTTCTCACAATATACTGACCCCCCTCCCACACAGACCATTGATCACGGCTAGTCAAATAAGCTCCCGAAACCTTACCACTTGATCTAGACCAAGCCTCACAAACCCTACCTTTAGAGCTCGAGCATTTAAGAACCTATTGTAAATAATTGAAAATATCTGTTAATTGTTAATCCCTGTTATCCATGTTTTTATTCCCTGTTCTCTGTAAACTTAACATTTGTTTTATGTTTAAGTACAAAATTTGTTAAAATGTAAACCGCGCTGATATCAAAAGTGCGGTATATAAAAGCTGTTAAATAAATAAATAAATAAAAAGACCATACCTAAAGGCTAAAAGCACATTCAACCAGGGCTCAGGCAGCTTCATGGGCAGAATCTAGCCTGGTGCCACCAGCAGACATTTGTAAGGCAGCAACATGATCTACCTTACATACCTTTAACATCTCTATCTGTGCCCCTTGGAGCGCTTAACATTAAAACAGTAACTTCAATCCAACAACCAACAGAACTAACAATTGCTCAGTAGTGCGGCATTCCCATCAGGGTGTGCCTCCACTCCCCCATATTTATAGACAAACAATCGGATCCACATGTAGATCAGGGTTGTGGAGAGGAGCCCCCCACATTCCCTCCCTTGTGTTTTGCCCCATCTAAGGGTACCAGATTTCCTCCATCTTTCTTTCTTCCCTAGCATTTCCTGAAAAATCTTATCAAACTTCATAGCGTCGCCCACTTTACCCCACCAGTCTGCAACTGCAGGGCTCCGCATTTCATTCCATTTCCAGGCCATTAACAGCAACTTGGCTCTCAGGGTAACAGCCCCACTGTATGCAGCTCCTATAGGGCCCAGTAACAACTGATCCCCTATACCCCACTAATCTCCAAGACCATGCTCTCCCAGTAACTATGGATTTTCCGGGCAGTCCCAACACATGGTAAAACGAACCCACAGCTCTGCAATCCCTCCAGCATTGCCCCGTGGCCCTCTGCCGTGCCTTATACAGCTGAAGAGGCGTTACATAGGCATGATGCAAGAGCTGCAAGTGGGTTTGCCTCCTAGAGGTCACACCCATACATCTATAGGCCCCCACATGTACACTTTCCCAGTTCCCTCTGCAATCAGCTCTGCCAGCCCGCTACATGTGCCGGCATGGGAGAGCTGGCTTTCTGGGGGAAAAACCCCTATATAATTTGGATAATAGTGCTTTTTTCCCCATTCCCCCAAACAGCCTTTCTAGCAAGGTAGGTGTCTGACCCAGCTGCTCCCCCAATCCCTGGCTGCCCTAGAAAAAATTTAAGCTGATAGTAGGGGACTTTAAATCCCAGAAATTCCTCCAACTCCCTCAACGACCAACAGGACCAGTCTCTCTTATCAGGTCTGAGAGGCGGACGATTCCTTTCTCCTCTCATTTTTGCACCAGTATGGCAAATTCTGGTCCCGAGCGAGGTTTATAATCATGTATCTTTGACCATTTAGAAAAACAGAAGGAAGGTATTTTTTCTTCAAACAAGATCTCCCTGAGTCAACAATGGGGTCAGAAATGGCTGGTCACCCTTACTTCCTGTGCTGATGCCCCTTAAACTTGTGTCCAGTCTTTTCAGCACCCCCCACAGGAATAACTCCGTCTATTCCAGACTTACCCATAGAGCATCCTCAGGCTGCATAGAGTGCACCTGCAAAGCCTGCAGTACTGCCGCCCGGTAGTACAATCCCAATATTGGGAATTTCACAGCCCATGCGTGCCCTTTTTCTACCCTAAACAAACTTTAGAAGTTTCTTTTCCATCTTTGCTGGAACTTAATAGAGATAGTAATGAGCAGCTGCAAAAACATAAAATTAAATTTAGGATTCATTTTCAAAGCTGCTACCTTGCCCATCTAACTCAGGTGCAATTCTGCCCCTCTCTGAAGTCTGTCCAACTGAGAGGGCAGAGGGGAGTAATTAAAGTTAAACCAGTCTCTGGATTTCATCCTATTTAAACCCCAAAGTACTTAATCTTATTATCTGCTCATTGAAATGGAAAGTTGGTTAGAACCTCTTGAGATAAACCCCCAAGATTAAACACCTCTGTCTTCCCGAGATTCACCTTAAATCCCGAAACCTGGGAGAACTGTGGGATTTCTAACAGCTCCGGGAGTGATTCTTATGGCTGCATCATGAATACTAAGGTATCTTCCACATACAGAAGTATCTTATGCTCTGACTTTCCCACCTTAATCGTATGTATCCCTTTATTTAGCTTAACCCTAGCTGCTAAGGCTTCTATAACAATTGCAAAGAGGAGTGGAGACAGCGGGCATCCCTGTTCTGTGCCTCTCCGCAGTGAGAAAGTCTCCAAATATCTCCTGTTCATTAACACCCGTGCTGTTGGATGCTGGTAGAGAGCCTTAACCTCTTGGCGAAATCCCTCCCCCAAATTAAATTTATCTAACATCTTAAATAAAAATCACCACTCTACCTGGTCAAAACGTTTTCCACGTTGAAGGCCACGCATAACGCTGGGGTGGCTTTCTGTTGTATAATGTATAACAGGTTCACTGCTTGCCTAACATTATCAGAGATGATATGACCTTGATAAACCCTGTTTGGCCTGGGTAGATTAGCCATGGAATAATACCCTCCACACACCTAGCTAAGATCTTGGCAAACAGCTTCGTATCGCTATTAGGGCTATAGGCTGATAGCTACCACAACTATTCTTCGACTTGCCTTCCTTGGGTAAGACTATGGTCTATGGTAGGGGTTCACCTTTCAGGGTACTGGTAAAGACTCTGGCCAGGAGAGGAGACAGCTCATCCCGCAGGGCCTGATAAACTTTGGCAGGATATCCACTCCCCCCTCTGGCAACCCTCCTCTTAGGGAGTGCGCAAATGGCCTTCCCTCACCTCCATATCCATGATTGGCCTCCCTAAATGGGCTGCTTCTGTCTCAGTCAATCTAGGAAGAGACAAAGGCCTCAGATAGTTCTCCATCTCATCCTTGCTAGCCGTGCACTCTGAAGAGTATAGCTTTTCATAAAATGTCTGAAATTCTGAGCAGATTCCACTAGTCGAGCAAATGCACTCACCCCCTCCCATGCGATTTCCACCACTAGCCTCTCTACCTGCTGTTTTCTCAGCTGCCAGCTAATAACGTTCCCGTTCTGTTACCCTGTTTCATATAGTTATGCTTCGTTAGTCTGAGTAAATGGGCAACCTGCTCTGCCTCTAAGCCGAGTAGTTGGGCATGGTCAAGTGCAGTAGGACTAATAGCTTACCACTTCTAGTATGTTCCTGCTGAAGGTCTTCAATCTGGGAGAGCAGCCTCACTTTCTCTTTTTTTTCTCTCTCGCTCGCTCCCGATCCCTTTTCTGTTGAATAGCTAATTGGATCAAGAGACCTCTAAGCATGGCCTTCCTTCCATCCCACAAGACCCTATCAGTGACCTCCCCATTGTCATTGACATGCAGGTAGCTCTGCCACTCTAGCTTTAATTTGGTCAGCACTGAATTACTCTTGAGAAGGGATATATTAGCCCATCAGTTGGTTCAGTCAGATTTTTCCCTGGGTCCAAATGATCTCCACCAGTCCTCAACCAATCCATGGTCCGAAACTCCTGAGGGTGAATTTTCAACCCATCAAATCTCCCAATTTGATTCCAGCCCACCAACATGTAGTCTATTCTTGAGTATGTGGCCAAATTTAGGAAGGCCCTAAAGCATCACTTTTTCCTTCAGTACTATTCTCAGGCCGGTGACATTACATAACCAAGTTCATCCTTCATGTCTGTCACAATATCATAATCATACTAGTTGTTTTAATTACTTAACTTATTTAATTCTCCCCATTTAAACCAGGTTGTCTTACCTGTTCTCTGTAAGTTCAATGTATGTTCTGCCTGCATTGTGCAAACTAATGTTTATTGCAAACCACACTGATTTTTAAGAGCACGGTATAAAAAAGAATTAAATAAATAAATAAATGAAGGGAATAGCATGTATATTCCCTTCAAGTGCCATTTCTCTCCCTCCAGAGGTCTACCAGGGTCTCATTACTTTAGGCATCTGTGCAACTCCTTACCCTCCCTTTTGTGCTGCTGCCCCCCATAATTAGAGTGGTCTGACACCCACAGTACTCATTTCATATCTCCTGCAATGATCCAATCCTCTTTGGCTACCTTAACAAATTCCCCAATCCATTCCTGATAAAAGGAGCCTTTCCGCCCATTAGGACCATATAGATTATGTATTGGCAAGATGTTGCTCCACTCTCCACATAATCCAGACGGCCCTCCCCTTTGAGTCTCCTTCCAAAGTATAAAGTACAAACGGCACCCTTTTATGGATTAATATAGCCACCCCCTTTTTTTGGAGTTATATGGCGAGCAATACATCTGATTGTAACCCTGTCATCTCAGCTTTGCGTGTTAGTGCGATATCCACCTGCGAACAGCGTAGCAGCCCCAGTACCCGCTTTCGTTTAATTGGGTGATCAATCCCCCGAATGCAAATTCAGCCTAACTTATACTCCACCATTCGTTCTCAGGAACCCTCACACACACTCCCCTTCATGCAATTCCGCCCCCACACCCCAATCCGCACACACCACTGAACAACAGTACAACTTTAAAGAAACACAACCCTAACACACCTTTCTTTTCTCCTTTCAAGACCCTCTCGCCCCATCTCCTCCTCTTTTCCAAAAAGCAGATTCCCGACAATTCCCCTTGCATTACACACAAACCCAAACCCATACCCATCCCCCTCCTCCCCTCCCCACCCACACAGCAAACTCCCCTCCTCTCCACCAGAGTGCATCCAGGGGTACGTCAACCCTGTAGCCCTCCCCCTGTCATTTAGTTTACTCTCAGACCCAGTCTTGCAAAAAGCCAGTTGTGGCCCCAAGTCCGGATACTGTGCCCCCCTGGGTCTTTCACCACTGCTCGAGTCCAGCACATAAGGGCCACACAAATGGCTGCTCTGCCCCTCTCACACCACCGAGTTTTAAAACGCAGGACTGTGGGCCTTTCAATTCTGTGGATCCTTCTGTTGTTGTTAAGTGCCGTCGAGTCGGAGTCGACTCATGGCGACCCTCTGGATAGCTATTCTAAATTGTGTTTGGTTTTGAGTCAGGCGGCTCATTGTTGACAGACTGGTACCCATAGCTGCTGTTATTGTATCGATCCATCTCATTGCTGGCCTTCCTCTTTTGCGCTGACCTTCTATCTTGCCAAGCATGATGTCTTTCTCTAATGATCTCTCTCTTCACATGATGTGTCCAAAGTATGAAAGTCGAAGTCTTGTCATCTGAGCTTCTAAAGAAAGCTTAGGTTTGATCTCCTCTAGTACCGACTGGTTTGTTCTTCGGGCAGTTCATGGTATACACAGTATTCGCCGCCAGTACCATAATTCAAAGGCATCAATTTTCTTCCTGTCTATCTTTTTCACTGTCCAGCTTTCACATCCATTTGATGTTATTGAAAATACCATGGCTTGAACAAGTCTAATCTTTGTACGGAGAGAGACATCTCTGCTCTTGAGAATCTTATCTAGGTCTTTCCTAGCCATTCTGCCAAGAGCAATGCGTCGTCTGATTTCTTGACTGCTTGTTGCTTCTTTATTGATAGTTGATCCAAGTAGGTTAAAGTTGTTCACGATTTCAAATTCTTCTCCATCAACAATGAACCTGTTGATTATGCCAGTTGTCATGATCTTTGTATTCTTTTCATTAAGGTGCAGGCCCATTTTGAGACTGTTCTTTGATTGTAAGAAGCAAATGTTTCAGATCATCTTCACTTTCAGCCAGTAATGTGGTATCATCACAATAGCAAAGGTTATTGATGAGTCTTCCACCAATCTTCACACCTCTGTTGTCTTCATACAATCCTGCTTCTCTGATGATTTGTTCTGCATATAAATTAAACAGGTAGGGGGAAAGTATGCAGCTTTGTCTTACACCTGTGCTTATTTTAAACCATTCTGTTTCTCCTTGTTCCGTTCGAACTGCTGCTTCTTGATAAATGTACAGATTGTGCAAGAGTACGATCAGGTGTTCTGGTATACCCATGCTTCTTAATGTGGCCCAGAGTTTCTCATGGTTTACACAATCAAAAGCCTTGCTAAAGTCGATAAAGCACAAATAGATATCCTTTTGGTATTCTTTAGTCTTTTCAAGGATCCATCTCACATCCGCAATGATGTCTCTCGTTCCTCGCCCTTTCCTGAACCCTGCTTGCACTTCAGGTAGTTCTTGTTCCAGGTATGGTTGTAGTCTGTTTTGAATAATCTTCAGTAGAATCTTGCTGGCATGTGGGATCAGAGCGATTGTGCGATAATTTCCACAGTCAGTTGGATCACCTTTCTTTAGTATTGGTTTAAACACAGATCTTTTCCAGTCAGTTGGCCATGATGCTGTCTTCCATATTTCTTGGCAGAGCCTTGTAAGTACGGTAACAGCTGCATCAGATTGCTGTAATACTTCTATGGGAATGCTATCAATGCTTGGTGCTTTGCTCTTTGATAAGGCTTTCAATGCTGCTTTAACTTTTTCTTTCATCACCAATGGTTCCCGATCATAAGGTACAGGTTGAAACGGCTGTTGGTCCACTTGATCTTTATTATATAAAAACTCTGTATATTCCTTTCACCTTTTCTTGATCTTCTCAGCATCATTCAACATAGAACCTTGAGCATCTTGTAACATTCCAATTCGAGGCTGGAACTTTTTCTTTAACTCTCGTAGCTTTAGGAAAACCGATCTTGTTCTTCCTCTAATAGTTTCTGCTTCTATTTCCTTGCATGCGTCGTTGTAGTACTTTTCCTTGTCCTGTCTTGCTGCACGTTGGAAATCTCTGTTGAGTTTTGTTATTGTCTTTCTTTCTCCTCTGGCTTTAGCTTCTCTGCATTTCTGGGCAATTTTCAGAGTTTCTTCCGTCATCCATTTTGGCCGTTTTTGCTTTTTCACCTTTTGTAGAGACTTCTCGCTTTCTTCCAACACAACCTTCTTGATGTCATTCCATAACTCTTCTGGAGCTCTGTCATTTGTATCTAAAGCAGCAAATTGATTTTGCAGGCAGTCTTTAAATTCCAGTGGTATATTCTCAAGGTCATATTTTGCTGCATTCATGAGTGGTTTGCGCTTTTTCAACTTTAGCTTGAGTTTGCATACTAGTAGTTGATGATCTGTACCACAGTCAGCTCCAGGTTTTGTCTTTGTTGATGTGTTAGAACTTTTCCATCGTTGACTTCCACAGATGTAGTCAGTTTGATTTTTATACAATCCATTGGGTGAAGTCCATGTGTACAGTCGCCGCTTGTGTTGATGGAAGGAGGTGTTTGAGGAGGTGTTTGAGATGCAGAATTCTATCAGTCTTTCTCCAGCTTCATTTCTGTTGCCATGTCCATATTTTCCAACTACTTTGCCTTCTTCTTTGTTGCCAGCGTTTGCGTTCCAGTCACCCATGACTATCAAGATATCCTGTTTGCATGTTCTGTCAATTTCAGCTTGTACTTGTTCATAGAACTCTTCAATTTCATTCTCTTCTGCAGCTGTTGTTGGGGCATATACTTGAATTATAGTTGTGTTAATAGGCATTCCTCGTAGACGAATAGAGATTAAGCATTCACTGACTGCATTGTATTTCATTACAGTTCTTGCATGTTTCTTTTTTATTATAAATGCAACGCCGTTTCTTCTTTGTCTTTCATTTCCAGCATAGTAGACCATGTGATCATCTGATGCAAAGTGCCCGATGCCAGTCCATTTCAGTTCGCTGACACCCAACAGATCAAGTTGTACACATTCCATTTCATTCTTGACCACCTCCAACTTCCCTTGGTTCATGCTTCGTACGTTCCATGTTCCAATGTGTAAGACAATGCGCATGTTCCAATTCCATGTTCCAATGCGTGGATCCTTCTGTACAGTCTTTATCACTGCCCAGGTCTATCTGGCATCACCCACCTGCGATCCGGCCACTGATTCCTCTCTGGACTCCCCCATCGGAGAGGTGGGGGCCTTCACAAGCCCCAGCTGCTAGGCTGGCCTGTGTGTTGGTGACCACCGTGGCCATTTATGGTGTGCGGGGAAGGTCTTCTCGGGGAACTTCCTGTGAGCGCCTTGATATACTTGTCAACGGCCGCCGGCGAAGTAAAACGTTTTCTGCTGCCCTTATCTATAAAAGTCAGTTTGACTGTGTACCAAATGGCTGCCCTTATTCCATGTTGGCTCAAAGTCTCTTTGCACTTTAGTAGCTCTCTCCTCCGACGCACGGTCTCTGCAGCCAGATCTGGGAAAACCATCACTTTCTAGATATGGGAGACCAGAAAAACCTATTTTTCTGGTCTCCCAAATGATGAATTCTTTATCTTGGAAACATATAAATTTAACTATAAATGCTTGCGGATGGCTATTATTCTCCGGCCTAGGTTTCAGCTCCCTGTGGGCTCGTTCCAACTCATACTCTCTATTATCCGGAGACCCTGGGAAACAAAACTGTAAGAGCTCACGTACAAAGCTATATGCATCAGTACCTTCTTTGCCTTCCGGTACTCTTAAAATACATACAATTGAGCATCTTTTTCCATCTTCTCGAGGTTCTCCATCTTCTCTCTCATCCAGGCCATTTGCATCCGACCCAGATTGTCCGATAGGCATTTTTGCATGTTCTCTGTCTGCCAGATGCGTTGTTCCGCTTGCTCCAGCCTCTCTCCAATAGCCACAGATTTTTCTTCAATTTTATTTTAAGATCTTCTCTACAATTTCTTTTTTTGACACTCGGATCTCCTGTAATACTGTTAGCAACATAGTGCTGCCCACTGGCGGGACCTGTTTGGGCTCAGTGGTCGCCGAAGAGCATGGCGATGGTGGCTGCACAGCTGTTCCTGCCTTGGTCCTGACTGCCTTCATTTTCACCATGTAAAGGCCCAGTATCGATTTCAGTTTAACTGATTTTGGTATGGTGATTATGAGAAATATCACTGGACGCTGCTTCACTAGTGAACGAGGTATTCTTCTTTGCTGTGCGGGGTCAGAAGTGAGCTGTCTCAGCTATGTCTTTTCACGCTGCTATCTTAGCTAGAAGTTGGCTTTTTTTTTTTTAATCATCTCTTAAAATTTCTTCAAAAAGTCCAAACGGTCACAGACCAAAAATTTATGGTAAGGCCATTAGCATCCCACTAAAGTTCTTCAAATTAAAGCTGATTGGAAGTTGTCAAGCAGATTAGTAATGCTGGGTTTTTATACCATTGTGCCACATATTTTATTTGAAGAAAATTAAAGTACGAGTTGCTCGGGAGACAGATAATGACTATGGGGTGTATGGTGGAAGTTAAGAATTGTTGAGTTCTAACCAGTACCAGCTGATATCTCCTTGAGGTTTTTTTTAAATAGTTTCTATGATCCCTAACATTGCTTTTATTTAATCTATTATAAGCCATTCTGGGCTTCTTCCTCCTCTCACACACAGACCAACTCATTCTCTCTTCCATTCTGCACAGAAATTCTTTGGGAGCTTTAATCAGCAACTGTGTAAACACATAAATAAAACACGGAGTCCTCCCATTTTTAAGGCTGCCATCTTCCCCATCCAACTTGGAGACAGCCCTTCCCCATCTCTCCATCTGTTTTTGCAACTTAGTGGCCGAGTAGATAATTGAGCTGAAACAATTGATCTGTCTGGACAGACAACTGGTTTCACTGCTGCTATTTAAAGGGAAGGTTCACCCCCGACAAGCCACTCACAGGACCCAGTTTTATCAAGCTTGATTTTGAAACCAGAGACTAGAATTCCAACAGCAGTGGAATGGAAGCAGCTGGGTCATCCAGGAAAAGCATAGTATCATCTGTGTACAGGAGATCTTTTGTGGAATCCCTATAACCATTTCAATAGCACGTGCAAAGAGCAAGGGCGATAAGGGACACCTCAGTCATGTACCCTGATACAAGAACTCTTCAGAGTGTGATATCCGTTAACCATCCTTGCTCTTGATTGTGCATACAGAGCTCAAACCCTCTGCAAAAAAAAATCCGCCCCCCCCCCCCCCCGGCTCACAGAATCCATTAACTTGAACAGATAACTCTATTCC
The DNA here is from genome assembly GCA_033557465.1 of Ichthyophis bannanicus. Lineage (NCBI taxonomy): Eukaryota > Metazoa > Chordata > Amphibia > Gymnophiona > Ichthyophiidae > Ichthyophis > Ichthyophis bannanicus. The sequence continues at coordinate 12,077,667 of CM066037.1, forward strand.
ACCCCGTTGAGGGCTTTTTCTGCATCCATAGCCACACAAATCGGACTATGCTTTTCCAACTGTGAAGCTTGAATAATATTAATTACCTAGTGAACATTATCCATTATATGCCGGTCTCACACAAATCCAGTCTAAGCTGGATGTACCAACCGAAACGTAACGCAATATTTTGGCAAAGATCTTTACATCCCAATTAAGTAACGAGATAAGCCAGTAACTGCTGCACTGAAGTTCTGGTTTCCCATCATTGTGAGTTAACACAATGGCTAGTGCATCATTAAAAATCTGGGCCAGCAATGGGGCTATATGAATGTTCAGAAATTTGCAATGTTCAGTGGGGAAGCTATCATCCCCAGTGATTTTTCCCACTGCCATACTCTTGATGGCATCTTCCACTTCCAGAACCATAATCGACCTATCAGTCAATCGCTTGTGCTCATGTAGTTTTCAGATTCACTTTACCTGTATTTCAGACCCGTAAAGGTTATTGATTATTTCTTTGCACCTCACCCTTTGTATTAAACACTTCTTTTCACAACTCTGGAGCTTCTATGTTTTTTTTCAGTTGCTATGATAACAACTTACTAGTTTGCCCACCCACTACTTATCCCGCTTAGCCATTTTCATCAAAGATTCTGTCTGCTTCACTTTTATAGCATTAGTCTCAGCCCGAACCCCATGCATTTGTTTATATACCTTGGAACTACCTGAACACTGATGTGTGGGCCTGCAAGTGCCCCAGCTCTGAATGCAGCCTTTCCAGTTCCACTTCCTTCTTTCTTCACTTCAGATGCTATCTGCAGGAGGCAGTCTGTCATATAAGCTTTCCCTGGGTCTCGTAAAAGCCCCACATCTACGCTTTCCCCTCCACTGCTTTCCAAAACTTCTTCCCATGCTTGGACTATATTGCCTTGGATGTCCTCATTCTTGAATAGACTTGCATAGATCCTCCAGTGTCTTACCTGTTGGCCTTCTTGACACCTCTCTATTCTCGAGGTAGTTGTTGCATGTTATGAAACCACGATAGATTAAATCCAAGCCTCAACACCTGCCTCAACTGTTACTTCTTTACTAAAAACATTTCAGTCGAGAACATTACTCCATCTTCCCCACAAAAAAGTAAAATCTTTAACTACTGGGTTCTTCAACCTCCACACCTCAAACCAACCAAAGTTTGTTTATTAAAAACTTGTCATATCACCTGCTACGTCAGTATCGAAGCAGTTTACGTTTACATGAAGCTGCAGTTATAACCACTCTAGCCACATTATTGGGCAGACTAGATGAACCATACTGGTCTTTATCTCCCGTTATATTCTATGTATGTTGTTATGTTTGTTAATAAGGAGGATAAAAAAGAACTACAATGTTAGTTGGAGAATTAAGTACATAAAGTAACACAAAAATAACAGTAAAACCATACACAAAATAAGAAAGGCATGACATCATCGTGGCCCTTGCCCACCTGCACCCTAGTGTGGAGGTCGAGAACCCTTGTTTACTACTACTATTACTGATCATTTGTATAGTGCTATAAGGAGTATGCAGTGCTGTACAGACATGTGTAAAAAAAACCCAGACAGACAACACAACAGCCGAGGACAAGGCTACATCTAGGGGAATATTAAGGAAACACATAGGAGACTAAGCAGATCAGGATCCAAAAGCGACCTCCAAGAGGTGAGTTTTCAGCCTCGATTTGAAAAGGGCCAGAGATGAAGCCTTACGTACAGACTCAGGTAGTTTGTTCCATGCATAAGGAACAGCAAGGTGAAAGGAATGAAGTCTGGAGTTGGCAGTAGAAGGGCACAGATAGAAGCAATCTGCTAGAAGAGCGGAGATCCCGAGGAGGGATGTAGGGAGAGATAGGAGAGGAAAGGTAGTGAGGAGCAGCACTTATAGGTCAGTAGTAGAAGTGCGAATTGGATACGGAAACGGATAGGGAACCAATGAAGCAACTTGAGAAGAGAGGTGTTATGAGCATATCAAGGCTGGCGGAAGATTAGCCGCACAACTCAATTTTGAAGGAGAAGGTGATGGCAGTGGGGGTGTACTATCGACCGCCTGGCCAGAATGAACAAATGGATGATGAAATGCTTAAAGAGATCAAGGAAGCTAACAAAAGTTACAGCAGAGTAGTAATAATGGGTGATTTCAATTACCCCAGTATCGACTGGGTCAGTGTCACGGCAGGACAAGCTAGGGAGATAGAGTTTCTAGATGAAATAAATGACTGCTTCTTGGAGCAGCTGGTTCATGAACCGACCAGAGGGGAAGCCATACTGGACCTAGTCCTTAGTGGAACACCAGATCTGGTGCAAGAAATAAGGGTGTTGGGACCACTTGGCAATAGTGATCATAGCATGATCGTGTTTGATTTAATTAGTGGAGGAGGGATAGTAAAGAAATCCGCAGTACTACCTTTTAACTTTCGAAAGAGAGATTATGATAAAATGAGGAATATAGTTAAGACTTACAGCAAGCTTGGGTGTTGTTTAAAAATACTATCCTGGAAGCCCAGACCAGATGTATTCCACACATTAAGAAAAGTGGAAGAAAGTCCAAAAAACTGCCAGCATGGTTTAAAGGTGAGGTCAGAGAGGCTGTTGCTGCCAAAAAAGCATCTTTCAGGAAATGGAAAAAAGAGCCAAACAACGAAAACTGGAAACACCACAAGCACTGGCAAGTTAAATGCAAAGCATTGATAAGGCAGACAAAGCGAGAATTTGAGAAGGAACTTTCTACGGAAGCAAAAACATGAAATAAAGACTTTTTCAAGTACATTCGTAGCAAAAGGCCTGTGAGAGAGTCAATTGGACCATTAGATGATAGAGGGGTAAAAGGGGCAATAAAAGGAGACAAGGCTATAGCGGAGAGACTGAATGAATTCTTTGCTTCAGTCTTTACTGAGGAAGATGTAGGGATGTTACCCAAGACTGAAGTGGTATTTAAAGGTGATACTGCAGAGGAATTGAGAGAAATATCGCTACACCGGGAAGATGTATTACAACTATTTGATAAACTGAATAGTAGCAAATCACCTGGACCAGATGGTATACATCCAAGAGTGTTGAAAGAACTGAAATATGAGATTGCAGACCTGCTATTAGTAATCTGTGAACTTTCATTACAATCATCTGTAATACCTGAAGATTGGAGGATCGCCAATGTAACGCCAATTTTTAAAAAGGGTTCCAGGGGTGATCCGGGAAATTACAGACCGGTGAGCCTGACATCAGTACCGGGGAAAATGGTAGAAACCATCATAAAGAACAAAATTACACAGCATGTAGATAGTCATGGCTTTAGACAAGGAAGATCTTGTCTTACTAATCTGATATGTTTTTTTGAAGGTGTGAATAAACGGGTAGACAAAGGTGAGTCGGTTGACATAGTGTGTCTAGACTTTCAGAAAGCCTTTGACAAGGTCCCTCATCAGAGACTTTTGGCAAAACTAAAAAGTCATGGGATATAGGAGGCAGTGTACTATTGTGGATCGAGAACTGGTTAAAAGATAGAAAGCAGAAAGTAGGGCTAAATGGCCAATTTTCCCAATGGAAAAAGATGAATAGTGGAGTACCCCAGGGATCTGTACTGGGTCCGCTACTTTTTGACATATTCATAAATGATCTGGAAAAGGGAGGTTATCAAATTTGCAGACGACACAAAACTGTTTAAAGTTGTTAAAACCCAAGAGGACTGTGGAAAACTGCAGGAGGATCTGGATAAATTGGAAGACTGGGCATCCAAATGGCAGATGAAATTTAATGTGGACAAGTGCAAAGTTATGCACCTAGGAAAGAACAACCCACACTATGGTTACACGATGCAAGGTTCCACATTGGGAACCACCACCCAGGAAAAAGATTTAGGAGTCATCGTGGATAACATGTTAAAACCCTCCGCCCAGTGTGCAGCGGCAGCCAAGAAAGCAAATAGAATGCTAAGTATCATAAGGAAAGGAATGGTAAATAAAACAAAGGATATTATAATGCCTCTGTATCGTTCCATGGTACGACCGCACCTTGAATATTGTGTGCAATTCTGGTCGCCGTATCTTAAAAAGGATATAGCGTTATTAGAAAAGGTACAGAGAAGAGCCACCAAAATGGTAAAGAGGATGGAAGGCTACTCCTATGAAGAGAGGCTACATAGGTTAGGGCTCTTCAACCTGGAAACGAGACGGCTGAGGGGAGATATGATAGAGGTCTATAAATTAATGAATGGAGTGGAACAGGTAAACGTAGATCAGTTGTTTACGCTATCAGAATATAGAAAGACTAGGGGACATGTAATGAAGCTACAGGGTAAACTATTTAAGACAAATAAGAAAAATTATGGCATATCTTATGTTTTTATGTTCTTATGTTGAACAGATTGAAAGGGAGAGAGATGATTCAGAGGGAGACCATGAAGGAGGAGGTTGCAGTAGTCTAGACAGGAGGTGACTAAACAGTGGATAAGCACCTTAGTAGTGTGTTCAGAAAGGAAGGCAGAAATTTGGTTAATGTTTTAGAGTTCAACAGTTTTTGGTTATCAGTTGTTGAATGTCTGACCGCTGCTTGAAGTTGAACATGGCCATACCTGGGCTGCTTATTTTTCCCCCTAAACCTTAGAACATAAGAACATAAGATATGGCATACTGGGTCAGACCAAGGTCCATCAAGCCCAGTATTCTGTTTCCAACAGTGGCCAATCTAGGTCATATGTACCTAGCAGTTTCCCCAAGGGACACAGGTTCCACAATGCTTGTATTGGTTCAAGCATTGATATCCTGGGTCCCTTCTTAATAATGGTTTATGGACCTTTCCTCCAGGAACTTGTCCAAACCTTTTTTAAACGCAGCTACACTAACAGCCTTTACTACATCCTCCGGTAACAAATTCCAGAGTTTGATTACATGTTGAGTGAAAAACTATTTTCTTTTATTAGTCTTAAATAGTTTACCCTGTAGCTTCATTGCATGTCCCCTAGTCTTTCTATATTCTGATAAGGTAAACAATCGATCTACATTTACCCGTTCCACTCCGTTCATTAATTTATAGACTTCTATCATATCTCCCCTCAGCCGTCTCTTTGTCTACCTCAGCCGTCTCTTTTCGAAGATTCTGATGCATCGGAGGCGTCTGCTGAGGTATCCATAGCCCTTCCTGAAGAGCCGCCTTCTCCAAAAAGAAGAATGTCTCCTCCAGAAGACTTGTCCTTTCAAGACTTCATAAGAGAAGTGGCTAAAGGGCTTTCTATTTCAGTAACCTCTGAATCAGAGCCTAGAGCTAAAAAATTAGATATTTTAGGTTATCCCAAGGCTCCTAAGGAGGCAGTCACCCTGCCAATTCATGAGATTCTTTATGATCACATGATTGACTTATGGGAGACTCCTCTCACTATCTCTCCTCATTCTCGTAGGTTGGACACCATCTACCGTGTCCCTCCTTGTTCTGGTTTTCATAAAACACAGCTTCCTCACCATTCTATTGTGGTGGAGTCAGCTATGAAAAAGATAAAGAGTGCAAAAAGAGACACTCCTCTGCTCCTCCAGGAAGAGAATGCAGGACCTTGGATGCTTTTGGTAGGAAAATCTTCCAAGCCAGTATGCTCATTGCCAGAATCAACTCCTATAGTCTTTATATGGGGATGTTTCTGAAAGAAGTTGCAGATAAGCTACACACTTTCCTCCCTTTTTTTCCAGAGGATAAAAGGGAAGAATTTCTTATTTGGCTTAAGCATACTCAAGATATTTCAAAGTTTTCCAACCGTGCAGCTTTTGACTCCTTTGAAGGTGCCAGCAGAGCTTCGGCCATTGCCATAGCTGCTCGCAGAATTGCTTGGCTCCAAGCTTCTGATCTAGAATCTTGGGAAATCTTCCCTGTACAGGAGAAAACCTGTTTGGCAAGGATTGGCAAATAAAAGCCACTCAAATGGATGCAGAAAATTCTGCTTTGGATAGACTTTCAAAGTTAACCTCCATTCCTGCCAAGAAAAAAACCTTTCAAGAAGTCTTTTTTCCTCAAGAAAGGTAGATTCCATCCTGCTTCTGGCCAGCAATCTTCTACAGGTTTTTTTGCTGCTAAGCGTCAGCAACCTAAGCAAGCCAGGCCTAAGCCTACAGGGGCTGCTGCAACTCAGCAGACCCAGCCTCCTCAGGGCTTTTGACTTGATGCTAGAGAACTTAGCCTTTCTGGCTCTGAAACAGCCAGAGCCTCTCACCATTCCAGGAAGGTTAGCTCACTTTGCTCCCAGATGGGAGCAAATTACAACAGAGCAGTGGACCCTCTCCATCATAAGGGAGGGGTACAAACTTCATTTCTCAAACCTTCCTCCTCACACCATGGTGAGACATTTCAATTCTCCAACATCTCTCCTCGACCTTCTAGGTCAGGAGGTGGCTGCCCTTCTTGCCCAAGGGGCAATAGAAGAAGAAGTGCCTCTTCTTCAACAAGGGTCAGGGTTTTACTCCCCCTACTTTCTGATCCCAAAGAAAACAGGGGGCTACAGACCCATATTAGATCTCAGAGAATTGAACAAATTTCTATGCAAGGAGAAATTCAAGATGCTTCAGAGTCAGGATTGGCTTTGTTCTCTAGATCTCAAGGATGCGTACACCTATGTTCTCATCCATCCTTCTCACAGAAGGTTCCTCCTTTTCCTTTTCCAAGGGAAGCATTACCAATACAAGGTGCTTCCTTTCGGTCTGACCTCTGCTCCAAGAGTGTTCACCAAATGCATGGCAGTAGTAGCTGCATTTCTACGCACTCTGGGAATATTTATATTCCCATACCTGGGCGACTGGCTCATCCGAGCTCCATCTCAGTCAGAGGCCCAGACTGCCCTGGACTGCACAAGGCGCATTCTGCAGTATCTGGGACGTGTGGTAAATCTCTCAAAGTCCCAGCTCACCCCTACTCAGTCCCTAGAGTTCATAGGGGCCTGGCTAGATACTACCACTGCAAGGGCCTGTCTTCCTCAGGCCCGTTGCCTACGCCTAGTGCAGTTAGCCTTCCAGATTCAGTCAAAGAGCCATTTAACTGCCCGGGAGATGCTACAACTGCTAGGCCACATGGCATCCACAGTGCATGTGGTCCCCTATGCTCACCTTCACATGAGAGCAGCTCAATGGACTTTGTCCACCCAGTGGACTCAAGCTTCAGGGGGTATGACAGACAAAATAGCAACCTCCAGGCGCCTCTTTTGATCTCTACAGTGGTGGAAGTCCACCCAAAATCTGTTGCTGGGGTCCCCCTTCCAACAGTTGTTGCCCCAAGCAACCCTCACAACAGATGCCTCCCCAACAGGTTGGGGAGCTCATCTACAAGACCTCTCCACTCAGGGCACTTGGTCTCCATAGGAGACCTCCCTACATATCAACCACTTAGAGCTCCGAGCAGTTTTCCTAGCTCTCAAGGTCTTTCATACACTGCTCAGCTACAAGACAGTCCTCATTCATACGGACAATCAGGTAGCCATGTTTTACATAAACAAGCAAGGAGGAACTGGCTCTCTGTCGCTTTGCAACGAAGCTTTAAGATTGTGGGCCTTCGCCAGAGAGCATCAAATCCATCTCCTGGCCGTATACCTTCCAGGAATCCAAAACTCTTGGGCAGACAGACTCAGTCGAGTTCTGCTTCCACACGAATGGTCCCTGCACATGGACCAGGTACTCAGAATTTTTCAAGAGTGGGGAACCCCGGACATAGACCTCTTTTCAAGTCCGTGGAATGCCAAACTTCCCCGGTTCTGTTCCAGAATTCCGTGTCAGGGAGTTCAGGCCAGGGATGCCTTCCTCCTTCACTGGGGTCAAGACTTCCTGTATGCCTTTCCATCCATTCCATTAATTCCCAAGACTATTCAAGCTCCAGAGGGATCAAGGATCTATGATCCTCATAGCTCCACGCTGGCCACGCCAAGTATGGTACCCTCTACTTCTGCATCTCTCTCAAGCTCCCTCCCTAGACTTGGGAGCTGCTCCAGACCTCCTGTCCCAGGAGGAGGGAACTTTGTGGCACCCAAACCCCAAGTCCCTTCACCTCAGGGCTTGGTTGCTGAAGGCTTAGACCTTCAAAGTTGGAATCTTTCTCAGCAGGTGAAGGATATCCTCCATGCTTCCAGAAAACCTTCTACTAGACGTTCCTATGCTTTTAAATGGAAAAGGTTTTCCATTTGGTGTGCTGAGAAGGGTCTTGACCCTCTAGCACTACCTTTGAATTCTCTATTGGAATATCTCCTGCATCTCTCCAATGCAGGCCTTAAGACGAATTCATTAAGAGTCCATTTGAGTGCTATTGCAGCATCCCTTAAGCCTCTCAATGGACAGCCTATTTCCTCTCATCCTCTTATTGCGAGATTCATGAGAGGCCTATCTTTAACTAAACCTCCCATTAGGCCTCCTCCGGTGGCATGGGACTTAAATCTGGTTCTTGGTCAGCTTATGAAGCCACCTTTTGAACCCTTAGCCACCACCTCCTTGAAATTTCTTTCCTGGAAAGTTATTTTCCTCATTGCAGTCACATCAGCTCGCCGCATCAGTGAGCTACAGGCCTTGGTGGCTAATCCTCCTTATACAAGGTTTCATCATGATAAGGTAGTCCTCAGGACCAATCCACACTTTATGCCTAAAGTGGTCTCACCTTTTCATCTGAACCAAGAGATATATTTACCTGTCTTCTTTCCAGGTCCTCATGCATCAAGTGCAGAAAGGAATCTTCATACCCTGGATTGTAAAAGGGCTCTTGCCTTTTACTTACAAAGGACTCAGCAACATAGAAGGTCTTCCCAACTCTTTGTTGCTTTTGATCCTTCTCATTTAGGACTTCCAGTCTCTAAAAGGACACTGTCCACTTGGATTTCTCAGTGTATTTCTTTCGCCTACCAGAGTAAGAACCTTTCTCTGGAAGGCCATGTCACAGCTCACAATGTGAGGGCCATGGCAACTTCTATGGCTCATCTAAATTCTGTGTCCATCGACCAGATCTGTCGAGCAGCCACATGGGCCTCGGTTCATACCTTCACAGCCCATTATTGTTTGGACAAGGACTCCCACCGGGATGCCTTGTTTGGTCAGGCTGTCCTAAAACACCTGTTCCATACTTGAACAACTCCTACCCTCCATCCCTGGTTAGATGCCTGAGTTCCAAGGGGGAGGTAGGGCCCTTCTCAGGGTCTACAACCCTGGGGATCTCCCCGGCATCTCTAGCTGGGGAGTCCCCATATGTGAAGACTCATTCCTGCTTGTTCCTGGAGATAGCACAGTTACTTACCTGTAACAGGTGATCTCTGGGAACAGCAGGAATAAGTCTTCACAACCCACCCACCTCCCCAAGGAGTTGTATATTCTCTCTCTTTCCTTTCCTCTCTCTTTGTCTCAGCTCTGAAACTCGAACTGGAGAGAGGCGGTTGGAAAGGCGGGAAGGCAGCGCGCAGGCGCTGTGGGATGTTCTCAAAAGCTTTCCTTTTTTGGAAAGCTGGGGAGCGTTCCCGCGCAGGCTCCGTCGGTACCGACGTACCCATATGTGAAGACTTATTCCTGCTGTTCCCAGAGATCACCTGTTACAGGTAAGTAACTGTGCTTTACTAGGCCCTGAGTGACTATTAAATTTAAACTACAAGCTATCTACCTTCGTCTCCCCTTCCTCCTTTCTCAGTCTCTGTGCGACGGCAAAAGCTAGAAGGATGCTTGGTGCATATGGAGAGGAATGGCTAGCAGAAAAAAGGAGGTGATCAAAATGACAAGGCAGATCAAGTTGGTGGAGGGAGAGCACTGCATGCTAAGGATGGCATAGAGTTAGGATCCAAGTTCCGCAAGAAACAAAATATAGAAAGGCAAATAGGAGTGGAGGGAGTAGCCTAATGGTTAGAGCACTGGCTTGGGAACCAAGAGGACCAGGGTTTGATTCCCACTAACACTCCTTTTGGCCTTGGGCAAGTCACTTAACTCTCCATTGCCTCAGAAAAATCCAAGTTATCAATGTCCCTGTTTAATGTACATTATCCAGTTTAAGTTACAATGTAAACTGCTTTGCTTTGACTAGAATGATAAAGCAGTATAAAAAAACCTGTTAAATAACTAAATAATAAAACTGGCAGCAAAGTGATAATGGGAGAGTTCAGTTACTCCACTCTTGGTTTGGTAAATCTCTGATCAGGACATGCTGAAGAGGTAAACTAATTCATGGAGCAGCTGACCTTTTAAACAATGACCCGGGAAACTGCTTTAGATCTAGCCTTCAGTGGAGCAGAAGACCTTTGCTGTCAGAAGATATGGTCTAGGCAGCTAGCATTGTTAAGTTTAAAAAGGGTTTAGACAAGGGTTCCGGGTGGAAAAAAATGTATGAGCCATTATAAGCAATATAGAGAGAAAGCTACCACTTATTCATGGCCACTGTTTCAGACAGGATGTTTGGTCTGATTCAGTATGAAACAGCTAGGTTTGTATTTATATGTACTGGGGTATGAGATCCCCTTTCCCTTCTCTCAGGGTATGTGATCTTCCTTCTTTTCCCTCCTGAAAAGGGTGTGAGATCTGATGTTTTCTGTTAACAAGTCTCTCCCACAAGTGTGGTCTCATAATTGTACTGGAGTGGTGTGTAATATACTGACAGCTTCTGAGTAGTGTCTGACAGGAGAGAAGATGTTTGCCATGGTACAAGCACAAGGGACAGCTAGAAGAAGGATGAACTAGCAACCCTGCAGGCCATCAAGTAGCTGAGCTGAAACCAGCAGTCTAGGTCAGTGCCAGCAAGATATCCTCCAAGAAGCGATAACAAGAAAATAAGGGCAGACATGGAAAGAACATCCTGATGGGATTTTTTGGCGAGAGATCTGAGATGGTTGCTGCCAACTGAATTATGTTCAGCTACTCTTTTGATACTTCCCACGAAAATCGATTTCCTAAATCCATCTGTTCTTTCTTGTGGGAAAATGAAAGAGGTTTACCTCCCTCTTCAGTGGAAATATAGTGAATAGTGGCACTGAATATCGTTGCTCCAATTATGGACTGCCCCAGCACTATATGGATAGTGCGAAGGTGGTCTGTAAGGATATTCGGGGGAGCTATCCATATAGTGCTGCTGAATATCCCAGTCAGCGGCACTTATTTGGTTGGCAGCACCTGCTTTCTAGATAAGTATTTCTGAATATTGGCCTTCTCAACTTTTGAAACACTAAAAGATCCACCAACAGTCTGCTGATAACTTTGGCATTTGCAACTTTGGAGTTTTTCAGTCACCCTGAATGTACCAAAGGAATTGCAAGGCATCCTCCTAAGATGACTGTAATGAATATTCTAGAACATGTCACCAGACAATCTTGCATGTAATGATGTAATGCCTCCTATCTTAAATACCAGCATAAGAATTTTAAGTTGACATCCTTTTCCATGTCCATTTCAGATTTCTCCTACTGACCTACAAATGCATTCATTCTCTTGCTCCTCATTACTACTTCTCTCTCCCTACACATCTCCTCACGAATTCTGCTCATCAGGCAAATCCCTTCTATCTGTGCCTTTCTCTCCTTCCAACTTCAGACTTTGTTAGTTTTACCTTGCTTTTCTCCAGGACCAAGCAGGAAGTCAGTCCTCACTTATGGGTGACGTCGGCGCCGACGGAGCCCTCGCGGAGCAATTTTCCCCAGCTTTCAAAGAAAGCCTTTGGGAATTGCAGCGCGCATGCGCGGTCGTCTTCCCGCCCGAAGGTGCCATCTTAGCCAGTCTTCTTTTTTCCGCGGAGCCCTACAGACGTCCCCGTCTTGTCCCCGCGAAAAAGTTGATTTTCCTCTTTATTTTATACTTTTTTCTTTCGGTTCGACGCCGATCGTTTTCCCGCCGGACTCGCGACGCCGGTCTCGAGTCCTCTTACTTTTTTTTCGGGTTTTTCTGACTTAGTCAGCTTTCGTTTTCGTTTTCCCTGGCAGCCCGGTCCTTTGACCTCGCAGGGGCCCTTTTTCCCCCGATGGCTGCCAGTGGCTTTAAGCGGTGTGGTCGGTGTGACCGCAATATGTCACTAACCGACACACACGACTTTTGCCTCCACTGCCTGGGCCCGGATCATGAGGAACTGATCTGTGGGCCCTGCAGTAAACTGTCCTCGAAGGCGTTGAGAAGTCGGCGGCATCAGCGTGAGAGAATCTTCGCTGACCCCAGCCGTACCCGGACCTCGTCGGAGGCCTCCGTGTCGAAAGGCTCCAGCTTGGACCGTCGCCGGAGCTCCTCCGACCGGGGTTCTCCCTCCGGGGACCATCGTCGGAAGGAAAAACCCGCGAGGGCGGCGTCGGTGGACGCTCCTGGCTCCGCGAGGGCCAGGTTGCATAGCCCCGACAGCCGCCCCGGGTCCTTGGAGAAGGAACACCTCCCGAAGCGACCTCGACTGGAGTCGGAGATGCCTGCCCGGGTAAGTCCTGTAGTCCTTCTGGACTCGCCTCCGCGACAGCCGACGTTGGGCCCGACGCCGTCGGGGCCCGAGTCGGGGGCTGCTGGGTCACCTGAGCTCGGACTCAGGTTGACGGCCTTGGAGAGCAGACTGTCTGCCTTCATGGACCAGCAGCGGGCACTGCTCGCTGGCTTCGCTGGCGTCGCTGCCCCGACCGCCGGGACGTCGACGTCCAAGTCGACCCCGGAGACCGAGCCGATCCTCGAGTCGATGAGAACTCGAGTCGATCCTCGGTCGAGGTCACCCTCGGCCTCCCGTTCGGGACCGAGGTCGCCGACGCCGACTCCCTCGGCGTCGGGGCGGCTGGCGCCGCACCCTGCCCGGGCCGACCCCACCGAGTCCTCGTCGGAGTCGGTCTGGGAGTCTGAGGAGGAAGAGTCACCTGATTCTTTCCGGACTCGGTGTGTCCCATCGGACTCTCCGGAGTCCGAGCCTCGGAAGCAGTCCCCCCCGGAGGATGCCCGGTTCTCGGACTTCGTTAGGGATATGGCCAAGGCTTTGGCCTTCCCTGCGGATCCCGAGGAGGAGCCTCGAGCCGAAGAGCTCGACGCCCTCCAGTATGACTCTCCCGCGAGGGAACACTTTACTGTGCCGGTTCCTCCTATGCTGGAACGTCTACTCTTCCGCATGTGGGAGAGTCCGGCCTCCTCGCCGGTCCTGAGCAAGCGGGTCGATTCTATCTATCGAGTCCGCAAGAGCCCTGGCTTTCAAAAGGCACAGCTGCCACACCATTCCATGGTAGTGGAATCGGCCATGCATCGTCTTAAGAGCCAGAAGATGCACTCCTCGGTGCCTCCTGGAAGGGAGGCCCGTAACCTGGATGGCCTTGGCAAGAAGTGCTTCCAGGGCTCTATGCTCGCCTGTCGTGTCCAGACTTACCAGCTATACATGGGCATGTATCTCAGGGATCTGGCTAAAGAGCTAGCCGGATTCTCCGCTGGTCTCTCCGAGGAGCCCTTGCGGAGGTTCCTTGCCTTGTCCACGGGTATTCGGGAATGCTCAAAGTTCATGTCCCGAGCAGCCTATGATGGCTTTGAAGCCTCGGCTCGCGTAGCCGCAGCCGGCATCGGTGCCCGCCGACAGGCTTGGCTTCAGTCGTCCGACCTTGAGCCCTGGGTACAGGACAAGTTGGTCGATGTCCCCTGCCGAGGCGAAAACCTCTTTGGCAAGCCCATGGCGGAAAAGGCTGCACAAATTGAGACTGAGACTCTCACCAGGACCAGGCTTTCTAGGAAGACCTCCGCCCCTTCCCAGAAAAAGAAGGGCTCGGGAAAAAAGTCCTTTTACCCGAGGAAGGCAGCTGCCTACAAACAATACCCCCATTATCAGGCCCCTGCAGCTCCCCAACAGGGCCAGCAGGCCAAGGGACGGGGTAACGGGTCCCGTAGGCAGCAAGCCCCCAAGCCTGCACCACCAGCCCCTGCTCAGCAGGGTGGGGGTTTTTGACTCGCTCAGCATAGCCTCTCCCCCCCCGCTGGTTCCCCCCAGCACCGGAGGCCGGCTGGTTCACTTCGCCCACAGGTGGTCCAGCATCACCGCAGATGCCTGGGTGCTTCAGGTCGTGCGAGAGGGCTACCTTCTCCACTTCCATCAGGTCCCTCCCTCCTATTTTCCGGGAGAGCCTCCGCGCCCCCCTCTGCACAGGGAGTTGCTCCTTCAGGAGTTAGCAGGTCTTCTGCAGGAACAGGCGGTGGAACCGGTGCCACACCACCTGAGAGGTCAAGGCTTCTATTCAAGGTATTTTCTGATACCAAAGAGAACAGGAGGCCTCAGACCCATCCTGGACTTGCGCAACCTCAACAAGTTCCTTGTGCGGGAGAAGTTCAAAATGCTTACCCTTGGAATCCTTCTGCCCTACCTCCAGCAGGGAGATTGGCTATGCTCCTTGGATCTAAAGGATGCCTACACGCACATCCTCATCCACCCAAGCCACCGCCAATACCTCAGGTTTGTGGTGGCAGGAAATCATTACCAGTACAGAGTACTCCCCTTTGGCCTGTCCTCCGCACCGCGAGTCTTCACAAAATGTCTCGCGGTCGTGGCGGCCCATCTCCGGCTTCACGGCCTCTATGTCTTTCCATACCTCGACGACTGGCTCATCAGAGCAGCGTCCGCTCAGGAGGTCACCAACGCCACGTGCGGCACGGTGACTCTGCTGCAGCACTTGGGCTTTGTCATAAACTTCGCAAAGTCCACTTTGCTCCCCTCACAGGATCTCGAGTTCATCGGCGCAAGGCTGCACACTCCTCAGGCGCGAGCGTACCTACCGCTCGACAGGGCTCAGCGGCTCATGGACCTAGCCGACCGCTTTCGCAGCCAGCCCCTGGTCTCCGCCAGGCGCTTCCTGAGACTGCTCGGCCATATGGCTTCCACCGTCCATGTGACCCCCAATGCCCGCCTGAATATGCGGTCTGCTCAATGGTGTCTCCGCCGGCAGTGGCGACAAGCCACAGGCGGCCTAGCAGACCTAGTGCGCGTCTCCGAACCGCTGGTCTCGTCTATCCGGTGGTGGCTCCGGCAGCCGAACCTGATATTAGGAATGCCTTTCCAGTCACCTCAGCCGACCCGGGTGCTGACCACCGATGCATCCCTCCTGGGCTGGGGAGCACATTGCCAAGAGGCACGTACTCAGGGCCTCTGGACCAAGTGGGAGTCTGCTCAGCAGATCAACTTCCTGGAGCTCAGGGCGATCCGCCTAGCTCTCAAGGCCTTCTCCCACCTGACCTCCCAACAGTCCGTCCTTGTCCAGACGGACAATCAAGTTGCCATGTTCTACGTGAACAAGCAGGGGGGCACGGGCTCCTTCCTCCTCTGCCGGGAGGCACAGAAGCTCTGCTCTTGGGCCGTCAGTCACGGCATTCTCCTCAAGGCAGTTTATCTCCCGGGCCAAGAAAATTGCCTGGCGGACAAGCTCAGCAGGGTCCTCCAGCCGCACGAGTGGCGTCTGGATCCCTTGATCGTTCAGAAGCTCTTCCTCAGGTGGGGCCTCCCCACGGTGGATCTCTTTGCCAGTCCTCACAACCGGCAGCTTCCTCGCTTCTGCTCTCGTCAGCCACACCCCCTTCGGGTTGCGGCGGACGCCTTTCTGATCTCATGGTCGGGGAGCCTTCTGTACGCTTTCCCTCCCATTCCGTTAGTCTCTCGGACTCTTTTCAAGGTTCTCCGAGACAAAGCCTTCATGATCCTGGTGGCCCCTCGCTGGCCCAGGCAGCCGTGGTTTCCGCTCCTGCTGCAACTGGCGGTGGAGGATCCAATCCCTCTGGGGGTACAACCGGATCTCCTCACTCAGGATCAGGGGTCCCTACTGCACCCCAACCTCAGGTCTCTCAACCTCATGGCCTGGCTGCTGAAAGGGTAGTCCTTGCTCCTCTTCTCTTGCCGGCGGAGGTGGAGGAGGTCGTCTTGGCTTCGCGACGGCGTTCTACCCGCAAATGCTACGCCCTTAAATGGCGTCACTTTGCAATCTGGTGTTCCCAACAGTCTCAGGATCCCTTCTCCTGCCCGGTGTCGGTGATCCTACAATACTTGCTACACCTCTCTGATCTGGGACTTAAGTCCAACTCCGTCAAAGTTCACCTCAGTGCTCTTTCAGCACATCATGTGCCGGTGGGCGGCAGACCTCTCTCCAACGACCCTCTCGTAGCGAGGTTTCTCCGAGGTCTCCTTCTACTTAAACCACCTCTGCGCCCGCCAGCGCCGGACTGGGACCTGAATGTGGTTTTGCAGCGGATCACCTGTCCGCCTTTTGAACCTATGGCTACATGTTCTCTCCGTTTTCTATCTTGGACAACACTGTTCTTGATAGCCCTCACTTCCGCTAGGCGCGTAAGTGAATTGCAGGCCCTCGTGTCTGATCCCCCCTACACTCGATTCTACAAGAATAGGGTAGTCCTACGGACTCACCCAAAGTTTCTGCCGAAAGTGGTCTCCCCTTTTCACATGAATCAGGAGGTGGTACTTCCAACCTTCTTTCCCAGGCCACACTCCAGCCGAGCTGAGACGGTCCTCCATACCCTGGACTGTAGAAGGGCATTGAACTTCTACCTTGACCGTACGCGGGAGCACCGTAAAGCTGCTCAGCTTTTTGTGTCTTTTGACCCCAATAGATTGGGGCTCCCGGTCTCCAAGCGTACTCTGTCCATCTGGGTTGCTGACTGTATCTCTTGGGCTTATGGGGCGGCCGGACTCTCCTTAGAAGGTAGAGTCACGGCTCATTGCGTTCGGGCAAAGGCCACGTCAGTGGCTTACCTCCGCTCTGTTCCGCTGGCAGACATCTGCCGGGCCGCTACTTGGTCTTCGAGCCAGACTTTTGCGGTCCATTACTGTCTCGAGAGGGAGTCCCGTAGGGACAGTGCTTTCGGACAGGCAGTCCTCCGTAATCTCTTTGAGGTCTGAGCAACTCCTACCCTCCATCCCGGATGTGGGCTACCGGTGGGTGATAATTCAGCGAAGATTCTATCCTTCTGTGCTGCTGAGCTAGAGGGAGCTCATTTTTGTGCTTAGGGTCTCCGGTAGCCTTGAGCTTGGGAGTCCCATAAGTGAGGACTGACTTCCTGCTTGGTCCTGGAGAAAGCGTAGTTACTCACCTGTAACAGGTGTTCTCCAGGAGCAGCAGGAATCAGTCCTCACTACCCTCCCTCCTCCCCTTGGAGTTGCAGTCGTCTGCTTATGTTCTTTTTGCAAATTTTTATGCTGTCTTTTTAGCTATGTCATCTGACTGGCTAAGATGGCACCTTCGGGCGGGAAGACTACCCGCGCATGCGCGCTGCAATTCCCAAAGGCTTTCTTTGAAAGCTGGGGAAAATTGCTCCGCGAGGGCTCCGTCGGCGCCGACGTCACCCATAAGTGAGGACTGATTCCTGCTGCTCCTGGAGAACACCTGTTACAGGTGAGTAACTACGCTTACTATATACTTGGAACAGACTACCTGAGTTAGTGCATCAGGCTCCATCTCTGGTTCAATTCAAATCCAGACTAAAAACCCACCTCTTTGAGGCTTCTTTTGGATCCTGACCCTTTACTTTCCTGTTTATCACCCATGTGTGTTAAAACTGTCTCTTGCCCCCTATTGGTTGTGTTTATCCTTCATAGATTAGATTATAAGGGACTGTCGTGTGCATATGTACAGTGCTCCTTACACCTTGAAGTGCTATATAAATGGTAAGTTGTAGTCGTACTTAGTTTGCAGCTTGTCGTGCTGTGAGGGCTTGTGTGCATCAGTGATGCTGAGGACTAAGCTATTGGTAGTTTAACTACTGGCAGGGTCTCCCAAGATGGACAGGTCTCAGCTGAGGTGCCAGACCAAGACAAACCACCCATCTGGGCAGCAGCAGAATGGGACGGCGTTGGCGGCGGAGGATCACATTTCTGTGGCAACAGCATCAACACCAAACTTAAACTGTGCAGAGGAAAGGCCTGGCAATCTACTTCTGTTTCTTGCCATGAAAACCCAATGGATAGTCAGAGGGTCGCCATGAGTTGACACCGACTCGACGGCACTTAACAACAACAGTAGTACATCTGAACAACAGCCAATGTAAAGATTTATGCTGTTAAGTGTTTCTATGCTTTCCTTCACAAATCTCAGGCTGAATAAAGCTATGGGCAGACAATGGAGCCTCAAGAATCTATAGCTTCCTTTCTACTGATAAAACAATGACAAATCAAATCCAAAATGTTTGGCTTGATGTATAGGTGTGATAATTATCTGATGAAAACCTAACATCGCACTAATCACTAACCAACTTGGCTTAGTGTGCCCTGTTCCGTTCAAGAGGCATTCATATCTCCCAATACCACTAAATCATTAACAAAAGCAATATCAGAAATCAAGTTTATTGAATATTCAGCGACTGCATTTGACTCACCCGGGGCTGGATAAACTAATGGAATTTGCAAAGACCTATCCTTCCCTGCTCCAAGCACACCTTGTATCTGTCCCCTAGCACCATATCACTTTCCTAATTACCATAGCCGCACACCCCCTTCTTATTTTCCAACCAAAAGACAAACCCCCTAACACCAATAGTATAGATTTGATCAGAAATCACAGTCATCACTCAGTTGTGCAGCTGCTGCACAACTTTTAACATACAGATAAATGTTTAATCTCATAGGTATTTTCATTGAGCTAAAACATAAGTGTTACTGCTGAAAGTTCATATAACAATGGATTTCTTATCAGTTTTTAAAGTTGTTTGTGCCATTAGCCATGGCATTTATACATCCCCGGGTGATGGTTTTGCTCTTAAGATAAAAGAATTGTTAGTAATTCCAGATAAAACAAATGCTTAATTGGAAAGCAAAGTATTCTCTGCTATGGTGCTGGTGCTTTGGAACGCCTTGGCAGAGGAATACTGCGTCTCCATGGACTAGCAGGATAAGTGTTCACATATGGGTGACATCCTCGATGGAGCTCTGTCTGGGAACCTCTCTTAGGTACTTCTAAAAGCTTTTAGATTGTTTCTTTCACACATCTGTAGCACCTGAAGATTGAAGAATGGCCAGTGTAATGCCATTTTTTAAAAAGAGTTCTAAGGGTGATCCGGGAAACTACAGACCAGTGAGCCTGACATCCATAACGGGCAAAATGGTAAAAACCTTTATAAAGAATAAAATTACTGAACATGTAGCTAGTCATGGTTTAATGGGAGAAAGCCAGAATGGATTTAGCAATGGAAAGTTTTGTCTTACTAATCTGTGTTATTTTTTTGAAGGTGTGAATAAACAGGTAGACAAAGGTGATCCGGTCAATATAGTGTATATGGATTTTCTTCAGGAATAAGCAGGAAGGCGGTCCTTACTTATGGGTGACATTGGCACTGATGGAGCCTGCGCGGAGCAATTCCCCAGCTTTCAAAGAAAGCCTTTGGGATTGCTGCCACGCATGCGTGGTCCTCTTCCCACCCAAGGGTGCCATCTTGCTCAGTCTCCCTTTTTCCGCGGAACCCATCGGACGCACGTCCTCGTCCCTCGGAAAAAGTGTTTCGTTTTTCAGCCTCAGGCCTATTACTTTTCCGGTTGCACTGGTCCTCTACCCATCCCACCCCTGCTCTATTTTTTTTGAGCAATTAGGGGACGTTTTTCCTAGCATTTTTGCTGTTCACAGGCTTCGCTCCCTTTTTTCTCCCAACTGCTGGCTGCGTGGGTCTTCGACCTCGTGGGGACCATTTTTGCCCCAATGGCCACTGGATTAAAAAAATGTGATAGATGCTCCAGGAATATGTCACTTATGGACACCCATGACTGCTGTCTGCGGTGTTTCAGGGCCGACCATGATCCAGAGCTCTGTTTGCTTTGTAAGAAAATGTCCTCCAAAGCCCTGCTCAGTCGTAAGCAGAAGTCTGAAGACATTTTCAGGAAGGCCGCCTTGGAATCCTCGGTGGCACCCTCGGTCGTCTCTCCTCCACCTCGGCCCCGCGTTCAAGGTGGCACTCCAACCAGGGGTCCCCCTGAAGTGGAGCTGCGTAAGAAGAAGAAGGCCTCGAAGTCGCTGTCGGGGGCTCCCATGCTCAGTTGCTTAGCCCCTTTTGGCGTTCCTGAAAGCCGGACAAGGAGCGGTCCTGCAAGGTACCTAGTACAGATACAGAGGCCTCCAGGGATGGCATCCGGTCTCCTGAGGACCAACCCGGTGAGGGCCCCCTCTCCTCCTCGATGCCCTACCCGGTGACACTGGTGTTGGCGTCGCAGGGCCCCACGCGTTTCTGCGTTTGCTTCCCAGCAGGCGCTCACATCCTGCTTTGCTGGCTCGCGCCTAGAGACCAAGGTTCCCTCTCATGGGACACCAAAATCTGCCCAGGAAACCCCCAAGAACTGTGGGCCTCGTGAGGGTCCTCTGTGTCGGTCTCACACGCCTTCCCGTTCCTCGGGGGTGAGATCCTCCAGGGCCTCCGGTTCCAAGCAGGCCTCAGCTGCAGGATGGGGCGACCAGCCCAGATTGGATTCCTCCTCCGACTTCTTGGACTGGGAGTTCAACGGGGATACCTCCCCGGAAACCCATGCTGATTGGGACATTCCGTCGGACCCCTCCCCACCCGCATTTCAGCAGTGCTCACCACCCAAGGACACCTCCTTCCTGGTGTTTGTGGGGGATATGGCACAGGCTCTCAACCTGGTTACCCAGGCTGAGGAGGACCCTCGAGCTGAAGAGCTTGACATTCTACAGTACGAGTCCCCACCTCAGGAATCTCTTCCTGTCCCGGTTCCTCCCATCCTGTCCAGGCTGCTACTCCACATGTGGGAGGCACCTGCCTCTGTTCCCATCATGAGTAAGTGCCTCAACGCCATGTACAAGGTCCAGCGCGGCCTCGGGTTTAGAAAAACCCAGCTTCCTCACACATCCACGGTGGTGGAATCGGTCATGAGGAAACAAAAAGCCTGAAGTCACATTCTTTGGTTCCTCCAGGCAGGGAGTTGAGAGCCCTTGACGCCCTAGACGGCAAAGCCTACCAGGGGTCCATGCTTGCCTGCCGTATTCAGGCATACCAGCTATATGTGGGCATGTTCTTACATGACTTGGCCAAGGAACTAGGGGGTTTCTCCACAGGCCTCGAGGGCGAACCCCTCAATAGGTTCTGGATCCTGTTAAAGTTTGTTGCAGAGTGCTCAAAGTACCTCTCCCGTGCCGCCTACGATGGATTCGAGTTCTCGGCTCGAGTGGCGGCCGCTGGCATTGGGGCCCATCGCCAGGCATGGCCCCAATCCTCTGATTTGGAGCAGTGGGTACAGGAAAAGCTCCTGGACGTACCCTGCCTCGGTGAGCAGCTCTTTGGCAAACCGATGGAGGACAAGGCCGCTGAGATAGAGACTGAGTCGTCACCTGAACCCGTCTTTCGCACAAGACCTCCACCCTCCCTCGAAAGAAACAACAAACCAAAAAGCCTTTCTTTCCCAGGAAGGGCCTACCCAACTGGGGTTACCCACCGTACCCATCCACTCCCACGCCGATCACTGCAGCACAAGGGAAGTCCGGGCCCCAGGGTCACCGCAAGCCAAAAGGGCCCAAGGCCCAAACCCTGGCACCGCCTCAACCCACACAGGGATTTTGATGCCTGCTGCATAGCCTTTCACCCCCGGCAACACAGCAGCCGGTGGGGGGGACGCCTGTCCTCCTTTGCCCCTCAGTGGGCTTCCATCACCTCGGACACCTGGGTCCTCCAGGTAATCCGGGACAGCTATCACCTCTGCCTGGACAGGCTTCCCCCTCCCTTCTCCCTGGCAGAGCCTCCTTGACTCCCCGTGCATCAGGTCTTTCTGCAGCGGGAACGGGTCAACCTCCTCGCCCAACGGGCAGTCGAGAGGGTGCCGGCGCACTTCCGAGGTCGGGGCTTCTATTCCGGGTACTTCCTCGTCCTGAAAAAGACGGGTGGGGGTGGGTCTGCGGCCCATCCTCGACCTCCAAAAACTAAACAAGTTCTTGGTGCGGGAGAAGTTCAAGATGTTATCTCTTGGCGTTCTGCTGCCCTTCCTCCGGCAGGTCAACTGGCTATGCTCCTTAGATCTAAAAGACGCTTACACCCACATTTTGATCCACCCCCAACACAGGCAGTACCTGTGCTTCAGGGTGCAAGGGGGAGTACATTCAATACAGGGTGATCCTCTTCAGCCTCACGTCCGCCCCGCAGGTCTTCATGAAGTGCCTCTCTGCGGTTTCCGCCTTTCTCAGGCGACAGGGCGTACCGGTCTTCCCTTACCTTGACGACTGGCTCGTCCCGGGATCCTCTGTCGAGGAAACCTGCCTGGCGGCGTCGCACACGATCCTCCTGCTTGAGCACTTGGGTTTCTTGGTCAACTATCTCAAGTCCCACCCGAACCAGTGCAGTCCTTAGAATTCATCGGCCCACACCTCGACACTCAGCAGGTGATCACTCTTTTGCCAGCGGACCGCGCCAACTGCCTCAGTCCTGGCAGCCCAGGTCCAGAGCACTCCTCGGGTCATGGCCCGGACTATGCTGCGCTTCTTGGGTCACATGGTCTCCACTGTCCATGTGGTTCCCCACGCCCACTTGCACATGCGGACGGCCCAGTGGTGCCTCAGCGTCCAGTGGAGTCCGTCTGGCCACCTCAGGGACCCCATCCGCGTCTCCCACAACCTTCGCCTGTCCCTGGACTGGTGGCAGAACCCTCGCAACCTTCTCCGGGGGTTGCCCTTCCAGGCCCTGCAGCACGAGCTACTGCTGACAACGGATACCTTCCTACTGGGGTGGGGAGCCCTCTGCGGCGCATTGTGCGCGCAGAGGCAGTGATCACCCGGGGAGTCTCAATAGCAAATAAACTTGCTCGAGCTCCGGGCGGTTCGGTTGGCCCTGACGGCCTTCGAGGATCAGTTCAGAGGTATCACTTCAGGGGGACGTCGGTGCTTGTGCAAACAGACAACCGAGTGGCGATATTCTACATCAACAAGGAGGAGGGCACAGGATCACGCTCCCTCTGCCGGGAAGCGGTCCTCCTCTGCTCCTTCACCTTCCGTCAGGGTATGACCCTCAGGGTGGTCTACCCTCCCGAGCCAGGAGAATGGCCTCGCGGACAAACTCAACAGAATCCTCCGCCCTCACGAGTGGTGGCTGGACCCGGGGGTGGCCGGCTGGCCGTTCCATTGGTGGGGAATTCCGACCATGGACCTATTTGCCAGCCCATCAAACGCACAGTTTCCCTGCTTCTCCGGGCCAGCACCGCACCCAAGCAGGGAGGGCCCGGACGCGTTCCTTTTGAGCTGGTCCTCCTGCCTGCTCTATGCATTCCCTCCCACTCCTCTCATCATGAGGACCCTCCCACAAAGCTCAGCGGGAACGGGTGTCAATGATCCTTGTAGCCCCCTCGTGGCCTCAACAACCGTAGTTCCCGCTCCCGCTCCTGCTCCTGCTGTCGTCAGAGCTTCCAGCCCCCCTGGGTTGTGTCCCGGGACTTATAACGCAGGAGGAGGGGCGGGTACTACACGCGAACCTAGCCTTGTTATCTCTCACAGCCTGGCAGCTGAATGGGTCCCCCTAGCCCCGCTGTACCTCCCAGAGGAGTTCGAGGAGGTCCTCCTCGTGTCGAGGAAAAACTTGACTAGATGAGCTTACGCCTTCAAGTGGCAACACTTCTCAGTCTGGTGCTCTGAGCTCCAGATTGACTCATTTTCTTGCTCCATTCGGTGGGTCCTTCAGTACCTCCTCCATCTCTCGAAGGAAGGCCTGGTCTAACTCCGTCAGGGTGCACCTGAGCGCCGTCTCGGCGAATCACCTCCCCATCGAGGGAAAACCCCTCTCGGGGCCACCCTTGGTCTCCCGCTTTATGCAGGGTCTCTTGCTTTCCAAGCCTCCCATCTGGCCTCCCCCGGCAGAATGGGACCTGAACGTAGTACTCATGCAGCTTATGCATTCACCCTTCGAGCCGATGGTGATGTGCTTGTTTCGGCACCTGTCCTGGAAGGTGGTCTTCCTGGTGGCTCTGACCTCGGCCCGCCGAGTCAGTGAGCTCCAGGCTCTCATGGCTGAGCCCCTTACACTAGATTCTGTAGGAATAGGGTGGTCCTCCGTACCCACCCCAAGTTTCTGCCGAAAGTTGTCTCGGATTTCCATCTCAATCAGGAGATAGTCTTACTGACTTTCTTCCCGAGACCCCATTCAAACCAGGCGTTGGCGGTTTTGCATACACTCGACTGCAAGAGGGCTCTTGCCTTCTATCTGCAGCGCACCCAGGCTCATCGCAAGTCTGGCCGACTCTGTGACCTACGATTCCAATCGACTGGGACAGGCAGTCACTAAACGCACCCTCTCCATTTGGGTAGCAGACTGCATCGCCTTCGCCCATGCGAAGGCGGGTGACCTGTTAGATCGACGAGTCACCGCACATAGTGTCCGAGCCAAGGCGGCTTCGGTGGCCTTGCTGCGTTCAGTGCCCCTGCTCGACATCTGCCGGGGACGACCTGGTCTTCAGCAAACACCTTTGCTGCACACTACTACCTGCCTTCGGCCAGGCCGTACTCCGTAATCTGTTCGGGGTACAAGCAACTCCTGCCCTCTGACCCTTCTTCACAGCCACCGAGGGCTTTGCCCCAAGGACTCGGGCTCCTTCGGGCATCGGCTTCTGCTCACGATCTTGCAGAGGCGTTTTTTGGTTACAGGTTCGGTAGCCTGTAGCTGGGGAGTCCCATAAGTGAGGACTGACTTCCTGCTTGTTCCTGGAGAAAGCGTAGTTACTCACCTGTAACAGGTGTTCTCCAGGGACAGCAGGAATCAGTCCTCACTACCCTCCCACCTCCCCTAATGATTTGCTGGATTTTTATCCTTCCCTTGCCATCTGCTTGGTAGGGCTTGAGCTAAGGGACCTGACTGAGCAAGGCTAGATATTGGTCTGTATGAAACTGGACAGGATTTATCCATTGATTTATTTTTTTTAACTGGGATGTATTATTGCTTATTTTAGTGCTTTTGGCATGAATCCTTGGGACAGTGACATGTTGACTATATTGAGAATAACTGCTGCAAGTTCCGTGCGAGCTACTTTTAACCAGTTGATGAGGCATGGTCAAGGCTAGATGTTGTAGTATTGATATTGGATATTACATTATGTAAGTAATCTAGGTTGATTTGATGAAACTCAGGCCATATTACGGGGTTGATTGTGTTATTAGGTAGGGGTAGAGCTAGGTTTAACTTGCTTATGTGATGATTTGCAAGAACTTGAGGATTTATTCTAAGATTGTTTGTCATCATTAGTGACACGAGTTAGGGATTTCACAATTTCAGATAGTTCTGTAGGGTTTTTCAGAGAATTAAGTAGGATTTTGGTGTGATGTACCTTCTTTTTGTTATTGATGGTATCTCTGTATATTTGAAGTGTGTTCATGTAGAGTTGCCTAGGGCAATTTTGAGATTCTCCAGATACGTTCCAACTTCCTTAACTGTTTGTGTCTTATTTCTTGAGAATATCATTCTTCAGATCTTTTATGTCTTTTGTTGGTGTGGGAGGCTGGGAATGTAGCAGCTTTAGATATAATTGTGTTCCTGTTCATCAACATATCATTCAATTTCCTAAGGTCAGGATTAATAAGCGGTAGGATCTCTTTTAAGAAAGTATCCTTATCAAATGTTTTATACCTTAAATGTGGGTTAGTTGTATTATGAGAGTGTGGAATGGGGAAGTTGGTATGCCAGTGTAAAAGTAATCAGGCAGTGATCGGACCAAGAAACTTCTAATGTTTGAGGATCAGTGGTATTGGGATGTTCGCAGATCTTATTAGGGAGGAAAATTACATCCAGTGTATTCTCTTTATTATGAGTGGGCACATTGAGAATCTGTTGATAATCCATGTCTGACATGGCGTTGAGGAAGGACGTTGTTTGGTTGTTGCGTAGGGATGCTAGATTAAAGTAATAGTAATTCATTTTTTTTTATTGTTTCTAGGATAGTTGTAAGACTATTTGGGTCAGAAGTGGGAGGCCCGTAGAGTAGACAGGAGGAGAGAAGTTTAGTTTCTATAATAAAAATAGCTATGCCTTCAATGCTCTTAGGTTCTGAGAGGGAAACCTTATGCTGATCGTGGATAATAATGAGGACACCACCTCCACGCTTGGTTACTCTAGGACAATGAAAGATATCACGGTTTGGGATCCTAAGTTGGTTATATAGAATCCTATTTGTTTCTGACAGCCAGGTTTCCATTATGAACAAAATATCTGGATTAATGTCATTGAGTAGGTCTAAAATAACTAATAAAATAGAAGGGATGATTTGGCTACAGAATGATGGAGAAGGCTAGTATGAGATTAATAGTGGATTTAGTTAGTTACCTCTCCAAATTTAAGCTCAAGGCAGCTTACGTACATGTCCGGTTGCATTTCTCTGCACTATCATCCATTGTTTTCAGAGCAATTTAGAGATGTAATTCAGTAGTTAATGACGGGGCCATACCCCAAGGACTGTGTGAGGGTGCGGCTGCACAGTTTGCAAGCACAGAAGGGGTCACTGATATCATTACTGGGCTTCCAGGAAGGTTTAAAAGAATGAGTTACTGAAGTGGCTGGGTGGAAGGGGGGGCTCCAGATTCGTTAGTTGCACAGGGCACATTTCTAGCTTGGTACGGTTCTCGGTAATGAGGATGATAATGGATCTTGATCCCAGACGATTTTAGGTCATCAGCAAAATATTTATTTATTTTAGTATTTAGCTCACGACTTTCCCGGGGGAGATCAAGGAGAGTTATATTCAGATACAGTATGCATTTGTGGCTGTTGAAAATTGCAAATTCAACTGAAATAGGCAGAGTGGTTTGATTCAGAACTGTATTCTGATTGGTCGGGAAGTAATGTTTAGAATGAAGAAAAATTTGCAACCTATTCTTGGAACCGATTGATTGAGTTGAATTTGGAGGATTTTGGAAGTGGATGTTGAATTTGAAATTCTGAAGGTCAAAGTAAAAAAGCCGAGATTAGATGGGTTTTGCACGGACTTATGGAGGCCTGCAATTATTTGCTTTGTAGCCCTTTAGGTTTTGAGTGCCATCTGGAAGATCATATAAAGTTTGGAGGCAACTAGATAAGGGGAGGTGAAATTCTTACGTTTCCATGTGCTTTACTGATTTTTATTTTTGTTTCAATTTTTGACTTGGCAGTTTTCTTCCTTCTCCTAGAGCAGGGGTCTCCAAACCTTTCAGTGCGAGAGCCACATCGAATATTTTTTTTTTATAACTTGAGCTTTATTTTTTAACCCAACCATAGATTACAAACAACCAAAGCAGACAATAAAAATTCAGCTAGTATGCCAAATCGCCAGCTCACACTTGCAACATATGTAAAACCAAACGATACTCAAAGAAACTAATTCTTATGTAAAAATGCCATACATATATTTCTCCCCCTCCCCCCCCTCACCCAGTAACTGAGTCCCCCCCACCCCCCAAATCTGCAACATATTTCAACAAAGGCTTCCACTGGTCTTCAAACTGTGTCCCTTGGTCTCTCCGAATCGCTATCAATCGTTCCATCTGCAACACCTTGGTGAGCCGCGTTACCCAATGAGCAAGGTTAACATTCCCTCCCTGCCGCCATTTCCAAGCGATTTCACACCTTGCTGCCACTATACAAGATCGCATGGGTTTGGTCCATCGAGTAGATACTTCAGGAGGCCACAGCCCAAGCAGGAACCAAGCTGGGCAGAGCTTTAAGCGTACCTGAAATATCTGCTCCATCTTATGACAAATTTGCGTCCAATAAGACTGAACCCAGGAGCACTCCCACCACATGTGAAAATACGTTCCTCGAACTCCACATCCCCTCCAACAGAGTGCAGAGACCTCCGGAAACATCCGGTGATAGCGCTCAGGGGTATAGTACCAACGTAACAGAATTTTATAGGTATTCTCTTGAATAGCTGTGTTAATAGATGTTTTAGCTGCTCCCTTATAGATAATCCGCCATCCCTCCTCATCCCAATTCACTCCCAAATCTCTCTCCCATTCCTCCATGTATTTCAGTTTAGCCTCTGATTCACTTGTTACTCGCAACCCAGCATAATATAAACGTATGAGGCCTCGGGATGAATGGTGACCCACCCACAAAGCCTCAAAGTCATTCAGCCCTTGCTGGATACGCTCCCTATTAAGTCGATGATGCAAATAATGCCGCACTTGCAAATAAGCAAAGAAATCATGCTTGTCCAGCTGGAATTCGGCTTGCAAAGCCTCAAAAGACTTAATAGTCACGCCATCCAGAAATTGTATGAAACGAGTTAGGCCTTTCCCTTCCCAGTTAGAGAAGATAGCTCCATTACCCGGTTCAAAGGCTGGGGTGGCTACCATTGGCGCCAACAGGGACACCCCCCCCACTGTATTCACTCTCTGCCATCCCCTACCCCATTCCCCCCACAGATGTCTAATAAAGGGATTAGCTGTCCACTCACCCTTCAACAGTCCCATCGGTAACCAGGGAAGGTATTGTAAATGATATTGGGGTACCGCCTGTTGTTCAATGGAGATGAACCCCTTCTCTGAGATCTGCTCTCGCCAGTCCATCACCTGCCTTAATTGCGCCGCCAAGTAATAATCCGCAATCATGGGCATTCCCAGGCCGCCCTTCTTCCGCGCGCGATACATAATGTGCCGTGGAATGCGCGGGGGTCGATGGCGCCAAACAAAGAGAAACAACTTCCGCTGGAGCTTATGAAGCACTGTTTGAGAGATTTTAATAGGCAAAACTTGAAAAAGATACAATAATTGGGGAAGAATCGTCATCTTAACAGTCGCAATTCTCCCTAGCCAAGAGATCTCCTCGGTGTGCCATCTCCGCAAATCCCGATCAATATTCTCAAATAACCCTGGGTAATTAGCACCATAGAGTTGGTCAGCATCTCGGGTAAGGTAAACCCCCAGATATTTGAGTTTATCGGGGGCCCAACGGAAGGGAAATCCTCCCTGTAAATGCACCAGCAGATTATCCGATAAATTAACATTTAGTGCCTCTGTCTTATCCCAGTTAATTTTAAACCCAGCCACCCCACTGAAGCGCCGAAATTCGTCCATAATGACGGGTAAAGTCAGCAGAGGACTCGTAATGAACAATAGTAAATCATCAGCAAATAATGCCAATTTATGTTCTTGCTGACCAACCAGCAGGCCCCTCACCCCTGCACTACGTCGTAAACGCTGCGCCAAGGGCTCCATAGCTAAGGCAAATAATAGAGGGGATAAGGGGCACCCCTGTCTGGTGCCTCTCGCTAACGCAAAGAAGTCCGAATATTTCCCATTAATCTTAACTGCCGCAGTCGGGCTAGTATATAAAGCTTTGATCCATGCCTCCATATGGGGGCCGATACCCACGGCCGTCAACACTTCAAACAAAAAGCCCCACTCCACCCGATCGAAAGCCTTCTCAGCATCGACTGCGAGAAGGAGAAGTTCCTGCTTCCGCTGCTTAGCCGTCCAGATCAATTGGAGCGCCTGGCGAATGTTATCTCCCGTATTGCGACCATGAACAAACCCTGTTTGGTCACAATGGATCAGTTCCGGCAGAATGCGCCCCAGTCGATTCGCTAAAATCTTAGCTAAGATTTTCCCATCCGTGTTTAAAAGGGAAATGGGACGATAAGAACCGCACACCGCGGGATCTCTCCCCGGTTTGGCTATCACAGAAATTCCAGCTTGATGCATGGAGGGAGGTAGCTGCTGGCCCTGAAGCACCGCATTGAAAATCCTCTGTAAGATCGGGGCTAATTGTAGGGCTAGCTTCTTATAGAAGATTGCCGAGAAGCCATCCAATCCCGGGGATTTATTAAGAGCTAATCCCCGAATAACCTGTAAAATTTCCTCAACTGAAATCTCTCCATTCAAGGAATCTCGATCCATCTCCGATATCACCTGGAGAGAGCCGTCCCCCTCAAGATAATCCTGCACTCCCAAGACCGACTCCCTCAATTCACTAGTGTATAAGACGGTATAGTACTGCTTAAACAATTCCCTCATATCTTTGGGATGAAATAAGAGTCTATCCCCTGGTCCTTTAAGTTTCATGATCGCCGAGCGACGTTCCCTAGCCCGTAATTTATACGCAAGCAATCTGCCTGCTTTATTATTAAACTCATAATATCGCTGGTTAACGCGCTGTAGTTGAAAATTAATAGTATTCAACTGCAGAGAGTTGAGTTCAGTTCTCACCGCCTCTAACCGCCGTCTGAGCTTCACTCCCCCCCTTTGTTTATGGAGGCGCTCTAGATCCCGTATCTGCTGAGATAATTGAGCCGCCTTCTCACCTCGCTCTTTCTTTTTCCGGGATGCCCATTGTATCAATACGCCTCTGAGAACCGCTTTTAAGGCGTCCCACATGATCCCCAAGGCCACCTCGCCCGTATCATTCTCAACATAGAACCGCCTAATTTCCTCAGCCACTGTAGCAAGCACCTCCTTATCCTGAAGCAGACTTTCATTAAGACGCCAGAAGGTCCTCCCCAGCGTGTCGCGATCTCCGCCAAACTCTATCCATATAGGGCCGTGATCAGACCAAGTGATCGGCTCAATACCAGTTTTGTAAACTCTTTGGATCAAGATCGGATCTGCCAGAAAGTAATCTATGCGGCTATAGCTATGATGGACTGGCGAGTAGTGCGTATAATCAATCTCCTGTGGGTGCATCTGACGCCAAATATCACATAGGCCATACCGTTGAATCAAGCCCTGCAGTTGTTCTCG
The DNA here is from genome assembly GCA_033557465.1 of Ichthyophis bannanicus. Classification (NCBI taxonomy): domain Eukaryota; kingdom Metazoa; phylum Chordata; class Amphibia; order Gymnophiona; family Ichthyophiidae; genus Ichthyophis; species Ichthyophis bannanicus. The sequence continues at coordinate 12,108,252 of CM066037.1, forward strand.
CCCCCGGGTCCCCATCAAATTCCCCCGCTGGGATTTATCTTGTAAAGGATCTAGCACTTCATTAAAATCGCCCCCAAGCAACAAGGCCCCATGTATCTTATCCTCTAACCAGTAGGCCAGATCAGCCCAGAAATCAGTGCAAGGATCATTAGGGCCATACACATCAAGGAAGGTAACCTCTGAATTCCCCAGGGTTCCCCAAACCAGCAGAACGCGCCCCTTTGCTCCTTTGCATACCCCCCCTACTTGAAACGGGACATCATTGTGTACCATGATAGCCACCCCTGCTCGCTTGTGTGAGCCCTCAGCATTAAACCAGGCTGCACCATAGGCCCCCGACTTCAAAAGGGGTTCATCCCGGGGCAACAGATGCGTTTCCTGAAGGAATATCACCTGCCAGTGTTGCGCCTTCGCTTCTCTAAAAAGCGCTTTACGCTTATAAGGTGTATTAAGGCCGCGGACATTAAGTGAGCCTACTTTAAGCCCAGCCATCGGAGAGACCCAAAGGACCATACAATAAGCAATCCAAAAAAACCCCAAATATTCTGAAAACCTACCCCTTCCCACCCTTTCCCCCCTCCCCCCTCCCTCCCCCCCTCCCCCCCTTCATTCTCACCACAGGCCTCAATCCTGTGCACCTCCTTGGAGGAATTGGCTCACTGCCGGGATTGGCCGCTCACTTGCCTTATGGGCCTCCCCGCCAACAATCTTTTTCCCCCTGAAATGAAGGTTCTCTCGTTATCAGAGCTCCCCCATAGCAGTGTAAATTATATACTATACACAATATAGCTTCAAATCAACTAAACATAAGGAGGTAAAAAGGGGGGGGGTGTCAAAGAATCTCCCCCTTCCTCCTCAAACCTCTACCTCTATTCAGCCGGACGAAGGAGCCGCCACTGAACCAGCCAGCCCCCGTCGCCCACCAAAGAGGACGAGAAAAAAGGAATGTCCCAGTAAAATGTCCAGGTCACTGCTGCTTTCAGGTTGCTGGCGTTGTACCATCAGTCTCAGACTCTCCCCACTGACAATGCTCCCCGGAGGTGCGCTGTAGTCTGCGGCCCCGCGCCGGTACGCGATGCCACTTCAGCTTTTCCCACACTAGCGCCTGTTGCTGTGTAGAGGATAAGGCCTTGGGTTGAATAGTACTCGTAGGCAGGTGCGGGGCCCCCGCTTTCTCCAAAACATTCCACGCCTCCGTGACTGTTTTAATTCTCCGAGATTGGCCTGCAACTTCAAATTGTAAAGCAAAAGGGAAGAGCCATTTGTATTTAATGTTTTCCCGTCTGAGGTATTCGGTCACCGGGCGCATGGCCTTCCTACGCTGTAATGTCTGGGGCGCCAGATCTTGAAAAATCTCCACGGAGCATCCCTGCCACTTTAATGTCCCTCCTCGCGACGCAGCCCGTAGTACCTTCTCCTTGAGAGGGAAACTAATGAGACATGCTATGATATCGCGGGGCCGATTGCCCGGTGGAGAGCGTAGCACTCGATGCGCTCGCTCGATGCCAATTTCTCCCACCGTTGTGGAGTCCGGCAAAGTTCCGTCCGCCAGGATGGCTCCACAAATGTCACGGACTACGGAGATCGCCTGCTTGTACTGGTCTTCCTCCGGGACCCCCCGTATACGGAGATTGCAGCGGCGAGAGTGATTTTCTAAGTCCTCAATTTTCTCTCGCAGCTCTTCCACTGTACCCTGCCATTTATTATTCAGATCCCGTACCGTCTCTGCGGCAGTCACCATGTCGTCCACGTGCGTCTCCAGAATTTCCACTCTATGTCCCAGAGTTTGCATGTCCTGACGGAGCTCAGTCAACAGTTCTTTAACGTCCGATTTGACCCCTAGGACTTCAGCTTTAATCTCCCGACACCATCTCCGGAGATCTCCCTTGGTACACTGCTCCTCCGCATCCTCCAGTTCATCCGCCATCACTGTCTCTGCCTGTGCGGCCTTCGCGTCTCGAGGTTCCAGAGGTGCGTAGGAGGAGCGGTACTGTTGCAACTTTTCGCGTGCTAACATCCAGACCAGGGGCAGTCCTGCATACAACCCTCCACTTTCTACCACTGTGGGAGGCCCAATGCTGCCAAAAATCGCTCAATATAACGCGTCCCGAAGGAGCTGCTCTTCTAAGCCGCCATCCCGATCAGTGACGTCACTTCCTCCCCACATCGAATATTTTACAAATATTTGCGGGCCTAAAAAAAATCAGTTTTATAAATGAATGAATAAAATTTAAATAAATGAATATGTTTTACTTGGATCTTTAATCAACATGATATGATTCAGAACAAAAGAGAAATGTGACAATTACAACAAAACAATGCAGTTCTTAAGCTGTGAAATGATATATAATGAGTAAAAGTGTCAAACATTAGCAAATGCTCTGACAAGATGCCCAGGTACTGAGGAATCAACATTTGGAGCCTCTGCACCGCGAGAGAATTTGGCCAAGGCCAGAGTGTAGGACACTTTCTCAGCCATTGCACATGTAGAAGACCAGAGTTAGCACAGCTGATCCTCTTCCAGTCTATTGTCTAAGATACACAATCTGGGATGCCAGCCCCAAATTCAATCAACCAGCCCAATATAGACAGAAAAGGCTCCCAGGGACGTAGGCTGCAGCTTCAATGCACAAAGTATTCACAGAAGCCTTTAGGAGAGAGGGCAGCCCATCCTCCACTTCCACTTTTCCAGAGCTGTGCACTATATTCTAAACCGGCTGGGCCAGGAAGCCCTTGAAGCAGCAACTGCACAGATCATTAGGTAGCAGTGTGATTAGTTTACTAAAAGGGGAGGGGGGCGCATACCACCATCACTTCCCGCGGTTCCTGGCAATGATGATCAACCGCCAAACTCAACAGTGGTCTGACCGGTGCTTGGTCCTCGCACTCTACCCCATGCTACCCAGTGTGTTTTCTGGGAAATTAACTGAGAAATACTGAAGGCCACAAGCCTGTATGTCACGTGGCAGTCTCAGCTTCCTGCGCTACTTTTCTTTCTCAAGTTGCTGCGGGCTGGATAAAATCTTGTAATGGGCCGTAGTTTGGAGGCCCTGTCCTAGAGACTCAAGGCTGGAATTTGGAGCCATAAGCCTTCATTTGAAACTTTGTTTGGATTTTTCTTATCTTTCCAAAAAATGTCTAGCCTAGTTGCTATGATTTGTCGTGAGCTGGGGTTCATGCACCGTGGCTCCTTCTGGAAATATGCAGTCATCATCCTTAAATCCAGCTACTTTGTGTTCCCCCTTTGAGATGACTATGGCTTCATGTCATCCTCAGCGTCAGGGAGCGGAAAACCCAAATGGGTGATGGATTGACCTGGAAACAACTCACATGGTAGTGCTGAATCTCCAAATCGACCCCCCTTGTGCTTTGCTAATTGATTTAGTGCTAGAATTTAGATGTTTTTATCTGTTCCTACTTCTAAAATGCGTGTATGCATGTTGAAGAGTGGCTCTGAAAAGAGGCCTGTTTTTTGTGATATTGCAGCAAATTCAATGAAAGTCGAGGGGAAAAAAGAGGAGCCCAACATAGTATAGGGTAACTGGGCGTAAGCCAGCAATCTACAGTTCCCAGAAACCAATTGGGTTTATGCTGGCAGGTTGATGGCATCCAGTTGCCATCCAGCAAGGCCAAAAGGACCTAGGAGACCAGATGTTCCAATTACATCCTCATTACTTTTGGTGGCTGTTTTAGATGATTAAAAATGTTGGTGGTAAGGCCTGGAATGGGGAGGGGAAATGGCAGGTCCTGGGTGCTGGATTAAGGTTGGGATCTTCTCTGCTCATCTGCCAGGATGGGAAGACTACAGACTTATCTTGGATTAAGCTGGTACATCGGAAAGCAGGATAGCCTGGAATAACTGGGTAGACTGGATGGCCTATTGGTCGTTGTTTGCTGTTACCTAGTATGTTACTGGGACTTTTTATGCTAGACAATGAGTTAGGGACAGCCAGCAGTAAATATTGCCCTCCCTTCCTAAGCAATAAACCCAGAAACCTGGAGCTCCTATATCCCTTCCCAGTCAGGCTGTAGCTGTACCCCTTCCCTCCCATGATCTCCATCCCAGGGATAGACTCCTCTCTTCCCTCCCAGGCACACTTCTCAGGGCAGTCAGCAGCTGTGGCTGTATTTGTCTTATCCTCTCTCCTCTTCCAGGTGCACTTAGGGCAGTCAGCATCTGTTCTTTAGCTGCTGTCTCCTACTACTTGTAGAGAGCTACCCAAGGAGGTTCTGCAGTCTTGCTGCGTTTACACACTTCACTCTCTTAAATTTTTTTTCTTCAGTTTATTCTGTTGTGGCTAAATAGAATCTCCTTTTAGCAATGGAGGGTTTTGTTTTGTTTTGGGGTTTGTTTATTTTTGTATTTACTACTACTACTACTACTACTGAGCATTTGTATAACGCTACAAGTCGTACGCAGCGCTGCACAGACATGTAAGAGACAGTCCCTGCTCATCAGAGCTTACAATCTAGTCAAGACAAACACAGAAGGTGAAGGCAGGGAAAAAACAAGAGGGAAAGAAAAAGGACATCAGGTGAGTCACGAGCCAAAGGCAGCAGCGAAAAGGTGAGTTTTCAGTCTGGATTTGAAGAGGGTTAGAGAAGGTGCCTGGCGTACAAACACGGGTAGTTTGTTCCAGGTGTAAGGTGCAGCAAGGTGAAAGGAGTGAAGTCTGGAGTTAGCAATATAAGAGAGAGGCACAGATAGAAGCAGTTTGCTAGAAGAGTGTTCCCAAGGGGGGTTGTAAGGAGAGATAAGAGAAGAAAGGTAGTGAGGAACCGCAGTGTGAATGCATTTATAGGTCAGCAGGAGAAGTTTGAACTGGATGCGGAAACAGATACGGAGCCAATGAAGTGACTTGAGAAGAAGAGTAATATGGGCATGACGAGGCTGGCAGAAGATTAGCCGTGCAGCAGAGTGTTGAACAGATTGAAGGGGAGAGAGATGATTCAAAGGGAAACCAGAAAGAAGTAGGCTACAGTAGTCAACACGGGAGGTGATTAAGGAGTGGATAAGCATCTTAGTAGTGTGTTCAGAAAGGAAAGGGTGGATTTGCTGATGTTCTGTCCGTACACCCCTTTTCTTTAATATATATTCCCTGTTAGGAATTTCTCTAATGTAAAGGTGATGCTGACTTTTAAATAGAATTGCTCTATAATTTTGTAAAGATTTGTTCTGAGTTACAGGCAGCAGTGTAGCAGCAAGATGAAGACTCTCTTTAGCACTGCGTGCCACATATGGGACCATTTTGCTGGTGAGGAGAGGTTATGTTTGCATCAGTGCACAGTTTTCAGCATTCTGAGAACCAGAGGCGAAAGAGACGTAGCGAGGAGATCTTTGGGGAGGTAGTAAAGTGTTCCTTGTGCTATCGGAAGCAGAACAGCCACAGTGAAAGAGAGCATCAGTTTGATAGGACAGGAAGTGGTCCTGCCCTCCAGGTGAAATGTTCTCCTCTTACATCCTCAGTGCATCTTCAGAACTGTGTGGCCAGGAGGGTGGGAATAGGTCTGCCATGGTTATCGCTGATTCCTTGTTCAGGAATATAGATAGCTGCAAGGTTGCTAGCTATGTCTGGGCATCTAAAGGGAGGGAGTAAAAAACGTTTCATGTTAGCTGGGAGGGAATTTACATTGTGAACTGTTTGCTAAGATTGTAATTTTACGTTTTTTATTTATTTATTTATTTTATTTATTTAGCTGTGTTTATATACCGCTTTTCACCGGGTCAAAGCGGTTTTATTTGTAGTTTGTATTGAATTGGAGCTCAATGGAGTATAAGTGCTGGTTTAATTTAAAATTAAATTAATGGGCTGATAATTCAAAGCAAATTATGTGTTCACTGGGAATGGCAAAACATAATTTGCTTTCTGTAGATCTTCACAAGTTGTACAAATAGTATTGAGCTGTTGAAATAACTAAGAGCCTGATACTATTGGTATAAATGTGGGCTAGGTTAGAGGTAGTGCAGAGGTGGTTAGGGGCTGAATACAGCTGCTGTCTAGCTAAGCCATCCATTTAGTATAGGCCTTCTGAATAGTGCCAGCATGGTCACTGGCCAATAGGTATTTCCAGCTCATACTGCTAGACCAGTCCAGACAAGCGGGTTGTGTCCCCCTGCCAGCACATCTTGGAGACACAGAAAATCCACCAGAGTTGTGATTGGCTGGACTCTGGTGATATGGATCTACCCCTAGGGGTCCTCCTCAGTATTTTCTCTGTCTCCAGCAGATCTGTTTGTATTTGTTGTTTTCTCCTCAAAAAGATTTATTAATCACTGGATGTACCCAGAGTACGCAAAAGAGTGTTCCTCTGGATTTCCCAGTGCATACTACGAAGTTAGATCAAGGTGTCCTGAGCTGAGCTCCTGATCACAGATCAGTTGAGCTCACTCAGTCGAGCAATCCCCAGCATCTTGCCACGAGGGCCTGCCTGCTGGAAGAAGGGCTCACTGAAATCAATTTCCTAATTGGATTGATTTCAGGTTAATTAATTAGCCTTGACATCTCTATTGTTATCAGCCCTTTGGATCCACTGCACAGACCGGCACTGTAAGTGACAGCTTTTCTTTTCTGTTCCCGCCTCCCTTTGCTCCGCGACGAAACCGGCCCCTTCTTTCTTTTGCCTACTTCTGTCAGCAGTTGTGCCTTTTTTACCTCCGGTCACTGTTCGGGTCCGATTCTGTTGAGGTCTCCAGAAACGTGGTGATCTCCTCCATCTCCCGCTGCGAGTCTCCTGTGGCCGGCGGCCATTTTGAAATCACTACGGAGCTGTTTCTTTTGGCGGGAAGGGGTTTTCTTCATCGGCTCCTCTCGGGTTTTCAAGCCGCAGTTTCTGGCCCTCTACAGCTTGTTTCTCCAATCGGGCACTAATTTCTGACTAACGTTTCAATCGGCTTTCTTCCTAAAAAAAAAAAAGTCACACTATGCCTTCCTCAGTGCTCCAGAGGACTCTGTACGCCACAGTGTCCATGCCTGGCAGAACAACGCCAAGAGCCGGTTATCAGAGGGTAGCTCAGGCTGTAAGGAGGCTGGAGAAGGCTGAAGGTCAGAGGTGCTTAGTGTGCAATAAAAAGCAGAAAGAGCTTAAGAATAGACTGTGCCCAGCTTGCTTTTCCCACCCAGGGGAGTCCTCTTTATCACTTCCAGAGGTGGATGCCAGTGTCTCAGCTCCTCCCTCCTTGGATGGTCCGCTACTTTCTTCTGTAGAGTCACACAGTGCTCCACCTTTGACTCTTCAGCCTTCTCTAGCCTCCTTACAGCCTGAGCTACCCTCTGATAACCGGCTCTTGGCGCTGTTCCGCCAGGCATGGACACTGTGGCATACAGAGTCTTCTGGAGCCATGTCAGGGCTGCTGCCAGGTTCAAACGACTCCCTACCTGCGGCTACAGATCGTAAGCGGTCTCGGAGCTCCACGGTCCTCAAAGCGGGACGTCCCCCTAAAGGCTAGTCATTGATTTTGGAGGACGAACCAGAACCTGAGGATGGTAGATCTCAGCTGACCAGAGCTTCGAATCCTCAGATCATGAGGATGGCGAATACTCACCATCTGACTCCTCCATCCTACTGCAGGAGGACTCGCAGGATATCCGGCTCTTTTGAAAGGAGGAATTGTCCGCCTTGATAGGGCAGGTGATAGAGGCACTCCGCCTTACGGATCCGCCAGAACCGCAGACTTCACAGTCTCAGGCAGACCCCATTTTACAGGGCATTCGTAAGCCATCAAAGTCCTTTCTGTTCCCGACAGAATTGAAGCAAATGGTACCCTGGGAATGGGACACCCCGGATATTTCTCTCCGTACAGCTCGCCGCCTGGGTCAGTTATACTTATGGTCTCCGGCAGAGCTGGAGCGTTGGTTAGTAACAGGAGTCACTAAGCATACTACCATTCCGGTGGAAGGAGGGGCAGCACTCAGAGACCCACAAGAACGAAAGGTGGAGAGCCTTCTGAAAACAGCCTCTTCCTCTTCGTCTCTCTCTCTCTCCAGGCGACAGTGTGCGGGGGATTAACAGCCCGTGCCTTGCTGCGGTGGATTCAACGGCTACCAGAAGATTTGTCTCTCGGACATCTGGAATCGGCTACAGCGTTCTTTGCTGACGCCTTTTATGATTTGCTGCGCCTTTCAGCTCGCTCAATGGTCGCAGTGACAGTAGCCAGAAGATGGCTTTGGCTCCGTCAGTGGGCGGCAGATGTCGTTTCAAAAGCAAGACTCTCCAAGTTGCCCTTTAAGGGCAGGCTTCTCTTCGGTGAGGAGCTTGAAAAGCTAGTAAAGGATCTTGGGGAGGTTAAACCTCAACGTTTGCCGGAAGATAGGCCAAAGGCAACTTCACGTCGTGCCTCTCGTATGCAGGCGTTTCAGCGTTTTTCTAGATACAGAGATTCCCAGAGATATCGTACCTTCAAGCCCACTTTGCCCGCAGCTCCTCCTAATCGTTATGGGCAGAGAGGGCAGTCCTTTTGCGGAGCCGGCAAAGGCACAGACTTCTACTCTGGTACAGGAAAGTTTTCAGGGACCGCGTACTCTTCCCGCTGACGGGATGGGCGGCCCACATGAGGCCTTACCACCAGTAGGAGGACGGTTGGCTATGTTTTCTCGAAAGTGGGCACAAATCACCTCCGATCAGTGGGTCCTCTACGGTATTTCCCAGGGTTATTCCCTCGAATGTTATCGACCTATTCGCGATGCCTTTCTGGTCTCTCCAGGGGGATCTCCCCAGAAAAGAATGATCATTCAGGCCACCCTTCAGCGTCTTCTCCTCTTGAACGCTATTTGTTCAGTCCCCTCTCTCGAAAAGGGGTCGGGCCGGTATTCCATCTATTTCATGGTGTCCAAGAAGGATGGTTCTTTTCATCCGATTCTAGTCCTCAAAGGGGTAAATCGCAGCCTTTGAGTGCCTCATTTCCGGATGGAAACACTCCGCTCGGTAATTCAAGTGGTACGCAAAGGCGAGTTTCAGGCGTCTCTCGATCTCGCAGAAGAGTATTTTCATATTCCCATGCGGGTCGAACATCAGCGGTTTCTTCGTTTTGCAGTTCTCGGCCAACATTTTCAGTTCCAAGCAATGCCATTTGGGCTCGCTTCCGCTCCTCGTACCTTCTCCAAGATGATGGTAGTGGTGGTAGCGGCCTTGCGCAAACGAGGAATCTGAGTTCACCCCTATCTGGACTACTGGCTTGTTCAGGCCGACTTGCTGCCGGAAGCTCGCAAGACCATCCTCCCTCATAGTAGCCTTCGTATAAGACTTAGGGTGGGTGATCAATCGCGCCAAAAGCTGTCTCCAGCCTTCTCAATTAATCAGCTTTCTTGGGGCGCGATTCGACACCCGCCGGGGGCGAGTATTTCTAACGCAAGACTGCTTTCGAAAGCTCTCATCTCAGCTCAACCTCTTTCTGTGTCAAGATTCTCCTTGGATTTGGGACTACTTTCAACTCCTGGGATCCATGGCAGCTACCATCGACCTGGTTCCGTGGGCCAGGGCACACATGCGCAGTCTGCAGAAGGCACTCCTTTCTCGTTGGTTGCCGGTGTCGGAGGACTATCAAATCTGTCTACCACTCCTACCATCGATCAGACACAGCTGGTGGCTATCTCCGCGCAATCTCTTCTGGGGAGTACCCTTAGAGGCTCCACGCTGGATATTGGTGACAACCGATGCCAGTCTCTCCGGGTGGTTGAGTGCACTGCGGCTCTCACACAGCGCAGGGAACTTGGTCCCCTCGAGAAGCTTGCTGGAACATCAATCGCCTCGAAACGCGGGCAGTGCGGCTAGCCTTGTGGTGTTTTCAGCCTCTTCTCCAACATCAAGCGGTGCGGGTACTGTCCGACAACTCAACGACAGCGGCGTATCTCAACCACCAAGGGGGCACGAAATGTCCAGAGGTGTCGAGAGAAATGACTCTTCTTCTTCCATGGGCGGAGAGGCATCTTCAAGCAATTTCGGCACAGCATATCGCAGGAACGAGCAACGTCAAAGCAGACTTCCTCAGCCGACATACTCTGGATCCTGGAGAGTGGGCACTCGCCACCAAAGCCTTTCAGTCAATAGTTCGAAGATGGGGCCAGCCATCGGTAGATCTCATGGCCTCGGCATCGAATACCAAAGCGCCAATCTTCTTCAGTCGGTGGAGGGACAATGGAACGCACGGCATAGATGCCCTAGCACAACCGTGGCCAAAGCACCTCCTGTATGTGTTTCCACCATGGTCCATGATAGGGATCCCGACAAGACCACGGATGCCTCCCTGCAAGGCTGGGGAGCTCATTGTCTAGGCCAGTGCACCCAGGGCCTGTGGTCTCCCTGGGAAGCTGCACAGCAAATAAATCTCCTGGAACTCCGAGCTATTCGGTTAGCCCTCAAAACATTTTCTCAAACTCTGGCTCATCAGTCTGTCCTAGTTCAAACAGACAACCAGGTAGCCATGTTCTATGTGAACAAGCAGGGCGGAACTGGGTCCAGGCTCCTCTGTCAGGAGGCACAGGACCTTTGCTTGTTTGCTCTCAGACACCACATGCTTCTCAAAGCAGTATATCTACCTGGCCAGGAGAACTACCTGGCGGACAGGTTGAGCAGGATTCTCCAACCCCACGAGTGGCAGCTCCATCCTTTGGTAGCTCAAAAGATTTTCCTCAAATGTGGACTTCCATCCATAGACCTGTTTGCCAGTCCTCTAAACAAACAGCTGCCAAACTTCTGCTCCAGGCAACCACATCCTCTGCGGGTAGCAGCAGATGCTTTTCTGATTCCCTGGTCTCAGGGCCTCCTGTATGCTTTTCCTCCCACTCCTTTGGTGGCCCGAACTCTGTTCAAGATTCTTCAGGACAAGTCCTCAGTCCTGCTGGTGGCTCCCAGGTGGCCCAGACAGCCCTGGTTTCCACTTCTACTTCAGTTGGCAGTGGATCCCCCTCTGCCTCTGGGGTTGCAACCCGACCTTCTCTCTCAGGATCAGGGTACCCTTCTGCACCCCAATCTCAAAACTCTCAATTTGATGGCCTGGAGGCTGCAAGGGTAGTTTTGGCTCCCTGGGGCCTACCTCAGGAAGTTGAAGAGGTTGTCCTAGCCTCTAGGAAACAGTCCACTAGGAAAACCTATGCTCTTAAATGGAAAAGGTTTTCAGTGTGGTGTCAGTTACATACAGAGGATCCCTTCTCCTGTACTGTACCAGTAGTGCTTCAGTACTTGCTGCACTTATCCAATCAGGGTCTTAAGTCCAATTCTGTTCGGGTCCACCTCTCAGCTCTAGCAGCTCACCACTCTCTGGTGGAAGGGCACTCTCTGTCGGTTCACCCTTTGGTGTCCCGGTTTCTCAGAGGCTTGCTCTTGCTCAAGCCTCCAATCCGTCCTCCTGTCCCTGAGTGGGATTTGAATGTGGTCTTGTCCCCTGCGCTTCCTGTCCTGGAAGACACTCTTCTTGGTAGCCCTAACTTCGGCTAGGTGAGTGAGTGAGCTTCAGGCCCTGGTCTGTGATAGGCCTTACGCCAGATTCTATAAGAACAGGGTAGTCCTCAGGACTCATCCAAAGTTCCTCCCAAAGGTTAGAAACATAGAAACATGATTGTCTCCTCTTTCCACCTCAACCAGGAGGTGGTTCTTCCAACATTCTTCCCTAGGCCTTATGCAAGCCAGGCTGAAGCAGTTCTGCATACCCTGGACTGTAGGAGGGCCTTATCCTTCTACCTTGACCATACACAGGGGCACAGAAGGGCTACTCAGCTCTTCATATCTTTTGACCCTAATAATTTGGGGTTGGCTGTGTCCAAGTGTACCTTGTCCATCTGGGTGGCTGACTGTATCACCTGGGCTTACAGGACGGCTGACCTTCCTTTGCAGGGTCGGGTCACGGCGCATTGTGTCACAGCAATGGCTGCCTCAGTGGCTCATCTCCGCTCTGTACCGTTGGTAGACATCTGCAGGGCTGCTACTTGGTCTTCAAGACAGACTTTTGCGGCCCATTACTGTCTGGAAAGGGAGTCCTGTAGGGACAGTGCTTTTGGCCAGGCAGTACTCCGGAATCTCTTTGAGGTTTAGGCAATTCCTGCCCTCCTGCCCTCTGTTGGGCTACCGGTGGAGGTTCTGTCAGTGGAAAGCCTTTCTTTTATGCTGGGACTAGAGGGAGTTCTCTTGTTCAGCCTGGGTTCCTTGGTAGCCCAGAGCTAGGGAGTCACCCATATGTGAGGACTGACTTCCTGCTTGGTCCTGGAGAAAGAGTAGTTACTCACCTGTAACAGGTGTTCTCCAGGAGCAGCAGGAATCAGTCCTCACAACCCTCCCTCCTCCCCTGGGAGTTGCAGTTGTACATAGTTTGTTTTACTTTTTTGTGTGCTAGTCTTAGCTATGTCATTTGACTGAGGTAAGATGGCAACTTTAGGCGGGAAGGGAACTGCACATGCGTGCCTGCATTCCCAAAGGCTTTCATGGAAAGCTGGGGAAATGCTCTGCAAGGGCTTCATCGACGTCAATGTCAACCATATGTGAGGACTGATTCCTGCTGCTCCTGGAGAACACCTGTTACAGGTGAGTAACTACTCTTTCTCAAGGGGCTCCTCTCGATATTTGCCGGGCGGCGACTTGGTTGTCCACTTTTGTGCATCACTACTGTTTGGACGTCCAGGGGCGAGAGGATCATCATTTTGGCACTGGGGTGCTTTCGGTCGCTCTTGGCCCACCCTGAGGGTCGGTAGCTTGGGTACTTCCCGCTTGTCTGGAATGTTCTAGCAGTATGAGTTAGAAGGAGAAATGTCACTTACCGTTAATTTCCTTTCCTGGAATACTGCTAGACCAGTCCAGAACCCGCCCTGTTGTCAGTTGCAGTGCTGCTGGTGCAGTGGAGCCGCCGTCCAGTGTTTTTCCGACACTTTCAAAGTTTCTAACCAAGATGTCCTACGGCTGTTTTTTACAGCCTTTATATTCTGGGGATGCTTCCAGCACCTTTGTATATAGTTAAGTCAGTGGCTGAGATTGGCCGTACTTATTACAAAGTTATAATAGTTCACTTTTAAGTTATGCTTTTCAGACAATACTGAGGAAGACCCCTAGGGGTAGATCCATATCACCAGAGTCCAGCCAATCACAGCTCTGGTGGATTTTCTCTGTCTCCAAGATCTGCTGGCAGGAGGACACAACCCGCTTGTCTGGACTGGTCTAGCAGTATTCCAGGAAAGGAAATTAACGGTAAGTGAAATGTCTTCATTCAGTGACACTAAATATATGCATTAAATTAAGTGTTGACTGAAAATTGATCCCTAAATGTCTGGCTGTGTTGTAGTGAATGATCAGGGTGATGCGGCATGTCCTACTGGCTGATCTTTCACTTGTGGGTCTTTTGGCTGGCTGTATTGTTGTGTGACTTGTCTGCTGGGTGCCCCCTCATTCATGCCTGTTTCTGCTTCATTTGCAGGACACCATGATGAGCACATTGGGGTTAGAGAGGATGGGACACTTCATGAATGATCCTCGCCAGAAAGAGTAAGTCTGAATTTACATTTGCACTTTCTAGTACTGAAACTGCTGCAGTTACAGAGGGAGGACAGACTGGGTTCAATTTCTGTGGCTGGTCAGTCCTACTGGGATGCACACAACTAGTTCTGTAGTGAGCTGCGATTGGAGGCCATTGGTTAAAGACATTGCAGGAGTTGCAGATGAAGGTTCCTGTAGAGACTGATTCACACTGTGCTGGAAGTCCAAATGAAAAGGAGGACATTGTCCGGTTAAAAATGTAGCAATAAAATGATAATAGCAGAGTGAAGCCATGTTACTGGATTGGGGAAAGCACCTCTAATACTCGGACCACTTGAACACCCGTGTATGGTTTTGAGATAAGATAACAGCTAAAGCTCGGAGGAGCTGCACAGAACTCTTTCTCCTTTTCAAGAAATACCAACTGAATGAAAGGAAGCAGTGTCTTAGAAGGAGGCATTGGCTGAGCTGGGAGGATGTAGGGGAAACAGAAGAAGTTTGGGATAAATTAAAGAGAGCTAGAGGGAAAGCAAAAGTAAATAAGAGGAAAAGAAGACCAATCTGGTTTCAAGCGAGGTAACTGAAAAAATGAGGGAAAAACCTCCAAGAAGGAAACATGTGATGAAAGCGCCAGAGGCAGGAACACATGGATGAGAAGATAGTGAACGAGACAAAGCAAGGTGATGAGACACTTTTTCACGTATTTCTATGACAGGAGGAAAGGCAGAGGTGGAAGAGTGGGAGGAAGTCAAAGCTTCTATTTGCTGTTTACTTAAGAGGAATTTGCAGAAAAGCAGCTGATTGCTGGCAAGGATACATGTGGTTGGGTGGAAGTAGAAAAACTAGAAATGGCCAAAGCCATGGGCTGCATGTGATACATCCAAGGATTCTGAGGTTTGGGTGGATCAACTTGTTGGGAGACTGGAAAAGGGCACATGTTGTCCCCTTTTACAGGAAGGAGGTTGTATAATATGCATGCTAACGCCGGAGTGCACTTCAGTCAATTTAGCTCCATATGCACCTCAGAGGAGAGGAGGGAGAGTAAATAACGGGGGAAGTGTCAGATCCTTATATCAATGATGCATAGGAAGGGTGGGGCAAAGACCTGTGGATGCCATAAAGGTAAGGGAGGGCAGGTCATTAAGATGCCACACAGGTAAGGGGCAGTGGGGCGATGGATGCATCCTATCCCAGGTGCTGGCCAGGAGGGCGGTGCAGGCCCACTGAGCCCACACTTCTGCAGCAGCACAGCAAGCTTATCTAAAAGCTGGGAGAGAGAGCCCAATGGGCCTGGATTGGAGGCAGTGCGGCAGGACACCTGGCTTTTAGGTAAGCTTGCTGCGCTGCTGCAGAGGTGTGGGCCCAGCAATGGTGGGGAAGGGGTAATATCGCACTGCAGAGCAGTGTGCCGCAGAGGTGGGGCAGTGGCTGTAAAGGTGGGTTCTTGCTGAGGGAGACAGGTACACCACTGGTAAGAGGTGGGTCCTATGTTTATCAAAGAGGTATAAACCAAAATTTTGGCAAGTGCAGTGGTGTGGAAAGTAAAAGGGGGCAAGTCAGAAGATGATAGTGAGCAGAGGAAGGGGAGAGAAGACAGAGAAAGATGACTGAATGTAAGAGAAGGGAACTGAGATCTTTGCATAGCTGCCTCTGTGAAATGACCTGGAATAAAACTGATCGTTCTGAGCACCTTATGACGCATCAAAGTTCTGAGTGCTTTTTTGTGACCTCATGCAGTGCTCGTTAGTTATCCCTTGCTAAGTGCCTACTGATTACATGCAGATTTTTCACTCCAGCTTCTTTTGTGCAAACCGTCCATATGTTTAATATCTTCTCTTTCTCTTTGTCTCACCTTCTCTCCCTTTTTCCTGTTACTTTTCTCTGGTCTTTATTTTTTTGCTTTTTCTCATTCATCTCCCATGTCTCTTCTTCCCTCCTCTCTTCTCTTTACATTTTCATCTTTTCTACTCTTATTTCTTATGTTTGCTTCACCTTTTGCTCTTCTCTAATTGTCACTTGTTTTTCCCCCTTGTTATCTATCGTCCTCTAAATTCTGCCCTCCATTTGCCTCTCCATCCTTTGTCTCATTCATCCTTTATCTTCTCCTCACATTTCTCCCCTTCTCCTGCATGCCACTGTCTTGTCCCTCACTTGTCACATTTCCCCTCCTCTGTCCTGACTCTTTGCTCTTCATTCTGTATTTGCCCTATCTTTCCTGCCCTTTTCTCTTTCCCTCTCTGCTCTTTGTTTTCTGTTCCTCCTATCTTTCCTTCCCTTTCCTTCTCTCTTTCTCTTTCTCTCTCTCTCTCTCTGTTGACACCTTCCCTCTTTCTCCCTTCCTCTCTCTAGTTTCTGGTTGCCATCAACTGGGAGACGAGATTGGAGTCAGGTAAGTTGGGTTGTTCTCTCTCTAATTTCTCATGTGGTTTTCTCTGTTCCATAACCAGCAGAAAGCCTGGTGATTTCCCCAAATTTCAGTAGTCTGCAGGGAGTGAGGGGAGAGAGACTTCACTATGAATCTGCACCCTCAGAATCGGACTGAGAAAATTTTCTTGGCCTGACACTATTTACATTTGTTGCCAAAATAATTATTGGGGAGGGTAATTTTATAACAAGGTGACTAAGGAGAGAAGGCGCATAGCTTGCTTGTGTGCATCTGTTTTATAAAGACAACGTATGCGACTTTGGCCCTTTTATAAAAAAAAAGCCTATTTGAAAGGTCCTGCACAAAGTTACACTGGCTCTGAGGCAGGAGTAAGTGGGCATGCCTATGCTGGTAAGAATGGGCAGATATGTACGGATGTTATAAAATAATGCATATATGCTGATCCTCTTCTGTTCTACCCAATCTCTGCCCCTGGGAACGCCCACACGTGTGACTCAGGCCAGGTATTTTGTTAGCACATGATAGCTGGCTTGTGCGGTTTTCCCAGTAGGGAGTGTGTTGGGTAATATTTGCAGTGCTTCCTTTCCATAGGTAGGGCTTTTTGCTCTGTGAGTCCTGGCAGATTTGATATCTAGGTGCAGGAATTTGGGTTACACTACACAGCGCCTAGCACCGAGGTGCCTTCAGAATTTGCATAGTCTGCGAGATTGCTTGTAGTTTTATGGGGTTTTTCATTGCTTTCTGCTGATTGTAAGAAACCAAATAAAAGGAAAGGAAATGGTGAGAAGTGTTTGAGCTTTGCTCTGTGCCTGATGGGGGATTTTCTGTGGATGCTCTGAGTTGTTAATGGACTCCAGACCTTACTCCCATGTATGAAGATGGATTGAAGAAGTCTATCAAATGATTTTAAGAGCTTGAAACTGGCCAGAGGCTGCTTTGTTGCATATCGGGATTTTAGAGCTTTTTCTTGGAGCATCTTTATAGCCAGTTTAAAAATCCAGACACGCTTAGGAGTTCGGTGAATGTGGTTGGTAAATATCTAAAAACTGACCATTTTAGAAAGGAAAAGTATATGCAGACATTCTCTTCTAAACTGACCGCACAAGTATATTAACTATATTCATGCCTGCTCTCACTGCATATGTTTTCAAGTTATCAAAGTGGTATACAGAGAACTTTAGGGGAAAGGGTATGTTGGGAACAGTATAACTTTAAACAGTCAACTTAGAATTTTAGAAGTATAATTTGTTACATAGGTGGTGATAGTAGGTAAAGAGTAAAATGGCCCATCTGCTGTGCGCATTAAAGTGGTTAGAGTTGTAACTGTCATTCTCTTCAGATGAGCAGGGCAGATGCAGGTACATGGACGCCTCCCCTGAGCATGCGTGGGTATTCCCGGACTATGCAGGATTACCTACTGTTTTCTGTGACCCAGCAACATGTTGTCTCCTCTCTCCTCAGTGTGTGTGTGTATATGTATGTATGTATGTGATTGATATATATATATATATATATATAGAGAGAGATATAGATATATAGATATATAGATATCTATAAAATAAACTCAGGAAGTAGCTTGCTGGCATACACAACAGGGTCGCGCTGCAGGACTGCCTCAAGGATCTTTCAGCTTTCGATTAAGCTCTCCCTTGGGCCAAGAACGGGCACCAATAGAAGACTCTGCCCCAATGAACATAGTTCTTCCCACCCAGAAGCGGACTCAAATGCCAGTAGCAGGAAGGAGTTCCAGAGCACATGGCCCACATCAGAGGGACTGTTAATCCAGTCCTGCACTACCCCTCTCCTCACCCCCAGAGAAGTGTCAGCAATATTGAGCTCCTTTTCCCAGATGACACTGCGATGACACTGCATTGATCATGGGATCTGCCCTGTTGCTGCCTCAGAGTTCCCACCTCTATGACCAGATAGCCCCCCACGCTCATGGCATCAAAGTCTGCACAAGATGGCACTCATCCTCTGGCTACCCAACTCCAGGCAGACCACAGGGAAAATAAAAATCCTTCCAAAAACCAAAAGTAAATAAGCAAAAGCAGCACAGACCTGCCCCCTTAAAGCTGTCCAACTCCAGACAGAGAAGGAGGTAAGAATGTACAAAAAGCAAAGATCAAAGCGACCCAACAAAAAGAATCCATCCTCCTGAATAGGAACCTCCTCAGGGCCAAAGCATCCAGCAGAAAGATGCCACTATTGTCACCTCACCACCACGAAAAGGCAAATAATCACGTGAAGTAAGGCACCCAGTTCAAAGCGTGATTATGAAAATAAGTTTTATTGATAAATTCTTGGCAGCAAGAATTTATCAATAAAACTTATTTTCATAATCACGCTTTGAACTATTGTCACCTCAGCCTGCAAGATTGGCTCCTTACAATGTTCTCCTGGATCTACTCTAAAAACCTCTTCAGGACAGCATGGTGCTCCTTCAGGGAGCAGCTGCAGTCAAAAGGCATTTATTGCAGTCAACAAACCTACTAACATTATAAAGAACCAACAATCTACTCAAGATCACCAGCAGCATCATGGTCCTTGTGAATTTGCTCCTTATCCATTGTACTCACCTTTGGTGGCTTCTGGCAGTCCCTGGGAATCTCCACTCAATGATAAACAAGTCCTACATGAGTCAGATAATGCTTGCTCCTCCCTATAGTGTGACTCCTGTGACTGGAAAGTCCAAAAGGCATTCACACTCGCAGATTCAAAGTTCAGCCAAAGAACGAGGTGAACTAATATATGACCAGCAACCAGAAACTGATGTCACAGAAAGTAGATTTATCAGTTATAAGAACATAGGATATGCCATACTGGGTCAGACCAAGGTCCATCAAGCCCAGTATCCTGTTTCCAACAGTGGACAATCTAGGTCATACATACCTAGCAGTTTCCCCAAAAGACACAGGTTCCAAAATGCTTGTATTGGGTCAAGAATTGATATCCTGGGTCACATATAAACCACTCTTATTCCACCCTACACAACCGTGTTTCTGCTTGCGCCTTCATTAGGGGTTAACTCTTAATTTAAATAAAATACATAAAACAATAGAAACATAGAAATATGACGACAGAAAAAGACCACATGGCCTATCTAGTCTGTCCTTCCATATCAACAACTACAACAGTCCCCTTTTTTCCATTAGAGATCCTCTGTGTTTGTCCCATGTTTTTTTGAATTCAGATACTGTCCTCATCTCTACCACCTCCACTGGGAGACTATTCCACGTATCCACCACTCTTTCCGTAAAGAAATATTTCCGCATATTGCTCCTGAATCTATCCCCTTTCACCCTCATCCCATGTCCCCTCGTAGCAGTATTTGCTTTCAATCGAAAGAGGCTCTCCCCCTGTACATTTATGCCACAGAGGTATTTAAACATCTCAATCATATCACCTCTATCCCGTCTTTCCTCTAAGGTGTACATATTAAGATCCTTAAGTCAGTCCTCATATGCTTTAGAACGAAGACCACTAACCATTTTAGTAGCCACCCTCTGTACTGACTCCATCATGTTTATATCCTTTTGAAGGTGCGGTCTCCAGAATCGCACACTGTACTCCAAATGAGGTTGCACCAAAGACTTATACAGAGGCACTATCACCTCCTTTTTCCTGCTAGCCATTCCTCTCCATATGCACCCAAGCATCCTTATAGCTTTTGCCATCACTTTTTCTACCTGTTTAGCTACTTTAAGATCATCAGACACAACCACGCCTAGGTCCCCCTCTTTAGTGGACAAAACTACTTCACCCCCTATACAGGAGTGGAGGAGTGGCCTAGTGGTTGGGGCAAGGTACTTCAGGCCGGAAGGTCGGGGGTTCAAATCCCACTAGAGGAAAGCAAACTTGGGCCGGAAGGACTGGGGTTTCTAGTCCCACAGTTGCTCCTTGTGGTCTTGGGCAAGCCACTTAACCCTCCATATCCCATGTTCCCTGTAAAATAGTTATCTCCAAGTTATAATGCCCTGTTCAATGTAATTTCAGTTTGTCCAATGTAAACAGCACTGATGCAGAATAGCGCAGTATATAAGAGAATGTAAATAAATAAATAAATAAATAAATAAATACTATATTGCTCCCTTGGATTGCTGCAGCCCAAATGCATGACCTTACATTTTTTAGCATTAAATCCCAACTGCCAAATTCTAAACCATTCTTCAAGCTTAGCTAGACCCCTCCTCATATTATCTACCCCTTCCTGGCTATCTACTCTTTCTCCAGGGCCAAGCAAGAAGTCAGTCCTCACATATGGGTGTCATCGGCGCCGATGAAGCCCCAGTGGAGCATTTCCCCAGCTTTCTATGACAGCCTTTGGGAATGCAGGCACGCATGCGCGGTTCCCTTCCCGCCTAAAGGTGCCATCTTACCTCAGTCTCTTTTTTTCCGTGAAGCCCGTCGGACGTATGTCCCGTTTTCCCGGTTAAAATCAGATTTTTTGCAATTTTTGCTCTTTTTTTTTCTACCGGTTCGATGCCGGTTCCTCTCCCGCCGAGTTCGATACACCGGTATCGAGCCCGATTCTTCTTTTTCGGTTTTTGCCCTTCGTGGCTGGCGTTCGCGCCCTTTTTTCTCTTTTTCCGTGGAAGGCCGGTCCTTTGACCTCGCGGGGACTCTTTTTTTCCCCGATGGCTTCCAGTGGCTTTAAGAAGTATGATCGGTGTAAGAAACTAATGTCTCTCACTGACACACACGACTGCTGCCTTCGGTGCCTCGGCCCCGACCATGATCCTAAGTCGTGCGGGGCCTGTGGAAAAATGTCTTCCAAGGCACTACGAAGTCGACAGCAGCAAAAGGAAAGGATTTTCTCGGATTCAGCCTCTGGCCGGGCCCGGACCTCGTCTGAGGCCTCGACATCTCGGGATTCCGATCACGAGCGCCGTCGAAGCTCCTCGGACAGGGGGTCCCCCGACCGGGAACGCAAGAAGAAGAAGCGGCTCGCGAGGGCGTCGTCGGAAGAGGTCCCTGGCTCCTCGAGGGCCAGGTCTAAGACCCCCGACCGTCGCCCCGGGCCTGTGGAACCGGAGAAGCCTGCCAAAGTTCCTCGTGTGGAGCCGGAGTCTGCTGGACACGTAAGCCCCGTAGTCCTCGTGGACTCTCCTCCCAGGGAGCCGACGTCGGCGCCGGGCCCGAGTTGGTGGCTGCTGCGTCTCCCGAGCTGAGTCTCAGGATGACAGCCTTGGAGAGCAGAATGCCTTCATGGAGCAGCAGTGGGCACTGATGGCCAGCCTTTCTGGCGCATCTGCCCCGACCACCGGGACATCAACGTCAAAGTCGACCCCGGAGGCCGAGCCGATACTCGAGTCCCTCGTGACTCGGAGTCGACCTCGGTCGCGGTCTCCCTCGACCTCCCGTTCGGGACCAAGGGCGTCGACGCCGGTGCTTCTGGTGTTGGGGCGGGTGCTCCAGGGCCCCACGGGGTCAGACCCCGACTCTTCCTCGGACAAGTCAGCTTGGGAGACGGAGGACGAGGAGTCTCACGATACCTTTAAGACTCGGTGCGTCCCTTTGGACTCACCGCAGTCTGAACCCCGGAGTAGGTCCCCTCCGGAGGACACCCGGTTCTCGGAGTTCGTCCGGGATATGGCCACTGCCTTGGCTATTCCGGCGGATCCCGAGGAGGAGCCTCGAGCTGAAGAGCTTGAGGCCCTACAGTATGACTCTCCTCCGAAGGAGGCCTTTACTGTCCCGGTTCCTCCGATGCTGGAACGGCTCCTCTTCCGTATGTGGGAGGCACCGGCCTCGGCGCCGGTTCTTAGCAAGCGGGTCGATTCCATCTATCGACTCCGGAAGAGCCCTGGGTTTCAAAAGGCACAGCTACCACACCATTCCATGGTTGTGGAATCGGCCATGCATCGTCTGAGTCAGAAGATGCACTCCGCGGTGCCTCCTGGCAGGGAGGCCCGAAACCTAGATGGCGTCGGTAGAAAGTGTTTTCAGGGCTCGATACTTGCTTGCCGTGTCCAGTCTTACCAGCTGTACATGGGCATGTACTTGCGGGATCTGGCCAAGGGGATGGCCGGATTCTCTGCTGGTCTCTCCGGGGAACCCTTGCGGAGATTTAAGACCTTGTCCTCGGGGATTCGGGACTGCTCGAAGTTCATGTCCCGCGCCGCCTACGATGGCTTCGAGGCTTCGGCCCGAGTTGCGGCAGCCGGCATCGCGGCTCGACGCCAGGCATGGCTGCAGTCATCGGACTTCGAGTCATGGGTTCAGGACAAGTTGGTCGATGTCCCTTGCCGAGGTGAAAACCTTTTTGGCAAGCCCATGACCGAGAAGGCCGCTCAGCTCGAGACCGAGCACCTCACCCGGACAAGGCTGTCGAGGAAGACCTCTTCCCCTTCTCATAAAAAGAAGGGCTCGGGTAAAAAGCTCTTTTACCCGAGGAAGGGCACTGCCTACAAACAGTACCCACAATATCAGGCTGCCCAAGCTGCCCCCCAGGGTCAGCAAGCCAAGGACCAGGGTAATGGGCCCCATAGGCAGAGGACCCCCAAGCCTCAGGCCCCTGCTAACACTCAGCAGGGTGGGGGTTTTTGACTCCTTGAGCATAGCCTCTCCTCCACTGCTCTCCCAACCCTGCACAGGAGGTCATCTCGCCCTCTTTGCCCACCAGTGGCCCCTTATCACCGGGGACAGTTGGGTGCTGGAGATAATCCACAAGGGATATGCCCTCCATTTCCACCAACTGCCACCCCCATATTTTCCAGGGGAGCCTCCAAGGCCTCCTCTGCACACAGACCACCTCCGTCAGGAGCTTCAGGGTCTGTTGGTGGACAGGGCGGTGGAGCCTGTGCCTCCCCACTTGCAAGGTCACGGATTCTACTCCAGGTATTTCCTGATGCCCAAAAGGACCGGTGGCCTTCGTCCCATTCTGGACCTCAGGAACCTCAACAAGTTCCTAGTGAAAGAAAAGTTCAAGATGCTTACTCTTGGAACCCTTCTGCCCTACCTCCAGCAGGGAGATTGGCTATGCTCCTTAGATCTAAAGGATTTTTATTTATTTATTTATTTAGTATACATTTGTATACTGCTACTTCCAGCGATCAGCAGCGGTTTGATTACAGATTGGAAATTGTCACATCCTCACATCCTCATTCATCCAGACCACAGAAAGTACCTAAGGTTTATCGTGGGAGGAAACCATTACACAGGTACACTACCAAAAAAACTGCCTCCAGTTTTGCAACTGATTCCTATAGATTTTGGGGTGCTGAATCCAGGAAAAATAGCCAAAATGTTCCATCACGTCACGTTTTCTTGCAAAATTAGATTTCTTACCCATATAAGGAATGTTCACATAATTTCTTTTTAGCCGACTGCAGTTTGTTTTCTTGGCCCAAAATAGAGGTTGTAATGGTTAACTAACTAGAAACACTCCCTCATGATATTTTAGAGTGTTTTGTATTCATTTTATACATTAACAGGACAATTGGGAGGCGGGGGGCTAAATCCAGTACTCGCGCTGGCGCATGTTCTTTCCTGTTCGCCTCGCCTCGTTCGCTCGCTCAAACACGGTGGTTGCGACATGAACGTTCCTGTCAAATTTCAGTTTCTTGCAAGTTCATTATTACCTTTTGTTTGCTCAGTCGTAATCCAGCTTTATTCCGAAGTGGTTCACTACAGTTGTAGTTTGCAGTGCTGTGTATTTGTGATGGCTCACAGAGCCAGAGGTTGCGTCAACTCTCCGGACAGTTTTTGTTTTATTTGTGGGGAATATACCGTGAAAAAGTATATTTCGCCTATTTCGGTTTGAAGTTAGGCGATCAAGACAAACTGTGGGCTCCTCACAAAGTGTGCAAGACATGTGAGGAAGATCTACGCTTATGGATGAAAGGTAAAAAACAAGCATTTCGTTTCAGAATACCTATGATGTGGCGTGAACAAAGAGACCACAGCAGTGACTGCTATTTTTGCTCTTGCATTGTGAAGGGATACA
This sequence comes from Ichthyophis bannanicus, assembly GCA_033557465.1. Taxonomy (NCBI): domain Eukaryota; kingdom Metazoa; phylum Chordata; class Amphibia; order Gymnophiona; family Ichthyophiidae; genus Ichthyophis; species Ichthyophis bannanicus. The sequence goes on from CM066037.1 coordinate 12,132,038, forward strand.
ACTTAAAAAAATAAGAACGTAATAAGTTACCCCAACCTTCCCTCAGCAATTAGGCCTATGCCTCATAGCAACGAAGTACCTGTGCCTGAACCACCAAAATCTTTGGATCATATTTGTGTGGACGGTTCTGATCATGATGAGACTCATCAGATGGCTTTTCCCGATGAGTCCAGTACTTCTGAGTTTGAAACTGAACCAGATCCGAAACCTGAACTTTTCTCTCAAGCTGAATTGAATGATTTAGTCCGGGATTTAGGACTCCCAAAAGATGCTGCCCAACTGCTAGGTTCTCGGCTTAAACAGAAAAATCTATTGTCACCAGGAACAACTTTTTATTGGTACCGCAACCGCGAGACACAATTTTTGAAGTATTTCAGCAAAGAGGAAGATTTTGGTATTTTGCAACGATATATACGGAGTGATGGAAAAGTTTAAACTCAAGTATGATCCTGCTGAATGGCGGCTGTTCATTGATTCGTCAAAAGACAGCATAAAAGGTGTTCTTCTTCATAATGGCAACACATTCGCTTCAGTTCCTATTGCTCACTCTGTTATTCTCCAAGAAAAATACTAGAATTTGGCCCTGATTCTTCAGAAGATTCGTTATGATGAGCATAAGTGGATGATTTGTGGAGACTTTAAAATTCTATCCATGCTGTTAGGGCAGCAATCCGGTTTCACCAAATATCCCTGCTTCCTTTGCTTGTGGGATAGCCGGGCCCGCAACCTACACTGGGGGAAAAAAGACTGGCCAATTCGGGAGTATTTGAGACCTGGTGAGAAAAATGTTCTTCATGAGAGCTTGGTACCTCGTGATAAAATTCTATTACCACCTCTCCACATTAAGTTGGGTCTCATTAAGCAATTCATCAAGTCCCTTCCAAAAGATGGTGAGTGCTTTCGGTACCTTTGCTCAAAGTTCCCCCGACTTTCTGAAGCAAAGCTAAAGGAAGGAGTGTTTGTTGGCCCTGATATAAGGAAACTCATTTCAGATGGAGCATTCGCTGAAACGATGTCTAAGATGGAAAAAGAAGCCTGGAATTCCTTCAAGGATGATGTTCTCAAATTCTTGGGGAACAGGCGGGATGAGAACTATAAGGATATTGTTGCCAGGATGCTCAATGCCTTCAAAGAACAAGGCTGTAACATGAGCCTGAAAGTCCATTTCTTGCACTCCCATGTGAACTACTTTCCCGAAAACTTGGGGGCGTACAGTGAAGAACAAGGTGAAAGGTTTCACCAGGACATCAAGGACGCAGAGAGAAGGTACCAATGAAGATGGAACACCACTATGATGGCTGATTTCTGCTGGTTGCTGCTGCGGGAAACCCCAGATGAAAAATACGCCAAGCAGCGCACCAAGAGAAGCATTCGGGGGAAGAAGAAACGGGCCCACCAGGAGATTGATTGACCCAAGAATGACTTTAAAATCTAAACTGTGTTGACAAATATCGTGTTTTTACTAAACTTTGAAATAAAAATTTGCTAGTTATTACCACAGTGTCGGATCTCATTTATTAGAATTTTATTTTCACACCATCGGGTGTTTGTCTTCATGTATTGCAATGGTGCGGTTTGCGTTTTCTATTCTTACTGTGACACCGAAGATCTGCCCTATACCTTTAAGACACACAAAGCTGCTGAGTTTGGCACAGATTCTGACAGAAAGGGAGATCAAAAGCTTCACAGTTACCATAGGCAACCAAAGCAGGCTGAGACACGAGGTCTGAGGGCACGCCTAGCCAACAAACACTCCCCAAGTAATGAAGAGAACAGTTTGCACATGTGCAGGAAAACGCCCCTAACCATGTATAAGAAATGTGGTAGGCAAACAGAGTTAGATCGAGGAAGAAAACTGGTAGGAGACCCAGCAGGAGTTGCAGTGAGAGAGGCTGAGTTGGATTCATGTGCTGATTCTTACGGTGGTTTTGGAGACTCAGAAGTTGAGAGTGATTTGGAAACTTGGCAAGTAAGGGAAGACTTGCAGCTCTCTAACAGAAGGTCAGAATACTCTCAGCCTAATGCTGTTTCATTTGAGTCTTGGAATAGAAAGCCAAGCAGGGCTTTGAAAAGAGACAGAAAGCCGTTTACCAGCAGAGGGATTAACTGCAGGACACCCTCACCTGTGACACAGGAAGAATTTCCCAGACACAGAGGTCAGTGGGGAGAACGGAGAGCAGCTGGTAAGGAACTCTGTATTACTGAAAGGCAGAATGGCCTAAGATATTTACAACCTTGGGAAAAGGAAAGTAAAGTGATTGAGGACATATGTATGAGTGAAGAAGATGATTGCATGTATTTAAAGCCTGGCAGAAAACTGCCCAGAGAGAGACCCATTAGAAACAGAACAAGGCAGTCTTACAAACTATCTGATAATTATTTGCCATACTGTGGAGAGAATGGTGAAGAGAAGCTAGGGACTGATTGGAGAAGGTTCCAGACTCTCTGCCCTAAAGAAGATAAGATAGTTGATGAACCGATGTGCACGGAGCAAAGTGAATGCTTTCCCTATGTTGAGGACATGGACTGTTCTTTATTAATAACTGATGGAACTTCTCTACGCTAGTAGAAGATAAGTGTGCCTGAGAGAAAGATAAACGTGCACAGAGGGAACTGCCAACATTGTTATCTGATTTCTGTTTGTTATAATTATTGGTTCTGTTCAAGCAAGAAGCTGTGTTTTCCTTCCACCTTTTGTTTTTGCCAGAAGCATGGCTGCCTCTTAAGTTTGGTATTTTTGTACTGTTTTGAAAATCCAGCAAACCCCGGGAGGGGAATAAATCCTTATTTAAACCTGACCACTCCGTCTCAACTACACTTTCTTTCATAGAAGGGTCAGGCCCAGCAGTGTGCCTAGCTATCCACTACTAGTTCAGCCACTGCTGGTGACATTACATACATACCTGTACAACATTTTTTGCACAGTTCTTTGCTTTGCTTTGTGTCTAACCTCTCTCTTATATGCTCAATGTTTGTGCACATGTATGTGGCTGTTTTAAGTGCAGACAATTTTGCTACCATCACAGTGTGTTTTGTTGACATTACTCTATTCTTATGTGCTGCCTTGTTACAATTTTCTTTATTCTTATTTGAATAACTACTAAACAATTAGTATAAAGAATTCATCCAAGAAACTTTTATCTCGATCGCACTCAATCTGAAACGTTCACCTCAAACTGCTAACCCAATGTAGCAAAAAATCTGTACGTGATGGAGCAAATTGGTTACCAGATTTGGATTCAGTGCACCAAAAAACGTAAAAATCAATCGAAACATTAGAGGCAGTTTAAAAAAATTTTTTTTTAGTGTACCTGTGTTATCAGTACAGAGTGCTGCCCTTCGGCCTCACCTCTGCCCCCAGAGTCTTTACAAAGTGCTTAGCAGTGGTGGCGGCCTACCTGAGAAATCAGGGCATCTTTGTCTTCCCCTATCTGGACGACTGGCTCATCAGGGGTCAGACATGTCAGGAGGCCAATCAAGCCACCCTCAGGACTATTGCTCTTCTACAACGCCTGGGGTTTGTCATAAACTTCGCAAAGTCCACTTTGCTCCCTTCCCAGAACTTGGAGTTCATAGGGGCAAGGTTGGACTCTCTCCTGGCAAAGGCATTCTTGCCAGAACACAGAGCCCGAAGGTTAATGGTCTTGGCCAGTCAGTTTCTCAGCAGGTCCCTGGTCTCCGCCAGACTCTGCCTGCGGCTTCTAGGCCACATGGCTTCGACAGTACATGTGACCCCCAATGCCAGGCTCCATATGAGGCCTGCACAGTGGTGCCTTCGGTCTCAGTGGTCACAGGCCACAGGCAGCCTCAGAGACAGGATAAGGGTATCCAGACAATTTCTGCACTCCCTCAACTGGTGGCTACACCCACCCAATCTGCTGAAAGGGGTGCCCTTTCACGTTCCGGATTACACTGTGATGCTAACAACAGATGCCTCCCTGCAAGGCTGGGGAGCGCATTGTCTGGGCAAGTGCACCCAGGGCCTCTGGTCTCCCTGGGAAGCTGCACAGCAGATCAATCTCCTCGAACTCAGAGCTATTCGATTAGCACTCAAAGCTTTCACTCCTACCCTGGCTCAACAGTCTGTCCTGATTCAGACAGACAACCAAGTTGCCATGTTTTATGTGAACAAACAGGGCGGAACTGGGTCCAGGATCCTTTGTCGGGACACTCAGGACCTTTGTTCTTTTGCCCTCAAGCACAACATGCTCCTCAGGGCTGTGTACCTTCCTGGCCAGGACAACTACCTGGCAGACAGATTGAGCAGGATACTGCAGCCCCACGAGTGGCAGCTTCATCCTTCAGTAGTTCAGAAAATCTTCCTGAGATGGGGTCTCCCTTTGATGGATCTCTTTGCCAGCCCCATCAACAAGCAACTGCCACAGTTCTGCTCCAGGCAACCACATCCTCTGCGGACAGCAGCGGATGCTTTTCTGATATCGTGGTCTCAGGGCCTCCTCTATGCGTTTCCTCCCATGCCCTTGGTGGCCCGAACCCTATTCAAGATTCTCCAGGACAAGGCCTCGGTCCTGCTGGTAGCTCCCAGGTGGCCAAGACAGCCTTGGTTTCCTCTTCTGCTTCAACTGGCGGTGGATCCTCCACTGCCTCTGGGGTTGCAACCCGACCTTCTCACACAGGACCAGGGTTCCCTTCTGCACCCCAATCTCAAGTCTCTCAATTTGATGGCCTGGAGGCTGCAAGGGTAGTTTTGGCTCCCTGGGGCCTACCTCAGGAAGTTGAAGAGGTTGTCCTAGCCTCCAGGAAACAATCCACTAGGAAGACCTATGCTCTCAAGTGGAAAAGGTTTTCTGTGTGGTGTCACCTACGTACAGAGGATCCTTTCTCCTGTACTGTGCCAGTAGTTCTTCAGTACTTACTGCACTTATCCAATCAGGGACTTAAGTCCAATTCTGTTCGGGTCCATCTCTCAGCTCTAGCAGCTCACCACTCATTGGTAGAGGGACATTCTCTATCTGGTCACCCCTTGGTGTCCCGTTTTCTCAGGGGCTTGCTTTTGCTCAAGCCTCCCATCCGTCCTCCTGCCCCTGAGTGGGAGCTCAATGTGGTCTTGCAGCAACTGACTCGCCCACCTTTTGAGCCGATGGCTACTTGTCCACTTCGCTTCCTCTCCTGGAAGACGCTCTTCCTGATAGCCCTTACCTCGGCTAGGCGAGTAAGTGAGCTTCAGGCCCTGGTCTGTGACAGGCCTTACACCAGGATTTACAGGAACAGGGTAGTCCTCAGGACTCATCCAAAGTTCCTCCCTAAGGTTGTCTCCTCTTTCTACCTCAATCAGGAGGTGGTTCTTCCAACATTCTTCCCTAAGCCTCATGCTAGCCAGGCTGAAGCAGTCCTGCATACCCTGGACTGTAGGAGGGCCTTATCCTTCTACCTTGACCGTACGCAGGGGCATAGAAGGGCTACTCAGCTCTTCATTTCTTTTGACCCCAATAAGTTGGGGTTGGCTGTGTCCAAGCATACCTTGTCCATCTGGGTGGCTGACTGTATCACCTGGGCTTATGAGGCGGCTGACCTTCCTTTGCAGGGTAGGTTCACGGCCCATCGTGTCAGGGCAATGGTTGCCTCAGTGGCTCATCTCCGCTCTATGTCCTTTGTAGACATCTGCAAGGCTGCAACTTGGTCTTCAAGCAAGAGTTTTGCAGCCCATTACTGCCTGGAGAGGGAGTCCCGTAGGGACAGTGCTTTTGGCCAGGCAGTACTCCGGAATCTCTTTGAGGTTTAGGCAACTCCTGCCCTCTGTGGGGCTACCAGTGGAGGTTGTGTCCTTGAAAAGCCTTTCTTTGCTGCTGAGACTAGAGGGAGTTCTCTTGTTCGGCCTGAGTTCCTCGGTAGCCCAGAGTTGGGGAGTCACCCATATGTGAGGACTGACTTCCTGCTTGGTCCTGGAGAAAGAGTAGTTACTCACCTGTAACAGGTGTTCTCCAGGAGCAGCAGGAATCAGTCCTCACAACCCTCCCTCCTCCACTGGGAGTTGCAGTAGTACATAGTTTATTTTTTCATTTTTGTGTGCTGTTCATTTGACTGAGGTAAGATGGCACCTTTAGGCAGGAAGGGAACCGCGCATGCATGCCTGCATTCCCAAAGGCTTTCATAGAAAGCTGGGAAAATGCTCCGCTGGGGCTTCATCGGCGCCGATGACACCCGTATGTGAGGATTGATTCCAGCTGCTCCTGGAGAACACCTGTTACAGGTGAGTAACTACTCTATTGCAGATTTTGGTATCATCCGCAAAGAGGCAAACCTTACCCGACAGCCCTTCCGCTATATCACTAACAAAGATGTTAAAAAGAATCGGACCAAGGACAGATCCCTGGGGCACACCACTGGTAACATCCTTCTCCTCAGAGTGAGCTCCATTTACCTGTACTCTTTGTCGCCTCCCACCCAACCAGTTTCTAACCCAAGCAGTATCTTTAGGGTCCATCCCTAGGGTGCTCAGTTTGTTTATAAGTCGCCTGTGAGGAACAGTGTCAAAGGCTTTACTGAAATCTAAATACACCACATCTAGGGCTCTCCCTCGGTCCAAGTCCCTGGTCACCCAGTCAAAGAAATCAATAAGACAACAATAACTTACATAAATACATTATCTGATATAAATAAAATAATTAGATGTAGAAATTATACAGGTCTTAATAAAACATTAAGACCATTTACATGTAAAGGACACTCCATGATATGAAAAGACTTAAAACAATAGATATGCCAAAGTATTATATTTAATGCATAAGACCTGGAGCATCTAGCTGTGACTAGACAATTTGGAAAGAAGAATCCCCCCCCCCCCCCCACTCCGGCACCCGACCAGCATCGGTGGTGGAAGCGGGAAAACATTCTCCTACTCCCTTCACCAAGGCCAATAGGGCCCCGACAATGCACCAGAAGGACTCTAAAAGGCAGGAAGCGCCATCCGGCGCACAGAAACCTCACATCTGATTGGAATCGTTGGTGGAAACGGGAGCGGCAAGCTCCTCCCTCTCCACCTAGTAAGGTCATTCAGGCCTGGGCAATGTACCAGAAGGACTCTGAAAGGCAGGAAGCACTATCTGGCACATAGGAACCCCACACCGACACCTGATTGGCATCGGGGTTGGAAGCGGAAAAAGCAAGCTCTTCCTGCTCCCCCAACCAAGGTCATTCGGGCCCTGGCAATGCACCAGAAGGACTCTGAAAGGCAGGAAGCGCCATTCTGGCGGGCCCATGCCTGAGGCCCTCGCCAGAGGACCCTTTGACGTGGCCCTTAGGCGGGGACCAACTAACACACCACCGACCCATGAACACAAGCTGCTCAAGGAGCAGGAACAGCATAGGAACAACCACAACCGCTGGACCGATACCATATGTTCAAAACCAACAAGAAGACCATTAAAAGGCACCGAAGTGGGAGCAGCCTAGAGACCAACGAAAGGGGTAAGCACCTCTAACCACAAACATCCTCCCCTCCATGAACCTCTTTATGCTGAGAAACAAAAGCACCCCTGACAGCACCAACTGCAGCAAGCAACACTAAGTTTTCTAGCAACAAAAAGACAACTACAGCTTCTCCAGGAACAAGCAGGAAGTCGGTCCTCACTTATGGGTGACGTCGGCGCTGACGGAGCCCCATGCGGAGCAAATCCCCAGCTTTCAAAGAAAGCTTTTGGGAATTGCTACCATGCATTCGCGGTCCCCTTCCCGCCCAAGGGTGCCATCTTGCTCAGTCTCCTTTTTTCCACGGAGCCCTTTGGATGTTGTTCTTCCATGTCCCAGAAAAAGGTGATTCTTTTTTTCTCTTTCCTTCACCGGTCGACACCGGTATCCTTCCCGCCTCCGGCTTCAGTACTCCGGTATCGAGCCGGGTTATTTTTTTCCACTTCTTGTACTTTTTGTCCCTAAGGCGCTTTCGCGCCCTTTTTGTCCCTCTTTTTCTTGCTGGCAGCCTGCATGCAGGGTCTTTGACCTCACCGGGGTCCTTTTTCCCCTGATGGCTATCAGCGGTTTTAAGAAGTGCGATCGGTGCGGGAAAATCATGTCCCTCACCAATACACATGATTGCTGCCTCCATTGCCTCGGGCCGGATCACGACCCGACGGCCTGTGGCCCGTGTAAGAGGATGTCCTCTAAGGCCCTGAGAGCCAGGACATCACGGGGGGGAATACTCTGAGCCTGAGCGTTGTTGAGGTTCCTCGGAAAAAACATAAGAAGATAAGATATGCCATTCTGGGTCAGACCAAGGTCCATTAAGCCCAGTACCCTGTTTCCAACAGTGGCCAATCTAGCCCATAAGTACCTAGCAGTCTCCCAAAAAGACACACGTTCCTCAATGCTTGTATTGGGTCAAGCAGTGATATCCCGGGTCCCTTTTAATAATGGTTTATGGACCTTTCATTCAGGAACTTGTCCAAACCTTTTTTAAACCCAGCAACACTAACAGCTTTCACTACATCCTCCGGTAACAAATTCCAGAGTTTGATTACACGTTGGGTAAAATATATTTTCTCTTATTAGTCTTAAATAGTTTACCCTGTAGCTTCATTGCATGCCCCCTAGTCTTTCTATATTGTGATGACATAAAGTCGATCTACGTTTACCCGTTCCACTCCATTAATTTATAGACCTCTGTGATATCTCCCCTCAGCCGTCTCTTTTCAAGGTTAAAGAACCGTAACCTTTTTAGCCTCTCTTCATAGGGATATCCTTCCATCCCCTTTACCATTTTGGTGGCTCTTCTCTGTACCTTTTCTAATAGCGCTATATCCTTTCTAAGATACAGCGACCAGAATTGCACACAATATTCAAGGTGTCCCCTTCGCGGGAGCACAAGAGGAAGAAGTAGTCCTCAAAGGCGACGTCTCTGGATGGCTCCGGTGTGGGGCTTTCTCAGGGCCAGGTGCGGAGTCCCGAGCGCCTGCCCGGGTTGTCTGAGAGTGAGCGGCCTGCCAAGGTTCCTCGGTGAGAACCGGATCCATCGAGGCAAGTACAGACCGTCCTTGTCGAGGACTCCCCTCCGGGGGAGCCAGCATCAGGGCCGATCGAGTTCGTACCCGAGCTGGCAGCTGCAGAGCCTCCCAAACTCATGTCCAGGATGGCGGCTTTGGAGCGCAGTTTCACTCCTTCATTGCAGAGCAGCGGGTGCTGATATCCGGCATGTCCGGTTTCTCCGCCCAGACCACCAGGCCCTCGACGTCCAAGTTGACCCTGGAGGCCGAGCCGATCCTTGAGGCCTTCTGGGCTCAAGTCGATCCTAGGCCAAGGTCTCTCTTGGCCTGCCGTTCGAGACTGAGGTCGTCGCCTCCAAGCCTGCTGGCGTCGGGGCGGAAGGTGCCGGGGCCCTTGATGTCTGAGGAGCCCCTCGAGTCCTCCTCGAAGGCCTTGGCTTGGGAGATGGAGGACGAGGAGTCTCTGGACACCTGCAGGCACAGGGATGTCCCGTCTGATTCCCTAGTATCCGAACCTCGGAGAAGGTCCCCGCTGGAGGATATGGGGTTCCTGGACTTTGTGCAGGATATGTCAAAGGCTTTGACTTTCCCCATGGAGTCTGAGGAGGAGCCTCGAGCTGATGAGCTCGAGATCCTCCAGTATGAGGCTCCTCCTCGGGAGACCCTCACGGTACCCGTTGCTCCGCATGTGGGAGACACCGGCGTTGACGCTGGTGATCAGCAAGCGGTTGGACTCGATGTATCGGGTCCGCCGAAGCCCTGGATTCTAAAAATCACAACTGCTGCACAACTCCATGGTTGTGGAATCGGCCATGCTTCGGCTGAAGAGTCAGAAGATGCACTTCTCGGTGTCCCCTGGCAGGGAGGCCCGTAACTTGGATGCGCTCGGCAGGAAGTGTTTCCAGGGTGCAAATGCTGAATTGTCGAATCCAGGCATACCAGCTGTACATGGGCATGTACCTGAGAGACCTGGTGAAGGAGCTCGCCAGGTTCTTGGCTGGTTTATCAGGAGAGCCTCTTGAATGCTTTCGGACCCTGGTTTCCTCAGTTAAGGAACGCTCCAAATTTCAGACATTGGCAGCCTTCGACTGCTTCGATTCGGTGGTTCGTGTGACCATGGTGGGCATTAGTGCCACCACCTTGCCTGGCTGCAGTCCTCTGACGTGGAGCAATGGGTTCAGGACAAATTAGCAGACGTCCCTTGCCGAGGAGATAACCTCTTTGGAAAACCCATGACTGACAAGGCTGACGAGTTGGAGAAGGAATTCATGACAAGGACCAGATTGTCCAAGAAGGTATCAGATACTTCCCGTCGGAAGGCTTTGGGTAAAAAGCCCTTACACCCAAAAACTAAGAAGGCTTACAGAAATTACATTAAGTTGCAGGCCTACCCTGCTCCTCAGGGGCAGCAGGCCAAGGGCATGGCCCCCATAAGCCCAAAGCACCCAAGACCCAAACAGCGGCTCAGCACAGCCTGGGGGGAGTTTTTGGCTCCTTGGGCATAGCTTCCCTCCCTCGGGAGGTCACAGGCCCAGTGTTCATGGGGGGAAGGCTTGTCCACTTCATGCACAGATGGCCCACAATAACCACAGATGCCTGGGTGCTGCGCGTGGTCACAGAGGGTTGCCTCCTGCATTTTTATGAGCTGTCTCCCCCTCCTTCACAGGGGAAATAACAATGGACACCTTGCACAGGGAGCTCCTCTTGAGAGAGCTTGAGTCGTTACTCCAAGATCAGGCAGTCGAGCCCATCCCCCCTCATCTGCAGGGACGGGCCTTCTACTCCTGCTACTTCCTGGTCCCCAGGAAGCCAGGAGGCTTCTGGACCTTTGGGACCTCAACGGCTTCCTGGTCACAGAAAAATTCAAAATGGTATCCCTTGGAACCTTGCTGCCTTACCTCTTACAGAGAGATTGGCTATGCTCCTTGGATCTCAAAGATGCCTATACTCTCATCCTGATCCACCCGAGCCACCGTCAGTACTTCTGCTTCGTCGTGGGAGGCCAGCACTACCAGTAAAGCATGCTTCCCTTTGGCCTCACCTCCGCCCTGTGAGTCTTCACAAAGTGCATAGCTGTCATGGCCGCCTGGCTCAGGGTCCTTGCCTTACCCTACTTGGACGGCTGGTTCGTACGGGCCGGCACTCCAGGCGAGGTGCGCATTGCCACTCAGCGGACATTGGGGCTGCTGCAGCATCTAGGTTTCGTGGTGAACTTCCCTAAGTCCCACCTCGTACCAAGCCAATGCATGGAGTTCATCTGGAGCCCTGCTAGACTCCACTCAGGCACGGACGTTCCTGCCCAGGGAACAGGCCCATCACCTTGCTGCCCTGGCGAGGGAGTTGCAGGGTGCAGCCTCCGTGCTGGTCCTTCAAATGCTCCGCCTCTTGGATCACATGGCATCCATTGTCCATGTGACTCCTTTTATCCTGCCTATGCATGTGGCAGGTCCAGTGGACATTCAGCGCTCTGTGGGCACAGGAAACGGGACACCTGGAGGACCATATACAGGACACGCCTGCCTTGGCATCCTCCCTGACTTGGTGACAGGATCAGAGCAACCTGAGGGCTGACCTGCCTTTCCAGGCCCCGCCAACCGGCACGTCCTCACGATGGATGCGTCCAAGTTGGGCTGGGGGACCCATTGCGACCACCTCTGGTCGCAAGGACAGTGGTCACCAGAGTGCCTCGCAGATGAACCTGCTCAAGCTTTGAGCAGCCTACCATGCCCTGCAGGTCTTCTTGGACAATATGAAGGGTGGGGGGGGGGGGGGGTTGGTCAGGTTCAAACAGATAACCAGGTAGCGATGTTCTGTATCAACAAGTAGGGAGGCACGGGGTCGTACCACCTCTGTTGGGAAGCGGTACGCCTTTGGAACTTTGCGGCTGCCAGGAACCTCTCCCTCACGGTGATGTATCTGCCTGGCTAGGACAACGTACTGGCAGCTCGCCTGAGCCGTGTTCTTCAGCCCCACAAATGGAGGCTGAACCCATCCATCATGGTGGAGATCTTCCGGCGGTGGGGAACCCCAGAGATAGATCTCTTCGCCAGCCCAGAGAACGCGCAGTTCCCAAGGTTGTGCTCCAGGAGGCCGGGCCGGGGATGGGAAGTGGCAGACTCTTTTCTCCTCCCATGGTCTGAGGGGTTTCTGTATGCCTTCCCACTGACCCCTCTGGTACCGCGGGCACTGCTAAAAATTCAAGCAGAAGCAGCCACCGTCCTCTTCATTGTGCCCCATTGGCCGCAGCAGCCATGGTTCCCCTTGCTGCTGCAGCTGTCTTGGAAGACCTCCTGGTTGCTGGGTGCGCCCTGGAACTGCTCTCGCAAGAGAGTGGCATGCTGCGCCACCCCAACCTTCGGTTCCTGTCACTGATAGCCTGGTCGCTGAGAGGCTAGCCATTCCTCACCGCGACCTGGTCCAGCCAGTGGAGAATGTCCTGCTGGCCTCACGTAAGGACTTTATGAGACGGGCCTATGCCTTTAAGTGGTGCAGGTTCTCCCTATGGTGTGTAGAGCAGGGCCATAGCTCTGTGCAGTGGCAGAGGTCCTTCGGTACCTCTTGCAACTTTCTGGTACAGGCCTGAAATCTAATTCAATCAGAGTGCATCTCCGTGCCATTTCAGCGCATCACCGCGATGTGGAGGGCCACGTTATGTCCGTCCACACCTTGGTGAGCTGGTTCATGCGTGGTCTTCTCCTTTTGTGGCCCCCATTCCCCCCACCACCGGTGGCATAGTACCTCAAAGTGGTCCTAGGGAAGCTCATGGGGGCTCCCTTCGAGCCACTGGCGACATGCCCTCTCAAGTACCTTTCCTGGAAGGACGTCTACTTGGTGGTACTCACCTCTGTCAAGCGGATAAGCAAGCTGCAAGCATTCCACCTTAACCAGGAGGTGGTGCTGCCCACCTTCTTTCCAGAACCTCATGCCTCCAGAGTGGAGGCCTTGCTGCACACATTGTACGGTAAACGCACCCTGGCTTTCTATATCCAGAGGATGCAGGCTCATCGCCAGTTGACACAGCTTTTTGTCTTTTGATCCCATTCGCCTGGGAATAGCTGTCTCCAAATGTATACCCTCCTGGTGGGTGGCCGATTGCATGTCATGTGACAGCCCACAATATGTGGGCTATGGCGGCCTCTGTAGCCAGCCTGCGTTTGGTGCCCTTGGTGGACATCTGCTGGGCAGCTACCAGTCCTCTGTACACACCTTCGCGGTGCACTACTGTCTGGAGGAGTCCTCCCGCAGTGACAGTGCCTTTTGGAAGGCATTACTCCGCCACATCTTCATGGAATAATGCAGCTCCTTCCTTCCAGCCCTCTGTGTCCACACTACTGGAATAGGGATTGCCTTTTCGATGCTGCAGCTGTAGTGTCGGACTTCCAGCCAACCAGCACCCTTTACTGCCCTTTACGGTCCGCTTTTTGGGTCTTCTGTAGCTTTTACGGGTTTTTTTCGGTAGCCTGTAGCTTGGGAGTCCCATATGTGAGGACTGACTTCCTGCTTGTTCTTGGAGAAAGTGTAGTTACTCACCTTTAACAGATGTTCTCCAAGGATAGCAGGAATCAGTCCTCACAACCCTCCCTCCTCCCCTTGGAGTTGTTTTTTGCTGTCCTGTGCTATGTTTTTATACTGAGGCATGATGGCAGCTTTGAGTGGGAAGGTGACTGCACATGCATGGTGTATCTGTCAAAAGCTTTCTTTGAAAGCTGGGGAGTGGATCTGCGTGGGCTCCATCGGCACGACATCACCCATATGTGAAGACTGAATCTCCAGGAACAAGCAGGAATGAGTCTTCACATATGGGTATCGTCGGTACCGACGGAGCCTGCGCGGGAACGCTCCCCAGCGTCCAAAAGGAAAGCTTTTGGGAGCATCCCACAGCGCCTGCGCGCTGCCTTCCCGCCTTTCCTAACCGCCTCTCTCCAGTTCTAGTTCTTCTTTTCCGCGGAGCCAGCAGGTCGTGTTTCCTGTCACCGCTGAAGAATTTCTTATTTTTTCTTTTATTTCTTTAGTCGCGTTTCTGCCTTCTCCACTCCGGACCGGTACCGCCGGTTTTTTCTTTCTTTCTAAAAAAAACAAAACAAAACAAAAAAACCTACTCTTTTCTACTTCAGTGCATTTTTTCTTTCTGTGGCCTTAGGCCTGCAGAAAATATTTCCTCATGGAAAAGCCCGCCTCCGGGTTCAAAAAGTGCACAAAGTGCAGTAGCACTATTTCTGTCACCGACACCCACGACTGGTGTCTTAAATGTTTAGGTCCTGACCATTCCATCACGGACTGTGAGTCCTGTTCCATGATGTCTAAAAGAGGTTTACAGAATCGAGCAGCCAAGCTCAGTACCCTGTTTCCCTCTGATGCAGCTTCTGTGGCATCGACGTCTTCCAGGGCTTCTTCTTCCTCCCATGGATCTCAGGTAACCAAACTTAAATCTGGCCAGTCCTCAAAGAGTACATCTCCCTCTAAGTATCGAGATGCCCCCGGGCTTGCTCTCGAGGAATCCATACCGGCAAAATTACCCCGGCGGGAGGCTACGGCTTCCAAAGCTTTATCTATGGGGTCACAGGTTGACATCGATGGCTCGGCCTCGACCGATCACCTATTACAATGTTCTGGGGTACCGGCAGTTCACACCGGTACTGACTTCCAGACATTGGTGGCGTCGATGGATCAGAATATTCTGACCATGCAGCGTGCCATCACGGCATTTATACAAGCTGCGACGCCTTCGGTACAGCAACAAACTCCGTTGTTGGTACCGATTCCGGTACCGGACCCCGATACCGGTTCCGCTGCCGGTACCGATTGCATCGACATCGATGGCAGCGGTACACTATCCTGTGATGCCCATCGGTACCGATCCGGTACCGAGTACTTCCGATGTCGATACCCCCCGGTATGCGTATCGGGCTCTGCGAGAGCATCCAGACAGGCGATACTTCGATTCCTCTGAGGACTCTGATGAATCAGAGGCCTCTATCGAAGCATCGGGGATCCTTCCTCAGGAACCCTCTTCTCCAAAAAGGAGAATGTCTCCTCCAGAGGACTTGTCTTTTCAAGACTTTATCAGGGAGGTGGCCAGGGGCCTTTCCATCTCAGTGGCCTCTGAGACAGAGCCTAGAGCCAAAAATTTAGATATTTTACAATATCCTAAGGCTCCCAAAGAGGCAGCCACTTTACCAATACATGAGATTCTCTATGATCACATGTTGGGCATATGGGAGACTCCTCTTACCACCTCCCCTCATTCTCGTAGGTTGGACACCATGTATCGTGTTCCTCCTTGTCCTGGTTTTCATAAGACTCAGCTTCCTCACCACTCCATTGTGGTGGAGTCTGCTATGAAAAAGATCAAGAGTACAAAGAGGCACTCTTCTACTCCTCCAGGAAGAGAATGCAGAACCCTAGATGCCTTTGGCAGGAGAATTTTCCAGGCCAGTATGCTTGTAGCCAGAATCAACTCCTATAGTCTCTATATGGGGATGTTTCTAAAGGAAGTGGCAGATCATCTGCAAACCTTATCTCCTTTTATGTCAGAAAATAAAAGGGAAGAGTTTCTCACTTGGCTTAAACATGCTCAGGATATTTCCAAGTTTTCCAACCGTGCAGCCTTTGACTCTTTTGAAGGTGCCAGCAGAGCCTCGGCTATTGCCATAGGTGCACGCAGAGTTGCTTGGTTACAAGCCTCTGATTTGGAATCCTGGGTTCAGGATGGACTAGGTAACCTTCCTTGTACAGGTGAAAACTTGTTTGGCAAAGATTGGCAAGCAAAGGCCAACCAGATGGATGCTGAAAATTCTGCTTTAGATAGACTTTCAAAGTCTTCTTCTGCTCCTTTTAAAAAGAGATTGTTCAAAAAAGGATTTTTCCCAAAAAAAGGGAAATATTCTTCTGTTTATGGTCAGGCCTCTTCTGCAGGTCGTTTTGCTACAAAGAGGCAACAACAACCAAAACAGGCCAAGCCTAAGGCTGCGAGGACTGCTACGGCCCAACAGCCTCAGCCTCCTCAGGGCCTTTGACTTACCACTAGAGAACTTAGCCTTTCTGGCTCTAGAACATCCAGAGCCTCTCACCATCCCAGGAAGGTTAGCTCATTTTGCTCCCAGATGGGAACAAATCACAGCAGAGCAATGGACCCTCTCAATCATAAGAGACGGGTACAAGCTTCACTTCTTAAACCTTCCTCCTCACACTATAGTGAAACAGTTTCAATTCTCCAACATCTCTCCTCAACCTTCTAGGTCAAGAGATTGCCACCCTTCTTGCCCAAGGGGCAATAGAAGAAGTACCCCTTCTTCAACAGGGCTCAGGGTTCTACTCCCCCTATTTTCTCATTCCAAAGAAAACAGGGGACTACAGACCCATTTTAGATCTCAGAGAATTGAACAAGTTTCTATGCAAGGAGAAATTCAAGATGATTTCTCTCGGAACTCCATACCTCCACAGTCAGGACTGGCTTTGTTCTCTAGATCTCAAGGATGCGTACACCCATGTCCTCATCCATCCAACACACAGAAGGTTCCTTCGGTTCCTTTACCAAGGAAAGCACTACCAATACAAAGTGCTTCCTTTCGGTCTGGCCTCTGCACCACGAGTGTTCACCAAATGCATGGCAATAGTAGCTGCATTTCTACGCACTCTAGGGATATTCGTTTTCCCATATCTGGACGACTGGCTCATCCGAGCTCCATCCCAATCAGAGGCCCAGGCTTCCCTGGCCTGCAGAAGGCATGTTATTCAGTATCTGGGACTGGTAATAAACATTCCAAAATCCCATCTCACCCCTACTCAATCTCTAGAGTTCATAGGGGCCTTGCTGGATACCACAACTGCAAGGGCCTATCTCCCCCAGGCCCGTTGCCTACGCTTGGTGCAGTTAGCCTCACAGATTCAGTTAAAATCCCATTTAACTGCTCGAGAGATGTTACAACTCTTAGGCCACATGGCATCCACCGTGCATGTGGTTCCTTATGCTCGCCTTCACATGAGAGCAGCTCAATGGACTTTGTCCACCCAATGGACCCAGGCATCAGGGTGCCTGTCAGACAAGATAGCGACCTCCAGTCGCCTCTTTTCCTCGCTCCATTTGTGGAAGTCCACTCAAAATCTGTTGCTGGGGTCCCCCTTTCAACAGGTGTTACCCCAAGCAACCCTTACCACAGATGCCTCTCCAAAGGGTTGGGGAGCTCATCTACAAGATCTCTCCACCCAAGGCATCTGGTCTCCACAGGAGACATCTCTACATATCAACCTCTTAGAGCTCAGAGCAATCTTTCTGGCTCTGAGTCTTCCACACCCTGCTCAGCTACAAGACAGTCCTCATCCACACGGACAACCAAGTAGCCATGTTCTACGTGAACAAGCAGGGGGGGACTGGCTCTCTGTCGCTTTGCAACGAAGCTCTGAGATTGTGGGCTTTCGCCAGAGAGCATCAAATCCATCTCATGGCAGTGTATCTTCCAGGGGTTCAAAACTCTTGGGCAGACAGACTCAGTCGAGTTCTGCTTCCACACGAATGGTCCCTCCATGGGGACCAGATAGCCAGGCTCTTTCGAATTTGGGGAACCCCAGACATAGACCTGTTTGAAAGTCCGTGGAATGCCAAACTTCCCCGGTTCTGTTCCATGATTCCGTGTCAGGGAGTTCAGGCCAGGGATGCCTTCCTCCTTCATTGGGGGCAAGATTTCCTCTATGCCTTTCCTCCTATTCCCCTCATTCCCAAGACACTGTTCAAGCTTCAGAGAGACAAGGGGTCTATGATCCTCATAGCACCACGTTGGCCACGCCAAGTGTGGTACCCTCTACTTCTGCATCTATCTCAAGCTCCCTCCCTGGACTTGGGGTCTGCTCCAGATCTCCTTTCCCAGGAGGAAGGAACGTTGTGGCATCCAAATCCCCAGTCTCTTCATCTCAGGGCCTGGTTGCTGAAGGCCTAGACCTTCAAGATTTACCTCTTTTTCAGCAGGTGAGGGGTATCCTTCATGCTTCCAGAAAGCCTTCCACCAGACGTTCCTATGCTTTTAAATGGAAGAGGTTTACCATTTGGTGTGCAGAGAAGGGTCTTAACCCTCTTGCAATACCTCTGAATTCTTTACTGGAGTATTTGCTGCATTTATCCCATGCAGGCCTTCAGACGAATTCAATCAGAGTCCATTTGAGTGCTATTGCAGCATCCCTTAAACCCCTCAATGGACAGCCTATTTCCTCTCATCCTCTTATAGCAAGATTCATGAGAGGCCTTCTTTTGACTAAACCTCCCATTAGACCACCTCCAGTGGCATGGGACTTGAATCTGGTTCTTGGCCAGCTTATGAAGCCACCCTTTGAACCCTTAGCCACTACCTCCATGAAATTCCTTTCCTGGAAGGTTATTTTTCTCATTGCACTCACCTCAGCTCGCCGTATCAGTGATTTGCAAGCCTTAGTGGCTAATCCTCCTTATACAAGGTTCCATCATGACAAGGTAGTCCTCAGAACTAATCCACACTTTATGCCTAAAGTGGTCTCACCTTTTCATCTGAACCAGGAGGTGTATTTACCTGTCTTTTTTCCAGGACCTCACGCATCAAGTGCAGAGAGGAATCTTCATACCCTGGATTGTAAGAGCACTTGCTTTCTACTTACAAAGGACACAGCAACATAGAAAGTCCTCTCAACTTTTTGTTGCTTTTGATCCCTCTCATTTAGGACTTCCAGTCTCATTGGATTGCTCAATGTATTTCTTTCACCTACCAGAGTAAGAACCTTTCTCTGGAGGGCCATGTCACAGCTCACAATGTGAGAGCCATGGCAGCCTCTATGGCTCATCTAAACTCTGTGTCCATCGACCAAATCTGTCGAGCGGCCACCTGGGCCTCGGTTCATACCTTTACAGCCCATTACTGCTTGGACAAGGACTCCCGTTGGGATGCCTTGTTTGGTCAGGCTGTTCTCAAACACCTGTTCCATACCTAATCAACTCCTACCCTCCATCCCTGACTGGATGCCTGAGATTCATAGGTGGAGGTAGAGCCCTTCCCAGGGACTCACAACCTGGGTGATCTCCCAGGCATCTCTAGCTGGGGAGTCCCCATATGTGAAGACTCATTCCTGCTTGTTCCTGGAGATAGCACAGTTACTTACCTGTAACAGGTGATCTCTGGGAACAGCAGGAATAAGTCTTCACCACCCACCCACCTCCCCTAGGAGTTGTATCTCTCTATCTATCTTTCCTTTCCTCTCTCTCTTTGTCTCAGCTTTAAAACTCGAACTGGAGAGAGGCGGTTAGGAAAGGCGGGAAGGCAGCGCGCAGGCGCTGTGGGATGCTCCCAAAAGCTTTCCTTTTGGACGCTGGGGAGCGTTCCCGCGCAGGCTCCGTCGGTACCGACGATACCCATATGTGAGGACTTATTCCTGCTGTTCCCAGAGATCACCTGTTACAGGTAAGTAACTGTGCTTTCCTGCTGTTCCCGGAGATCGCCTGTTTCAGGTGAGTAACTACACTTTCTGCAAGCTCCTGAAAACATGGCTATTCCAAGAACACTTTCAAGAATCAATCACCTAACATCACACAGAATTCCACAAATGTCTACTAGCTACCTGGTCCCACCTCACTAGCTAGAGAACACCAACCCATACTACCAACAAAATTACTTCCATCATTATGCATACCCTAAAAACCCGTTATTGCAAATATAATCAGTACTGTAAATATAACTGCAGTGTAAATAGTTACATGTTATGCAAACATTACGTGGGAATTTGGATTCACTTGTTGTAAAAAGTTACCTGTTACTTGTAATAGTTATTTGTTCTATGTAAACCGCCTTGATTTACTGATGGGGTGGTATATAAAACCACATAAATAAATAAAATTACAATACTGCATTCCAGAATTTTGAGTGGTAGAATTTGTAGCATCAGACCAGCAGGGTAAGGCTTCTATTCCGTTCTTTTTATCCCAAAGAAGATGGGAAGACTGGCCCAATATAGACCTCCATAGTCTAAACTGATTCATAGAGAGAAAAAAATTTGAAATGAACACTAGCAGTCATCCTACCATTGTTGCATTAACTAATTGGTTAGCCTCTCTGGATCTGAAGGATGCCTACCTACACCCACATCCCCATCCATGCCAAATACTGGCAATATCTGAGATTCACCTTTCACGACTGTCATTATCAGACTGAATGGCAGTACACGAGATGTTATCATCTGCACCAAGAGTATTCACAAAGTGCCTTGCCATTGTGGTTGATCATCTTTGGAAAAACAATCGCTGTCTCTGTCCTTACTCAGATGACTGGCTCGTGGTGGGCTCCACCCACCATCTGTACTAATGACCTCTCCGGAACACAGCCAGAGTCTTGCAAAATCTGGGGTTCCTTATCAACAAAGAAAAATCTGTGCCGGAACCAGTATGAACTATCAAGTTCATTGGAGCATGCCTGGACAGGAGAGAGGCCATAATATATCTTGCAGCTCTCCTAAGGTCCTGTTGTGCCGTTCCGGCACTTGTGCCTCCTCAAGCATGTGCTTGCTTACTGTATGTTGTTCCATTGGCCAGGTTGCAAATCAAATTACTGCAGTGGCATCTCAAATTCCATTGGAATCAACATTGTAAATCTCTATCTGAAAAGATAGTGTTGAAACCATTGGTGAAATGGGCTCGCCAGCAGTGATGAACAACAGCCAGTTTCTTCAGGGAATGTCCTCCCCTTTCCCCCCTCCCCCAAATATTATTTTTTTAATATGCAGAGTCAGGATTATTTAAAAAGATACAGATCTGCATTGTCATCCATCAATAGGGTGTATGCTGTCACTTGTTCTAATAAATGACCAGTTCTATATGGTCAGTGGATGCAGGATTTCCAATAGGTGGGCCATAACTCGAGGATTTAGTTTCAGAAAGAAAGTAATACTCCAAGCAAGATGACAGCTTGTTAAGGTATGCTGGAATTTAGTCGTCATAATCAACACGCATTAGTATAGATAAATTAGATAGAATTTGTTTTATACATTTCTGGGAAAGTAGCATATAGAATCAGATCATTATTTCACCTTGTTTTATTGTTTAAGAATATATCTAAAATATACAGAACCCCAAAACATATGCCAGACATGTCCTTCAAATGGACAACATATATCACACATTGCTTAATTTGTCCTCATACAATGAATAATCCCTTCTCCCTTCCCCCCAAAACTGTCAAACAGAGCACAATTACATATAGCCCATCTTCGTTAAAATTTCCAACAATTTCTAACAGAATCTAATCAGGGACATACTTTATAACCATTTCTCAAAGGGGACTCGTATTTCCAGGAATCAGTCCAGCTTGTTGCATCTCAACAGTTGAACGGGCCATTGTCTACACACAGGTGAGTTTACTCACAAGCCTATCCTTATCTGGTAGGCATACCTGCTTCCATGTCTGAATCGACGTCAACCAAGCTGTTGTACACACACCTCACATAAATTGTGCAGCATTATTATTTACTCCAGGCAATGACTAGTTTAACATCATGATTCCTTTCATCAGTTGCTCTCCTGAACTGACTAACCATTTCTCAAAATGGCTATACCTTTGGGCAGGCGTACCCATTGTGGACAAAAATCCCTTGTCCACAGTTACACCCCGATGTCCCCTTTTATATTTTATTCAACCTATCTGGTATAATACCAGCAATATAGCATCTTATAGGTCAACTTTTTAAACTCTTCATCAAACACTATATTTAAATCCAGCCCCTGCTTCTTCAAAAACTTTTGAGGACAGTTCCTCCAAAAAAGCAAGGCCTTATAAAATCTGTGAAATCACCCCCTTAGTAGGGCCAGATGAGAACGCTTTCCCAAATGGAGACTTTTCTAATAATAAATCCCCCAAGGCCTGTGTCTTCAAAAAATGTTTTACTTGTAGAAATTAGAAGGTACCCCTGCAATCCAACTTGGATTCCTCCACCAGCTCCCCATACTCCAGAATGTCTCCAGAATCAATAAATTGTCCAGAGTTTTCAACCCTGCCAACGCCCACTTCCAATATACTGGGTTCTACTGATGCATCTCAAATTCAGTGATATAGTCAGATACAGTAGGCATTATGTAATTATAACGTGCCTTGATCTTCTCCTGGAAAGGCATGAGCTAAATACTATTACAAATAGTTGTCCTAAAAATGGTCACTCCAGGACTCATCCGCCTCTTCACCTTCAGACAAACACTCATTGTGTGTTGCAGGAACGGGTTTCTTAATATCATCCACCTCCAGGTGTGAGCCAGGGAAGAAAATACAGCGGCACTTTATGTACCTCCAACTGCTCTAGCTCCACTCAAAATTGCCTGAAGCTGTGTATCTTGCTAATAATATTTATAATTAGGGACCCCCCATCCCACCTGTGCTCCTAAAAACAATACTCCTACATACCTTTGGGGACTTTTTATTCCAGATATAGGAAAAAAAAACCTTACGATGGACTAAATGGAATGTGATTTCAGGTACCTTCACTGTCAAGGTTGAAAAAAAACATATATTTTGGAACCATCATCATTTTAATAGCATGAAATATGCAACCCCTCCCACCTCTAACTCTATTAAGGTCTCATGGAGGAGGGGTGGATAATTTTAGACCATACAGTCACTAAGGAGTATGTCTACTAAACTACATTGGCTGCTACCACAGGGCTAATGAGAGAAAAATCCAAGTTCCTGATCGTCCCTCCAGTCCCGGAATCTTTGGGTTGTCAACCTACTCCAGCAGCTTTGGAGACTGAGAAACTTCACTCCTGTGATGTCACCAGTATATAAGGACTGGAACCGCCTCCACTCACCAGTTTAATCAGTCTCCAAAGCAGCAAGAGGAGTTGTGAGACCAGGGATTGCAGGGCTCACTAGAGGAACGATTAAGAAGTCTTTTTAGGTTTTAATTTTGGGGGTGTTTAGGATTTGATACAGACACTGGGGTACTATAATTGCATATTCTACCTGTGAGAGTCTCAGTGGCCGGGCCTTCGTGTTCTGAGGTCCTCTGTTCTGCCTACAGTAGTCTTCCCCCCCCCCTCCCTCCGAGTCGGTCAGCGGGTCGGGTGGATGCTGGGGAGGAGGACCGGAAGCTGGTTACCGCTCCGGGCAGGAGAGGAGCAGGAACCGCAGCTGTTTTTAGGCTCAGCGCATGCAGATGGCTTGCCTGCCAGCGCTTTGAGCCGTCGGTTACAACTGCTGTTGATTGCCGACATGACTGGGAGTTGATTGAAGCGGTCCGTGGCTGGGACCCGGTGCTCGTGACGGGGTAAGCAGTATCGGCAGTCAAGTTCCCTTCCCGGAGGCTTGTGTGGAGCAGGAGAGCACGGGGAAGTGGACTCACGCTTTTCTCAATGGCGCTGAGGTAAGACGACCTTTTTTGAACGGGAACAGCAGATTGCAGGCCCAGCCTGGACCGCGTGTGCACAGCGCGGCAAAAACGCCGTTAGCGGGCCCGGGGCTTCTCTGGCCGTTTTTGCATTGGGGGAGCCTCGTTTCCAGCAACTCTCTTTGGGGGTGACTGGGGCAGCGAGTCTGCGGGCCGTTCAGCTGGGGAAAAAAAAAAAAAAAAGCACAGGTTGTTTCAACTTCTGAAGTTCTCTCTGCAATTTGTTTTGGGGGGTGTAGCATGCCTTCCAGGGAACTCTGTTTGTTGTGTGGGGCCAAAAGGAGTTCAGTCTCGCAGGACGGAGTATGCCGGGGCTGTAGTCAAGAGACTAAAGAGCTATTGTTAGAGACGGAATTAGGGGGCCCAGAGGTCTCGGGGGGTGTCCCGAACCCCTCTTAGCTTCCCCGTCGGGGGTAGAACCAGGGCCCAGTACAGCTTCTGAACCAGAACCCCCTCCTCCGCAGCTCCCGGTGCCGGGGAGTTTGGCGGCGATATTTTCCCCAGATTTCATGGCTCTTCTGCAGAAGGCATTGGGCAGTGCCCAGGTGACGCAGTCAGCCGGGTCCTCTGGGGCTGAGCTGGGGCGGAAGAGACCGTGTTCGCCGGTAAGGGCGCCGGAGGTTGCTGTCAGTGCGAAACGATCTAGGCTGCTGGATCCACAGGAGCAGTCGGTCATTTCGGAGGATATCCAGTCCGAGCAGGCGGACTTGGGGGGTCTGGAGGAAGAGGAGCCTAGAGGAAGGCGAGATTAAGGAGCAGGAGGATCAGGCACGGGTGGTGCGGGTCTTCCGGAGGGAGGAGCTTCCGGCACTCATTATGGAGTCCCTTAAAGCCCTCAATATCCTGGCTGACACCGCTGCTGAGGATTCTGCCCTAGAGGACCCTCTGCTGCAGGCGGTTCGGAAAACGCAGAGGGCGTTCCCGGTGCACAGGGTTTTTAAGGAGATGATTCAGGAAGAATGGGATATTCCTGAGACCGCCCTTAAGGGATCTAGGGTTATGGCCAGGCTTTACCCCCTGTTGGATCAGGACCGGGAGTTGTTTAAGGCGCCTAGAGTAGATGCAGCCGTGTCAGCGGTGGCCAAGAGGACTACGATCCCGGTAGAGGGTGCCGCGGCCCTCAAGGATGCCCAGGACCGAAGGCTGGAGATGGTCCTGAAGCAGGTATTTAAGGCAAATGCGCTATCCTTGCAGGCGTCTATTTGCGGGGCCTGGGTGGCGAGAGCTTGCTTACGCTGGGCGCAGCAGCTTCAAGGGGCCCCCTCGAGTGAGGAATCCGAGGAGGCGTCTAGGTTAGAGTCTGGTGTGGCGTATCTAGCCGATCTTCAGTATGACCTTATCCGGGGACTAGCGAAAAGCATGGCGTCGGTAGTCGCTGGGAGGCGCTGTCTTTGGCTGCGAAACTGGGCAGCGGATGGCTCTTCCAAAGCCAGATTGAGTAAGCTCCCCTTCCGCGGTAAGCTTCTGTTTGGTGAGGATTTGGATAAGTTGGTCAAGGATTTAGGGGATTCGAAGGGCGGTAGATTACCGGAAGATTAAGTCGAAGCAGGGGCGACCCAGTGCCAGCCCTAGGGGCCAGCAGCGGGACTTTCGCCGTTTTCGTTTCCTCAGATTTGGACAGAGCCAGCGGGGACATTTTGCTGGATGGTCCCAGGGGTTTCGGGGGTTTCGAGGGGCAAACAGGGGTTTTACGCCCGCTTCCTCGGCCTCCGCCTTCAGAAAATCACAATGATGCCAGGCGGGTCCGGGGGGATCAGGTTCCCGTAGGGGGTCGGCTGCGGGAATTTTATCTGGCCAGATTAGTGGGTGTTAGAAGTGGTACGAGAGGGTTACGCGTTGGAGTTGCAGCGTTCAGTGACTGACTCGTTTGTTCTATCACCATGCAAGGCCAGCGCAAAGCGCGAGGCGGTGCAGGAAACAGTTCAGAGGCTACTAGATCTCAAAGCCATTGTCCCGGTTCCTACAGACCAGTTAGGTTGCGGTCGATATTCCATTTATTTCGTAGTGCCAAAGACGGAAGGGACGTGGCGACCTATTCTGGACCTGAAAAAGGTGAATCGCTGCCTCTGGGTCTCTCACTTTCGGATGGAGACGCTCCGGTCCGTTATTGTGGCAGTACGAAAAGGAGAGTTTTTGACGTCCCTGGACCTCTCAGAGGCGTATCTGCATATTCTGATACGCCGGGAGCAGCAGAAATTCCTTCGGTTTGCGGTTCCCATGGGCCATTTTCAATTTCAGGCCCTTTCCTTTGGTCTGGCAACCGCGCCACAGACCTTCACGAAGGTGATGGTAGTGGTGGCGGCGGCCTTGCGAAAGGAAGGAGTGTTGGTTCATCCGTATCTGGACGATTGGTTGATCAGGTCGAAGTCCCGGGCGGAGAGTGTGTCAGCGATGGCCAAAGTGATCGACCTTCTGCAGAGCCTCGGTTGGGTGGTGAACGTGGCAAAGAGCCACTTGGAGCCATCACAAGTCCTGGAGTACCTGGGAGCACGCTTCGACACCAGCGTGGGTCGAGTGTTTCTGCCTCGGCAGCGGGTGCTGGGCCTCAGGCAGCTGGTGAGGCAGTTTCTCAGGAAGCAGTGTCCCACGGCCTGGGATTACCTGCGGGTGTTGGGGACAATGGCGGCAACCCTGGAGTTGGTGCCATGGGCGCGCGCCCACATGCGACCATTACAGAGAGCATTGTTAAGACGGTGGTCCCACCAGAGAGATCCACTGTCCCAGAGGTTGGCTTGTCCACCGCAGACTGGTCAGGCTCTGCAGTGGTGGTTGCATCCCAGCGGCCTGGAGAAAGGGATGTCATTGGAAGTCCCACCCTGGATTTCCCTGACGACCGATGCCAGTCTGCAGGGCTGGGGGGCCCATTGTCAGGGTCGGCTGGTTCAGAGTCAATGGTTCGCAGTGGAAAGGACGTGGTCCATCAACAGGTTAGAGTTGAGAGCGGTGGCACGGGCCTTACAGGAGTTACGTCCGTATCTCCGGGGGAAAGCCATTCGGGTGTTCTCCGATAATGCGACGGCGGTAGCTTACGTAAATCGGCAGGGAGGTACCAGCAGTGTGGTGCTGGAGACCGAAGCGGAGAGTTTATTCGACTGGGCCGAGGAAAATCTGATGGCCTTGTCGGCAGCTCATGTCACAGGAGTGGGCAATGTAGAGGCCGATTTTTTGAGTCGCGTACGAGTAGACCCCAGGGAGTGGGTTCTGCATCCAGAGGTTTTCGCAATGGTGGTGCGGCGATGGGGAACGCCGGTGATGGATCTGATGGCGACCTTCCAATCTGCACAAGTCAGCCGGTTCTTCAGCAGAAGAAAGGAATGCATGGCGGAAGGCCTGGATGCCCTGATCCAGGTTTGGCCGGAGGGACAGCTTCTTTGTGTTTCCTCCGTGGGTGCTGATCGGTCGGGTCCTGCAGCGTATAGAGCGTCACAGGGGCCAGGTAATTCTAATCGCACCGGATTGGCTGCGGAGACCGTGGTACGCCGACCTGGTCCGGCTTCTGGTGGAGGAGCCCTGGAGGCTTCCGGTGCGCACAGACCTTCTAACACAGGGGCCCCTGCGCATGCCACAAGTGGATCGATTCTCGCTTACGGCCTGGCTATTGAGCGGGCTAGGTTAAGGGCGAAGGGCTATTCGACGGCGGTGGTTTCTACCTTGCTGAAGTCGAGGCGTCGGTCTACTTCGTTGGCTTATGTTAGAGTGTGGCGTATTTTTGAGGCCTGGTGTACGGAACGGGCTTTTGTCCCCTTAAGGGCGTCAGTTCCACAGGTGCTAGCGTTCTTACAGGACGGGTTTCAAAAGGGCTTAGCGGCGGCTTCGTTGAAGGTACAGTTGGCGGCGCTGTCCTGTTATAGGGGTAAGGTGCGGGGCAGTCCGCTGGGTAGTCACCCGGATGTGAAACGGTTCCTGAGGGCGGTACTGCTTCTGAGACCGCCTCGTAAGAAGGTAGTCCCGGCGTGGGATTTGCCGTTGGTCCTCGAGGCATTGGGAAAAGCCCCGTTTGAGCCTTTGCGGAAGCGTCTTTGAAGGATCTTACCCTTAAGGTGGTGTTTTTGGTGGCTATTGCTTCGGCGAGAAGAGTTTCGGAGCTGCAGGCGTTCTCGTGTCTACAGCCGTTTTTGTCCTTTTCCGATTCTAAGGTGGTGTTGCGTCCGGTGCCGTCATTCTTACCTAAGGTGGTCTCGGCTTTTCATATGAACCAGGTGGTGGCTTTACCGGTGTTTTGTGACCAGAACGAAGGGCCGGATGGCAGCTCGGCTTCATCGCTTGGATGTGAGTCGGGCCTTAAAGCAGTATGTGGCTCGCACAGCTAGTTTTCGTAAGTCTGACCGGTTGTTTGTGGTGTTTGCTGGTCCGTGGCAAGGAGAGGCGGCTTCTAAAGGCTCGATTGCTCGATGGTTGAAGGAAGCGATTGCTTCGGCATATCTGCTGAAAGGCTGCAGGGTACCGGATGGGCTGCGGGCTCATTCCACCAGGGCGCAAGCGGCGTCATGGGCGGAGTGGAGCTTAGTGCCACCGGTGGAAATCTGTAAGGCGGCGACCTGGTCTTCGTTGCATTCGTTTGTGAAGCATTACCGTCTGGATGTGCAGGCGGGGAGGGACACCTGTTTTGGAGCGGCGGTGCTTCAGGCTGGTCTGACAGGCCCCTCCCGTTGAGTTCTGCACTGCTTTGGTACATACCCAAAGATTCCGGGACTAGACTGGAGGGACGATCAGGAAGGTTAAATTAGACTTACCTGCTAATTGTAGTTCCTGGAGAACCTCCAGTCTAGTCCCGTGTCCCGCCTTGTCTCACTGGTGGACTGTCGCCTGAAGCATATGGTGAGTTACTGGTAAGTACTCCTCCTTTCTGAGGAGGTTTTAGGGCGTTGTTCACGGTGGGGCGGGTTGGCGCCTGGGGCGGTCTTCGCCGGGGATCCTTCTTCGCAGTAGAGAACATGGGGGACCTCCAGGCATGGCCCAGGTAGCGGGGGACTTGTACATAGCTGGGGCTTAGGGTCCTGTAGGTCCCAGTTGGGCAGTGGTTTGTATTTCTTCCTGTATTTCTGCTTACTTGTTGCTCCGGTGAGTCTGCTTTGTCAATAGGTAAACTGGTGAGTGGAGGCGGTTCCAGTCCTTATATACTGGTGACATCACAGGAGTGAAGTTTCTCAGTCTCCAAAGCTGCTGGAGTAGGTTGACAACCCAAAGATTTCGGGACTAGACTGGAGGTTCTCCAGGAACTACAATTAGCAGGTAAGTCTAATTTAACCTTATCAATGTCCCTGTTTAATGTACATTACCAAGTTTAAGTTTCAATGTAAACCGCTTTGATTGAAATGATAAAGCGGTATATAAAACCTTTTAAATAAATAAATAAAATAAATGCAGAATTATCACCTGGCAGTAGAAGCTAATGTTGGTAAAATACAGTATCGCAGGCACTTTTCTGTGATATTTACATTTTGCATGGTGGACCCAGGAGGAGGTGGGATTGGGATGGGTAGTAAGCATTCCAATTTTTGACAGCCACTGCACGAAAGTGGCCCAAACGCGGTTGCAGGTAACACACCTCAAGAGGTGGTGTTAGCTGTAGCCAATTTTGCTTGGGGCCCCTTCAGTCATCAGCATCTCTCTCTCCATAAGGACGATCACCACTCCAATGTCCTGATTGGGACCCCCCTTGACCTAAGAACATTATCAGTGCCATGGATCATTGATGTACAAATCGGCGGTATTATCAACATAAAAAAGCAGCCTCCACCCCCCAACAACTTGCAATCCCCAGAGAGAACTATCTGGGGGTGGGGGATCGGTGCACTTCCGAAGCAAGCATAAGTTTCGGCTGGCCAGTCAGTCCCCTCTCCCTCCATCCCAAACACCCAGTGTACCTAAACAAATCCCAGCTAGTCAGTTGGGCCCCCTAATACTCCCTCCCTTCCCTCTCGAAAGAAAAAAAACTGGTTATTTATTTACATTCTCTTATATACCGCGCTATTCTGCATCAGTGCGGTTTACATTGAACAAACTGAAATTACATTGAACAGGGCATTATAACTTGGAGATAACTATTTTACAGGGAACATGGGCTATGGAGGGTTAAGTGGCTTGCCCAAGACCACAAGGAGTACCTGTGGGACTAGAAACCCCAGTCCTTCCGGCCCAAGGTTGCTGTCCTCTAGTGGGATTAGTAAGCTAGGCCCCCTAATACCCTGTCCCATGCCCCCTTCAAATCCTTAAATCCTGGCTAGGCAGTTGGACCTAGAGGGCCTCCCCAAACCCCTCCCCCAACTTCTTACTTTTAAGTCCCTGGTGGTCTAGTGGCCACAGGGGGCAAGAGTGGCCTTCCCTGCTCCTGCCCCTGTCGACACAAATTGAAATAGTGGCGATCACATAGTGCTGTCCCTAGCGTCCTGACACTGAGGCAGCACTGTGAGAATGGCACCATTTTTGGTAGTGCTACTACAGAGGCCTGGAGCGGTCCTCTCTGCTGGGTGACATCAAATCCCTTAATGGCCTTGATATTGAGAGGTAAATAGTCCAAAACCTGTCAGGCTCACAGGAAGTGCAGGATATTTTTCTTGCTTCCAGGAGACCCTCTATCAGAAAGTCATACCAGCACAAGTGGACCAAGCTCACAAAGTGGAGTGCTGCGAACCATTGCACTCCAATAACCTGCCCTCTTCCACAAGTGTTATCCCTACTTTCGGCATCTCTCTGTGAGGTATCAGAACCCATCTGCAAAAGTATGCCTATATGCCATCTCTACATATCATGCTTGTCTCAAGCTTCATGAGAGATCTGATGAACCCCTTTGATGGCCCCACTGCCACCCTGGGTTCTGAATATTGTACTGGGCAGTTTCATGGAGGTGCTCTTTAAGCTGTTAGGGGAAGCGTCCCTCAACCTCACATGGAAAACTGTATTCCTGGTGGCATCAAATCTGACCCATCCGAACACATCACACCAACCCTCCAGACACTCCACTGGCTACCTATGCAAAGTCACATAATATACAAAATCCTAGTCACAACCTTTAAATTAATTAACCAGATTTCCCTATCTTACCACTCAACACTTATTACCAAAGAAAATAGCCAACACAACCAACGCAAAGGAAACAAAAACAAACTTTTGATGCCAAGTGATTTTAGGAAAACTAGACAAATAACTAGCAACAAGGCCTTTTCTTATGTTGCTCCACACGTCTGGAACACCCTCCATAACTACCTAAGAGAACAAACTGACTTGAATAACCTTCAGAAAAAACCTCAAGACTCATCTATTTACTCTACACTTTAACAATCATGACTACCATGATACACCAGAAATATCCCCCCTCACCCACACTCCCAACCATAATTTTGAACATGCCATTCTACAGTTGTACTGTAAATAGTTAACTTGTAATTTTAATGTTTATGTTGCTGCCGCTGTTAGGTATGCAACTCTTGTAAGACTGTACATAGTTACCCTAATTTCCATGTACTTGAAGATTGCATATGTTTATGCACTCCTCTTAAATGTTGTTTAATTGTAATACGCAATTGATCCTCGGAAATTGCGGTATAGAAATTGTTTCTAAATAAATAAATTAAATAAATAAATAAACACAACTAGAAGAGTCGGCAAAATCCAATCTCCTTCTATTCACTCATTAAGAGTTCCTCCCTAAAGTTGTCTCGGACTTCCACATCAGCTATACTATGCTTGCAACAGTATCTTCAGGCGATAGATCTGCTACGAGCTGCGTGGCTTTGGGTCCCAGTCAAGATTTATGGCAATATTTACAATTTTTTCAGATTAAAATAAAAATACTGTTGCCCGTCAGAAGCAGTTTTTGGCTTTGCAGAACCATTTGACGAAAATCAATGCTCAATATGTTCTGATATTCCCTGTCTTGGAATGATGGTTTTAAGTGTTATACTGTATTTTCTTTTATTCTGAAGTTTTGTTTTATTATGTATATTAGTTTGCCTAACCTGTACAAATCTGATTGGTTTCTTTGACTGGGTGACCAGGGAGTTGGACCGAGGAAGAGCCCTAGATGTGGTGTATTTAGATTTCAGTAAATTCTTTGACACCGTTCCACATAGGCAACTTATAAACAAACTGAGCACGCTAGGGATGGACCATAAAGTTACTGCTTGGGTTAGAAATTGGTTGAGGGGGAGGCAGCAAAAGGTACAGTTAACTAGAGCTCCCTCTGAGGAGAAGGAGGTTACCAGTGGTGTGCCCCAGGAATCTGTCCTTGGTCCGATTCTTTTTAACATCTTTGTTAGTGATATTGCGGAAGGGCTGTCGGGTAAGGTTTGCCTCTTTGCAGATGATACTAAAATCTGCAATAGCATAGACACCCAGGAAGGTGTAGATAATATGAGGAGGGTTCTAGCTAAGCTTGAAGAATGGTCTAGAATTTGGCAGCTGAGATTTAATGCTAAAAAATGCAAGGTCATGCGTTTGGGCTGCAGCAATCCAAGGGAGCGATATGGTATAGGGGGTGAAGTACTTCTGTCCAAAAAAGAAGAGCGGGACCTAGATGTGATTGTGTCTGATCTTAAAGTAGAAAAGGCGATGGTGAAAGCTAGAAGGATGCTTGGGTGCATAGGAAGAGGAATGGCCAGAAGAAGAAAGGAGGTGATAGTGCCTCTGTATAAGTCTTTGGTGCGACCTCATTTGGAGTATTGTGTGCAGTTCTGGAGATCGTACCTTCAAAAGGATATAAACAGGTTGGAGTCGGTGCATAGGGTTGCTACTAAAATGGGTAGTGGTCTTCGTTATAAAGCATATGAGGACAGACTTAAGGAGCTTAAAATGTATACTTTAGAGGAAAGGCGGGATAGAGGTGATATGATTGAGACATTTAAATTTCTCCATGGCATAAATGCACAGGAAGAGAGCCTCTTTCGATTGAAAGCGAGCTCTGCTATGAGGGGACATAGGATGAGGGAGAAAGGGGATAGACTCAAGAGTAATATGAAGAAATATTTCTTTACGGAAAGAGTGGTAGACCCGTGGAATAGTCTCCCAGTGGAGGTGGTTGAGATGAGGACACTATCTGGATTTAAAAAAGCATGGGACAAACACAGAGGATCACTAAAGGAAAAAAGGGGACTGTTGTAATGATTGATATGGAAGGACAGGTGATGTAAAACCCTCTCGCACCGAGGACGTTTCTCCAGGGCCATGTCCCCATGAGGGGAGGGTCAGGACAGCTGTTATAGTTGGTGATTCGATCATTAGGAATGTAGATAGCTGGGTGGCTGGTGGACATGAGGATCGCCTGGTAACATGCCTGCCTGGTGTGAAGGTAGCGGACCTCACGCACTGCCTAGATAGGATCATAGATAGTGCTGGGGAGGAGTCTGCTGTCTTGGTACATGTCGGTACCAATGACATAGGAAAATGCGGTAGGGAAGTTCTGGAGGCTAAATTTAAGCTTTTAGGTAGGAAGTTGAAATCCAGAACTTCCAGGATAGCGTTCTCCGAAATGCTTCCTGTTCCACGTGCAGGACCCAAAAGACAGGCAGAGCTCCGGAGTCTCAATGCGTGGATGAGACGATGGTGCAAGGATGAGGGTTTTAGATTTGTTAGGAACTGGGGAACATTTTGGGGAAAGGAGGGGCTCTTCCGAAGGGATGGGCTTCACCTTAATCAGGATGGAACCAGACTGCTGGCATTAACCTTTAAAAAGAAGATAGAGAAGCTTTTAAACTAGAAAATAGGGGAAAGCCGACAGTCGCCCAGGAGCGCATGGTTCGGACGAAGGTATCCTTGAAGGATACTACCAAAAGCAGTGAGGTTCCAAAAAAGAGTATAGTACCCAAATGCCCTTGAGTAAGGTGCAGACAGAGCATAAAGATTCCATATTACCCATGCCTTCCACTAGCCAGATTAATATTAATAAAATACAGTCTCTAAAATACTTGTATGCAAATGCTAGAAGTCTAAACAATAAGATGGGAGAGTTAGAATATATAGCACTAAATGAGAGGTTAGATATGATTGCAATCTCAGAGACATGGTGGAAGGAGGATAACCAGTGGGACACTGTGATACCTGGATACAAACTATATCGTAATGATAGACCTGATCAAATTGGTGGAGGGGTTGCGCTCTATGTTAGAGAGGGCATTGAGTCAGAAAGGATTAAAGTTTTGCAGGGAACAAAATGTGCTGTAGAATCTCTATGGATTGAAATTCCATGTATGAAGGGGAAGGTGATGGCAGTGGGAGTGTACTATCGACCGCCTGGCCAGAATGAACAAATGGATGATGAAATGCTCAAAGAAATCAAGGAAGCTAACAAAAGTCACAGCAGAGTAGTAATAATGGGTGATTTCAATTACCCTGGTATCGACTGGGTCAATGTCATGGCAGGACAAGCTAGGGAGATAGAGTTTCTAGATGAAATAAATGACTGCTTCTTGGAGCAGCTGGTTCATGAACCGACCAGAGGGGAAGCCATACTGGACCTAGTCCTTACTGGAACGCCAGATCTGGTGCAAGAAATAAGGGTGTTGGGACCACTTGGCAATAGTGATCATAGCATGATCATGTTTGATTTAATTAGTGGAGGAGGGGATAGTAAAGAAATCCACAGTACTACCTTTTAACTTTCGAAAGGGAGACTATGATAAAATGAGGAATATAGTTAAGAAAAAACTAAAAGGAGCGGTTGCAAAGGTTAAAGACTTACAGCAAGCTTGGGTGTTATTTAAAAATACTATCCTCGAAGCCCAGACCAGCTGTATTCCACGCATTAAGAAAAGTGGAAGAAAGTCCAAAAACCTGCCAGCATGGTTTAAAGGTGAGGTCAGAGAGGCTGTTGCTGCCAAAAAAGCATCCTTCAGGAAATGGAAAAAAGAGTCAAACGACAAAAACTGGAAACAGCACAAGCACTGGCAAGTTAAATGCAAAGCATTGATAAGGCAGGCAAAGCGAGAATTTGAGAAGGAACTTGCTACGGAAGCAAAAACACGAAATAAAGACTTTTTCAAGTACATTCGTAGCAAAAGGCCTGTGAGAGAGTCAATTGGACCGTTAGATGATAGAGGGGAAAAAGGGGCAGTAAGAGGAGACAAGGCTATAGCAGAGAGACTGAATGAATTCTTTGCTTCGGTCTTTACTGAGGAAGATGTAGGGATGTTACCCAAGACTGAAGTGGTATTTAAAGGTGATACTGCAGAGGAATTGAGAGAAATATTGCTACACCGGGAAGATATATAACAACTATTTGATAAACTGAATAGTAGCAAATCACCTGGACCGGATGGTATACATCCAAGAGTGTTGAAAGAACTGAAATATGAGATTGCAGACCTGCTATTGATAATCTGTGAACATTCATTAAAATCATCTGTAATACCTGAAGATTGGAGGGTCACCAACGTAACACCAATTTTTAAAAAGGGTTCCAGGGGTGACCCGGGAAATTACAGACCGGTGAGCCTGACGTCAGTACCAGGGAAAATGGTAGAAACCATCATAAAGAACAAAATTACACAACATGTAGATAGTCATGGCCTAATGGGAGACAGCCAACATGGCTTTAGACAAGGAAGATCTTGTCTTACTAATCTGTTATGTTTTTTTGAAGGTGTGCATAAACAGGTAGACAAAGGTGAGTCGGTTGATATAGTGTATCTGGACTTTCAGAAAGCTTTTGACAAGGTCCCTCATCAGAGACTTTTGGCGAAACTAAAAAGTCATGGGATATCAGGCAATGTACTATTGTGGATCAGGAACTGGTTAAAAGATAGAAAGCAGAGGGTAGGGCTAAATGGCCAATATTCCCACTGGAAAAAGGTGAATAGTGGAGTACCCCAGGGATCTGTACTGGGTCCGCTACTTTTTGACATATTCATAAATGACCTGGAAAAGGGAACAACGAGTGAGGTTATCAAATTTGCAGATGATACAAAACTGTTTAAAGTTGTTAAAACCCAAGAGGATTGTGGAAAACTAAATTTCATCTGCCATTTTGATGCCCAGTCTTCCAATTTATCCAGATCCTCCTGCAATGTGGACAAGTGCAAAGTTATGCACCTAGGAAAGAACAACCCACACTATAGTTACACGATGCAAGGTTCCACATTGGGAACCACCACCCAGGAAAAAGATTTAGGAGTCATCGTGGATAACATGTTAAAACCCTCCGCCCAGTGTGCAGCAGCGGCCAAGAAAGCAAATAGACTGCTAGGTATCATAAGGAAAGGGAAGGAAAATAAAACAAAGGATATTATAATGCCTCTGTATCGTTCCATGGTACGACCGCACCTTGAATATTGTGTGCAATTCTGGTCACCATATCTTAAAAAGGACATAGCGTTATTAGAAAAAGTACAGAGAAGAGCCACCAAAATGGTGAAGGGGATGTAAGGCTACCCCTATGAAGAGAGGCTACAAAGGTGTTGGGGCTCTTCAACCTGGAAAAGAGACGGCTGAGGGGGAGATATGATAGAGGTCTATAAATGAATGAATGGAGTGGAACGGGTAAACGTGGATCAATTGTTTACGTTATCAGAATATAGAAAGACTAGGGGACATGTGAAGAAGCTACAGGGTAAACTATTTAAGACAAATAAGAGAAAATATTTTTTCTCTCAACGTGTAATCAAACTCTGGAATTCCTTACCAGAGGATGTAGTAAGGGCTGTTAGTGTAGCTGGGTTTAAAAAAGGTTTGGACAAGTTCCTGGAGGAATGGTCCATAAACCACTATTAAAAAGGGACCCAGGATAATCAATGCTTGACCCAGTACAAGCATTGTGGAACCTGTGTCTTTTGGGGATATTGCTAGGTACGTATGACCTAGATTGGCCACTGTTGGAAACAGGATACTGGGCTTGATGGACCTCGGTCTGACCCAGTATGGCATATCTTATGTTCTTATGACAGACTAGACAGACTATGTGTTTTTTTTCTGCCATCACGTTTCTATGTTTTTATGTATTTTTGTTATTAAGTATGCTTTTTGTAAACCACCTAGGTAATTAGTGTGGTATATAAAAGCTTTTAAGTAAATGAAATACAAATTACTGAACAGTCGTACTTGCAGCTTTGAAGATTTGGCCACATTGAGAGCACTCTTGGAAGAAGAATCAGGTTTATCAATGCAGAGACACAGAACTTAACTGATATAGTTCTGCTTCCCATAGAGGTAGGGCAGCTGGACTCCAGGTGGCTTCATCCCGTCTTGTGTTTTGAGATTGCCTCTATCACTAGCTGCAACTTTGGAACTGTCCCCAATAGCTGAAAAATATGAACCAAGCTTAATGGTTTGTTTTTGCTAGCGCCTGGTGTGCTGGGGCGAAGAAAGGACATTGGCTTGCAGAAGGTGTTGGCGTCTGCTGCTCTGGACTGGGCCTCTGCTGTTATGTTTGTAGCACAAGTCAGTTTTTATCATATTGGAAGGACGTCAGCGGTTACCTGGCTCTCTGCTGGGACTCCCGGGTATATGTTCCACCTCTTTTCATTGAGCAGCATGTTGTGTTTGGCCTGCTATTTCACAGGATGCTTCATGAGCATTTGTTTGGACTGGAGTCCCTTCTATGGGAACAGGATAGAATGATATTTGCTTTGATATTGCTGTACTCTTGCTGGTTTCTCCTCTTATATTATTATAATGGTTATATTCAGTCCTGAAGAGATAATGAGGTGATGGAGGATGAGATGTTGTGTGGCAGAAGGTTTTGATGCGATTGTGTCTGGTGATGAGATGACCGAGTATGGTAGGGGGGTAATTGCATTAGTGTGGGTAGATATTTTGGCGGTCCCTTTATAGCAAGAAGATATAAGAAATAATTATGTTTATTTTTATTTTACCTCAACAAATAGAGAGGGGTGACCTGCATGGAGCGGTGGCAGGTACAACCCTAAACAAAGTCATAGAGGAGGGTGACCTGCATGGGGCAGCAGGTACACCTACTGTAGCCACCTACTCTAGCCATCTTACTGGGCAAACTAGATGGACCATATTGGTCTTTATCTGCCATATATACTTTGTTACTTGTAACCAATCCATTGTCCTTCCAACTTTCTTTCCAAGATCTCACCTCAGTGGAACAGAAGAAAAGCTCCATACCCTTGATATGCAGAAGAGCATTACTTGACTACCTCCAAGCTACAAAGCCGTTGTGTGAAAGCTTGCAACTGTATATCTCCAAAAAGCCAAAATGCCTGCATCCAAATGCACTCTATCCATTTAGGTCTCAGACTGCATTGTCTTTGGGTAAAACAGAAGCATAGAAATGATGGCAGATAAAGACCATATGGCCTATCTGCATTTCTATTCCAATTACTAAGTTTTACAGTCCATTTTTCCCTTAGAAATCCTTTGTGTTTCTCCCATGCTTTCTTGAATTCAGATTCAGTCCTCGGCTATTGCACACATCATCTGCTCTTTCCATCCAAGAGCAGCAACAACAATCACAAATCTTTGCAGAGCTACTCTTCTAGAGATCTGCCGAGCAGCAGCATGGTCTTATATTCCCTAAGTACTACAGCATAGATTCATCTTCATCCAAAGATATGGAGCTTCCAACAAGCAGTCTTACGCAAGCTTTTTGTGAACAAAACAAAAATAAAAACCAAGAGACCAAAAACTAGCTATCAACTAATCATTCTTTATCCTTGGGTCACCTATGCCCAGAACCACTTTCACAACAGCTCTACAGCAACCCTTAGCTTTGCATTCACCATTCAATGTGTCTGTATCTCCCCTGCTTGCCTGTGGAGAAAATGGAGTTGCTTACCTGTAATGTGGTCATTTGTAGATAGCAGGGTGAATGCAGTCACTCTTTCCCACCCTCCTACCCTTCTAACAGACTTCATCCTTAACAACTAAACTGATGACATGGACTGAGAAGAAGAATCCTGCCTTAATGGGAGAACACCTGTACATGCTCAGGGGAATCCAAAAAACCCCAGAGTTAGAGAAGAGCTTCTCACACTGGATCCATCAGGATGACAACACCATTCAGTAGGGCTGCATTCTGCTGTTGTCTGCGTAGAAGCCCCACTATAAGTGAGCAGCTCTGCTCTCCAGGCAGGTTACTGCACCCATGCCTTTGTTTAGGGTTGTCACTGCTGCACCATGTAGGTTTATCCTCCTTTGTTTAGGATTATAACTACCACTCGGTACAGGTTACTTTACAATGCCAAGTTATCCATTCTAAAAGAGGGTGGGATTGGGCAGCGCCACTTAGCCATATAGCTTTTATGTCTAAGTGGTGGTGATGTTGCTGAGTGCTGTCAGGTTGACATAGACTCCTGGTGACTCGGAAGTAGACTGCCAGGCCTTTCTTCTGCAAAGTATATTCAGCCATTGAATGTGTAAGTTCCTTATCGTCTCTCCAGTCCAGTCCCGGAATCTCTGGGATTGAAGTTCCTCCAGCAGCTTGGAGACTGAACACTGACATTCTTTGATGTCACCAGCATAAGTACCCGAGGGACCGCCTCCTTGCTCCAGTTTGTTCAGTCTCCAAGCAGCTGGAGGTTGTGGAGCCTAGAGATTCTAGGCTCATTGGAGGGACAATTAAGTATTTATTTTGAATTTTATTTAGCTTTATTTTGAGTGAGTAGTTCAGTTACTGTGGCTTTAAAGCCAGAGATGTGCCCCCCCCCTCTCTCTTTTAAATTTCTTCTCTGCCGGTTTTGTATAGCCGCGTTTATTTTTTGTCTGGGCTAAATTGTTTTATCAAGTCTCCCGAACCTACTTACATTAGGTGAGGAGTACTTTCTGGTAGAGTCAAAACAGCTCTTAGCTGTTATCTGGAGAATGCTGTTTTCTGAGAGGCACAGATTTGTGCCGACGGAGCTTTCAAATTGTAACTTCCTGTTTATGCAGAGATTCCGGTTTCTCCTCCGATGATGAAAAAGCATAGCATTGAGGAGCCGGTTGTTTGGAGTAAAGTTTCAAGGGGGTCTTTTTTCTCCTGGATGAAAGAGACTCTGGTTTTTTTTTCTGCTGTGCACTTATTTTCCAGTGGCAGTTTGTTTCTCTGCAGGCCGCGCCGTTCTTTGCATGTGCACGGGGAAACGAAAAACAGTAAGTGGATGTGCTGACGGTAGACAGTGAGTGAATGTTTTCATTCTGATTAGTTTTCTTTGCAAAGGAAATTTTATTTTAAAGAGAATTTGATTTCATTTGATTTCATTTTAAACTGCTGTGTTTAAAAAAAAAAAAAAAAAAAAAAAAAAAAAAGGATAATTTAACAATTGAACATATTATCAGTAGTGTGGTTTGAAACTAAAGTAAAGTCATGCCTTCTAAGCCACAGTGTTTGGTTTGTGGCTCTAGAAAAGGAACTTTATCTGACTCGGGGGTCTGCAGGTCTTGTGTTCAAGAAACTGTAAATGTGGAGCAGGTTTTAGAATCCAGTGTTGAGGGTGCTAGGATTACTTCCTTGTCTTTGGAGGACGCTAATTCTCCTCCACAGCTCTTACCAGAGCCTGTTGCAGGGCCGCCTTCTGCTCCAGATGTGCCATCAGTTTTTTCATCTGGGTTGGCGGCATTGTTTTCACAGGATTTTTTATTTTTGCTTCAGCAAAATTTTGGAAATGGTCAAAGAAGCTCACTTCCCTCAGTTTATTTATTTATTTTATTTAACAATCACTTATATACCGCATCTTCCATAGATCAGTTGCGGTTCACAATAAACAACATCAACAAAGCAGAGTTTGTTTTACATGTAACATCATATAACCAAAAACAATTGTAGCAGATCTGGGAAAGAAGCGATCGTCTATTTCTTTGGAAGTTGACGGTTCTGTTCCTGTCAAGAAGGTTAAAACAGGGAAGGATCTACAGAAGCATTCTTTAGTCTCTGAGGAGATTCACTCGGATACTTTGGATCCAGATTTGGATGTTGAAGATGAGTTAGAAGAGGGAGAACTCGCAGATCAGGAGGATCAGTCCAGAGTAGTTTGTGTTTTCCGACGAGAAGAGTTACAAGCGTTGATTTTGGAAACTCTTAAAACACTTAATATGCCAGTGTCAGGTCCAGAGGAGGACTCGGCATTGGAGGATCCTTTGTTGCAGGCATTTAGGAAGACGCAAAGGGCGTTTCCCGTTCACAGAGTGGTAAGAGAGATGATTCATCAAGAATGGGATATGCCTGAAGCTGGACTAAAGGAGTCCAGACTCCAGGGCCATGGCTCGATTATATCCTCTATTGGATCAAGATCGGGAGCTGTTTAAATCTCCAAAAGTGGATGCAGCGGTTTCAGCTGTTAGTAAAAAGACTACAATTCCGGTGGAAGGTGGTGCTGCTCTTAAGGATAGTCATGATAGGAAATTGGATACCTTGTTAAAACAAGTGTTTGATGTTAATGCCCTTTCTATTCAGGCTTCTATTTGTGGAGCATAGGTAGCCAGAGCATGTCTTCATTGGTCTCAGCGGGTATATGGAGATAATGTGGAAGACTCTGCGACAGAAGCGACTAGGTTAGAGACTGGAGCAGCTTATTTAGCTGACATACATTATGACCTTATTAGAGGTTTATCAAAGAGTATGGTTTCTGTTGTTGCAGCTAGAAGATATTTATGGTTGTGTAATTGAGCTGCAGTTGCTTCTTCTAAAGCAAGACTCTCTAAGCTTCCTTTCAGAGGTAAACTCCTTTTTGGGGAGGACTTCGATAAATTGGTAAAGGATTTGGGAGATTCTAAAGGTGGCAGGCTGCCAGAGGACAGGCAGAAACTTGGGCATCCAATTCAGGCATCTAGGGGCCTCTACAGAGATTTTCGTCATTTTTGTTTCGCACGTTTTGGTCAGTTTCAGAGAGGACGTCAATTTTTCAGGAGTCAGGGGTTTCGAGGTGCAAACAGGGAATTTGCAACCTCCTCTTCCTCTTCAAACTCTAGAAAGTCACAATGAGATTGGGAAGACCCGGCCGGATTTTATTCCTGTGGGAGGTCGTCTGCGGGAATTTTATCCAGCCTGGGTTCAAATCACTTCCGATCAGTGGGTGTTGGAGATCATTCAAGAGGGATATGCTCTGGAGCTTCAACATCCGGTGGTCGATTTGTTTGTTCAATCTCCTTGCAAGGCACACATCAAGTGTGCTGCAGTGCGCGAAACCTTGCAAAGACTTGAATCTCAAAGCTGCTGTTCCGATGCCATCAGGCTAATGCGTCTCCGGTCGATACTCCATCTATTTTGTGGTTCCAAAGAAAGAGGGGTCCTTTCGTCCAATTTTGGATCTTCAAAAGGTAAATCGTTGCTTTCGGGTAACTCATTTTTGTATGGAAACGCTGAGGTCTGTAATAATGGCTGTAAGAAAAGGGGAGTTTCTTACATCTCTGGATTTGACAGAGGCATATCTACACATTCCCATTTGTCAAGAGCATCAAAAGTTTTTAAGGTTTGCAGTTCCAATGGATCACTTCCAGTTTCAAGCGTTGCCGTTCGGTTTAGCAATGGCTCCGCGAACGTTTACCAAGGGTAATGGTGGTTGTTGCGGGAGCGTTGAGAGAGGAATTTTGGTTCACCCATATTTAGATGACTGGTTGATTCGGGCAAAGTCCGAAAAGGAAAGCAGGTTGGAAACAGCCAGAGTAGTGGGTTTTTTGCAAAGTCTTGGTTGGGTTGTCAGTATGGCAAAGAGCAAGTTGATCCTGTCACAGAATCTGGAACACTTAGGTGCTTGATTCGATACAAGGATAGGAAGGGTTTTTCTTCCTCAGTCGCGAGCCCTAGCATTGAGAGATCTGGTGCGATGTTTCTTAACCAGAGAAAATCCCACTGCATGGCATTATTTGCAGTTGCTAGGGACAATGGCAGCAACGTTAGACTTAGTTCAATGGGCAAGAACTCATATGCACCCGTTACAGAGAGTGTTACTAAGAAGGTGGTCGCATCAAAGGGATCCTCTCTCGAAGAGGCTACCCTGTCTTCCGGAGACGCGTCAAGCTCTACAATGGTGGTTACAACCAGAGATTCTAGAGGTGGGAATGCAGCTAGAATCTCCTCTTGGATTCCTCTTACGACGGATGCCAGCCTTGTGGACTGGGGTGCTCACTTCGTGGGAAGATTCATTCAAGGACAATGGTCCGATCAGGAGAAAATCTGGTCGATCAACAGATTGGAGTTGAGAGCTGTAACCTTAGCTCTACAAGCGTTTCAGTGTTATCTCCAGGGGAAGGCAGTTCGCGTTCTTATCAGACAACGTGACTGCAGTAGCTTACATCAACCGTCAAGGGGGCACAAGCAGTATTGCTCTGGAAGCCGAAGCCGAGCAGTTGTTTGTGTGGGCCGAGAGGAATTTGAAAGCTTTGTCTGCAAGTCATGTAGCAGGGGTCGACAATGTAGAAGCCGATTTTTTGAGTCGGGTAAAGGTGGATCCAGGAGAGTGTATTCTACATCCTCAGTTGTTTCAGTTTATAATAAATCGTTGGGGAGGTCCGGTAATGGATCTCATGGCAACCTTCAAGTCGGCAAAAGTCAATCGGTTTTTCAGTCGAAGACGAGAGAGAATGTCGGAAGGTCTGGACGCACTCATTCAAAGTTGGCCAGAGGAACAGCTTCTGTACGTGTTTCCTCTGTGGGTATTGATAGGGCATGTTCTGCAAAGAGTAGAAAGGCACAAGGGGCTAGTAATATTAATAGCTCCAGATTGGCCAAGATGTCCATGGTACGCAGCTCTCGTAAGGTTATTGGTAGACCAGCCATGGCGCTTACCGATGAGAGAAGATCTGTTGCGTCAGGGTCCGTTACGCATGCCTCAGGTGGATCGATTCTCGCTTACGGCTTGGCTCTTGAAAGGGCGAGGTTAAAGGCCAGGGGATGCTCTGTGGCGGTGATTTCCACTTTGTTGAGAGCAAGGAAGAGGTCTACCTCTTTGGCATATATTCGAA
This sequence comes from Ichthyophis bannanicus, assembly GCA_033557465.1. Lineage (NCBI taxonomy): Eukaryota > Metazoa > Chordata > Amphibia > Gymnophiona > Ichthyophiidae > Ichthyophis > Ichthyophis bannanicus. Next base: position 12,175,189 of record CM066037.1, read on the forward strand.
TTTGGAGAATATTCGAAGCATGGTGTGAAGATAAAGGTTTGGAGGCGTTAAAAGCTTCTATTTCTCAAATTCTATCTTTTTTGCAAGATGGTTTTGAGAAAGGCTTAGCGGTTACTTCATTAAAGGTACATCTGGCAAGTCTTTCTTGTTATAGAGGAAAGGTGAAGTGCTAGGAGCTCATCCAGATGTAAAACGTTTTTTGAGGGCAGTTTCCTTATTGAGGCGGCCATGTAGACCAAGGGTTCTGTCTTGGAGTCTCCATTTAGTCTTGGAAGCTTTAGTACGCAAACCGTTTGAGCCGTTATCTCGAGCGACATTAAAGGACCTTACCCTCAAGGTAGTTTTTCTAATTGCTATTTCGTCAGCTCGAAGAATTTCGGAATTGCAAGCATTGTCTTGTAGGAAGCCTTTTCTATTATTTTTCAAAAGGAAGGTAGTTTTAAGGACAGTGCCTTCATTTCTACCTAAGGTGTTGTCGGCTTTTCACATCAATCAGGAAGTTTCATTGCCAGTATTTGAAAATTGATACCAAGGAAGATCAATTCAAGAAGTTGCATTTGTTAGATGTTCGTAGGGCGTTAAAGGCGTATTTAAAACGAACACAGGAGTTCCGTAAAACAGATAGACTGTTCTTTTTGGAGGTGCAAGGAAAGGTCATGCAGCTTCTAAGGCATCTATTGCTAGGTGGCTCAAAGAAGCTATAGCATCATTGTATTTGTTGAAGGGTAGAACTATTCCTGATGGGCTTAAGGCGCATTCGACGAGGGCGCAAGCTGTGTCCTGGGCTGAGTGCTGTTTGGTGCCGCCTGTGGACATCTGTAAAGCGGCTATTTGGTCATCCTTAAATTCCTTTGTAAAGCATTATAGATTAGATATACAGGCAGAGAGGGATACCTGTTTTGGTTCAGCGGTGCTTCAGGCTGGCCTAGCAGGTCCGACCTGTTAAAGGTTTTTACTGCTCTGTTATATCCCAGAGATTCCGGGACTGGACTGGAGAGATGATAAGGAAGGTGAAATTAGACTTATCTGCTAATTGTTGTTCCTTTAGGATCTCCAGTCCAGTCCCGCATCCCTTCCTGATATGCGTTTATTTGTGCTACAGGCCTGAAGCATTGGGGTATGGCATGGTCATCATAAGTTTTATGGTTCATTTAGGGAGAATGGTACTTTTGAGAATCTTTGTAATGCATTATTCCTCTATAGAGACAGAGGGCAGACTATGGTAGAAAAAAAAATTAGTATTACTCTAAGGGCACATTATGTGTCTTAATTTATAGTTAAAAGTTTGTTAATGTTTATTATAGTTGTTAAGGTTTGATAGCTATGATAGCTACTTAATTGTTGCTCTGGTGAGTTTGCTTTGTCAATAGGTAAACTGGAGCAAGGAGGCGGTCCCTCGGGTACTTATGCTGGTGACATCAAAGAATGTCATTGCTCAGTCTCCACGCTGCTGGAGGAACCTAAATCCCAGAGATTCCGGGACTGGACTGGAGATCCTAAAGGAACAACAATTAGCAGGTAAGTCTAATTTCACCTTATACATCTGAGTGGCCCTCCCAAATAGCAGATATAACTTCAAATGTCCAACTTAGGTGCTTTATTTATTTACATATTTCTTTGTTCTTACATTTTAAAGGTGTCACATAAATAAAATGCACGAGCAACAAAGAATATTTTATTTTATTTATTTGACTTTTTTTATACCACTTTTCACTGGGGCATACAGAGTTTACAGAGAACAGTGGAACTTATATACAAAACTAATCACCTTTAACAATTGATTGTTACATAGAACAGTAGAACGTATATACAGTATGAGTTACTTGGGTGAATGGAGTTATGAGTATAGGTTACATACATGATTGAATATATATATATATATATATATATATATATAATTCAAAGGCGGCAAAAAACCCACAAAATTTCCAAACATAGCCCAAGTTACAGGAAGAATTTACATATTTCTATACTGCAGCCAAGTGTGATGTAAGTTTCAAATGGATATTCATCAATGCCACTTAAAGATGTATAGTACTGTTTGAATATACGTAGCTTTTGAAACCATCTAAGTTAGATGTTTCAATTATTCATTCTCCACATGTCTGAATTTTCACCTATCAGTGTCAGACTGAGGTGTGCATGGTCTACACAGTGTGCTGAATTTGTTCAGGTAAAATTTGGAGAGTTTCTGGCTCCATGTTCCACTGTGTATTTCACTGTCTTTAGCCCCCCCCCCCCGTCTCTTTTAAGAACGTCAGCTGCATGAACCCTGACAGTGCTCCTCTGGTACCTAGTTTCTGGTCCATTGAGCCAAACCTGAAATCAATTTTAGTGGCTTTGGATATTGCCCCTCCAGAGATCTTACAATAAACTTATAGGAGGGTAGGAGGCCAACGGTGAGATGCAGATGAGCCCTGGCAGTGCTTGTGGAAGGTCTTGCTGTTGCAAGAGGTATGAAAGCTCTAGGGGCTGCTAGAGAGGGAGGGAAAGTTTGGGTACCACAAGGTAAGTCCTAGTAGTGTATTGTGAAGGATTTCCACAGTCTTAGCTTATTCCCTGCTGCTAAATCCAAAATCATCAACGCTGGTTGAGTTAAAGGAAAAATCTAACTGGATTTAGTTAATATATCAGAAAACTGCATCTTACTTATTTCAAGTTGCTTTTTTTTAATACAGTTTAACCCTTTGTCACCACTGTATTCGTTGGATGTTCTTGCGGATTCTTCACACCGAAGGTGTTTTCCAGCACACTGCAGAGCCAGGTAACTTTCCTGCACTCCACATACTACACGACTAGATAACTGTCTTCCATATCCTTGCCACAGAGCCAGGTAACCTTCCTGTGCCATGCATTGCCCAGTCAGCTACTCTCCTGTATTTAACAGCTGAGTAGTCTTTCTGGACAGCATAAAATTGAGATTTAATTATTTGCATTTTACAACTCTGAACTCAGAGTGCGTTACATGTTCAGGTACAGTTTGTAAAACTAGACCCAAGTGGATTTACAGTAAGTTTTACTTGAGGCAGTGGAAGGGAAACTGACATCTCCAGGAACAAGCAGGAATGAGTCCTCACATATGGGTACGTCGGTACCGATGGAGCCTGCGCGGGAAAGCTCCCCAGCTTCCCAAAGGAAAGCTTTTGGGGCTTCCCACAGTGCATGCGCGCTGCCTTCCCGCCTTCCTGACCAACTCTCCTCAGTTCTTCTTTTTCCGCGGAGCCAGCAGGTCGTGTTCCTGTCACCGCTGAAGAATTTCTTGTTTTTAAAAGTTGTTCTGACCGCGTATCTGCCTTCCCCGATTCCGAACCGGTACCGCCGGTCTTTACTTCTTTATTTCTTTTAAAAAATATATATATATATTTTTTTTCTTTTACCACACTTGGTGTATTTCTTTTTGTAAGGCCTACCGGCCTTTACAAATTCTCCCTCATGGAGAAACCATCTTCTGGTTTTAAAAAATGCATCAAGTGCTCTGGTACTATTTCAGTCACAGACACCCATGAGTAGTGTTTTAAATGTTTGGGCCCTGACCATTCGGTTCCGGATTGTCCATCCTGCTCTCTGATATCCAAACGGGGCTTACAGAACCGAGCAGCTAAATTTCATGTGCTGTTTTCCACAGATAATACAGCATCAGCATCATCCAGGTCTTCATCTCCGGATGGATCTCAGGTAACCAAACATTCCTCGGGCAAGTCTTCAAGGGGCAAATCTCCCTCAAAGCAGAGAGAGGCCCTTGGGTTCGACCCTGCCCCAGCCAAACAACCCCGGCGGGAAGCTCCGGCTTCCAAAGCTCCTCCTATGGGGTTACAGGTTGACATCGATGGCACGGCCTCGACCGATCACCTGTTAGACTGCTCTGGGGTACCGGCTCAAACCGGTACCGACATCCAGGCAGCTGTGGCGTCAATGGGTACTACGGTACAATCCATGCAGCAGGCCATAATGGCTTTTATTAATGCTGCGACGCCCTCGGTACCGCAACCGTCTGTTCCGACCCCGGTTCCAGTACCACAACCGATACCGGTACCCAGAGCATCTACTTCCAGTAGAAGGCCGGTACTGGTTTTTGCTTCCCGCGATATTCTCGGTACCGACCCGGCACCCGGTACGCCCGAGGTCGATACCGGTCGGTACCCGTATCAATCTCTGGAAGCAAGTAGGCGATACTTCGAGTCTTCTGAGGATGCCGATACCTCAGATGATTCTGATAAAGCATCCCTTATTCTTCCTGAGGAGCCTTCTTCCCCAAAGAGAAGAATGTCTCCTCCAGAGGACTTGTCCTTTCAGGACTTCATCTTGGAAGTTGCCAAAGGACTTTCCATTACAGTATCCTCTGAAAAGGAACCTAGAGCTCAAAAATTAGACATTTTAGGATACTCTAAGGTTCCCAAAGAGGCAGTCACCTTACCCATTCATAATATTCTCCAAGAACATATGATGGATTTATGGGAGGCTCCTCTTACACTATCTCCACATTCTCGTCGGTTGGATACTGTGACCTTATCCACTCATTTAACATCAACTGCCTTGTCTATGCCGATGACGTCTTGATGTACATGCCAATCTCGACTGAACATCTTGACCTCTCCCCTCTAATCAAATGCTTTGACGCAGTCACAGACTGGATAAATGCGCAAAGGCTTAAGTTAAACTTCAAAAAGACAGAAGCCCTCTTTGTCACCAGGAATCCGGCATTTATTCCACCCATATCCATCAAAGTTCGTGACGCAGAGCTCATATGCAAGGCTTCAGTAAGATACCTGGGAGTTACACTTGATCAGCAGCTCAACATGAAGGCTCATATCAACAACATAACAAAATTGGTATATCATAAAATTCGGACCCTTCGCCATCTTCGTCAGCTGTTAGAACCTGAAGACTTTCGAACTGTTTTTCAGGCCCTAATAATGCCCCACCTTGATTACGCCAATGCGATATTACATGGCCTTCCAAAGAGTACGACCAACCCCTTACAACTTGCAATGAACTCAGCCGCAAGATTCCTCCACGGAGCCTCCAGAAGATCCCACATTACTCCAATACTAAAACAATTGCATTGGCTCCCCATACAAGCCAGGATCTCTTTTAAGATTCTAACTATGACCCATAAGGCCATCAAGAAATACCCAGCCACTGCCATTTCTGAGCTAGTATCAATTACACCTCCTAATCGGGTAAGAAGATCCAATGCCTCAAATACCCTCATTCTCCCTAAGGCAAGCACTAAGTGCTCCCAAGTTACCAGTTCTAGAGCCTTTGCCTTCTTTGCACCATCCTGCTGGAACGCTCTACCCGCAACTATCAGAACTATCAGTGATCTCTGTCAATTCAAGAAGGCACTGAAACATCACCTTTTTCTTCTTCACTATGATGCCTCAGTCTCCACCTCACATCCACCCATTTCCACACCTCAACGCAGCTCCCCAAGCACACGCATCTCACACTCCTGACTGAATACTCGCAATCACACATTTAACCTTCCCCCACTATGAGATGCTTGTACAGTTCATTTAACCCTTTATATAGCTACATAAAGTGGTTTGTATATATTTATCATGTTTTCCCTGTTAAAATTGTTTTAATGTATACCCAAGTTATGATACCTGTTTTTTGTAAACACAAATCAGCAATCTGAGATGTGTAGTTTAATGTTCACTGTAAACCGCGCTGATGTCAATAGCGCGGTATAAAAGAGACTTTAAATAAATAAATAAATAAATACCATGTATCGGGTCCCTCCTTCTCCTGGTTTTCAAAAAACCCAGCTTCCTCACCATTCTATTGTGGTGAAGTCTGCTATGAAAAAGATTAAGAGTACCAAAAGGCACTCTTCTACCCCTCCAGGAAGAGAATGTAGAACTTTGGATGCTTTTGGCAGGAAAATCTTTCAGGCTAGTATGCTTATTGCCAGAATCAACTCCTACAGCCTCTATATGGGCATGTTTCTAAAGGAGCTTGCTCTTAAAGTACAAGATTTTCTCCCCTTTATTCCAGAGGATAGAAAAGAGGAGTTCCTGCTTCTGTTAAAGCATATCCAAGATGTGTCAAAGTTCTCCAATAGGGCTGCCTTTGACTCTTTTGAGGGTGCTAGTAGAGCATCTGGCATAGCCATAGCTGCTCGTCGAATTGCTTGGCTCCAGGCCTCTGACCTGGAATCCTGGGTGCAAGATGGCCTAGGCAATTTACCTTGTACAGGTGAAAATCTCTTTGGCAAAGAGTGGCAAGTCAAAGCCATTCAAATGGATGCAGAGAATGCTGCTTTGGATAGACTCTCTAAGTCTACTTCACTCCCTGCCAAAAAGAAGTCTTTCTACAAAAAGCCTAGATTTGGTTCCAATGCTGGCCAGTCATCTGCTCAAGCTCGCTTTGTTCCTAAGCGACAGCAGACTAAACAGGCCAGAACAAAGCCTGCAGCAGCTGCTACGCTTCAACAGTCCCAACCCCCTCAGGGTTTTTGACTTACTTCTAGAGAACATACCCTTTCTGGCTCTGCAGCAACCAGAGCCTCTCACCATTCCAGGAAGGCTGACTCATTTTGCTCCCAGATGGGAACAGATTACATCAGAGCAGTGGACCCTCTCTATCATCAGAGAGGGATACAAACTGCATTTTTCCAGCCTTCCTATCTATCCCAGGGTGAGACATTTCGTCTCTCCCCCATCTCTCCTACACCTGTTGGATCAGGAGGTGAATGCCCTGCTTGCCCAAGGGGCCATAGAACAGGTTCCCCTCCTCCAACAGGGTTCAGGGTTCTACTCCCCCTATTTTCTGATACCAAAGAAAACAGGAGGACACAGACCCATCCTAGATCTGAGAGAATTAAACAAATTCCTGTACAAGGAAAAATTCAAAATGCTCTCTCTGGGTATTCTCCTTCCTTACCTTCAGAGTCAGGACTGGCTTTGTTTTCTAGACCTAAAGGATGCGTACACACATATACTCATCCATCCCTCCCACAGAAAATTCCTTCGATTTCTGTTCCAGGGAAAACATTTCCAGTACAGAGTACTCCCCTTCGGTCTAACCTCTGCTCCAAGAGTGTTCACAAAATGCATGTCAGTAGTGGCTGCATTTCTACGCTCTCAGGGAATCTTTGTCTTCCCATACCTGGACGACTGGCTCATCCGAGCTCCATCTCAGTCTCAGGCTCAGACTTCCCTGGACCACACCATCTGCATTCTGCAGTATCTGGGACTTGTCATCAATCTGCCAAAGTCTCAACTCACCCCTACTCAATCCCTAGAATTCATAGGGGCCTGGTTAGATACCACCACAGCAAAGGCCTATCTTCCCCAGGCACGTTGCCACCGGCTAGTGCACCTGGCCTCTCAGATTCAGTCTAGAACTCACTTGACTGCCCGAGAGATGTTACAATTGCTAGGCCACATGGCCTCCACAGTTCATGTGGTGCCTTATGCTCGCCTGCATATGAGAGCAGCTCAATGGACTCTGCCACTCAGTGGACCCAAGCATCAGGAGCTCTCTCCGACCAAATAGAAACCTCCAAACGTCTCTTTGGGTCTCTCCAGTGGTGGATATCCATTCAAAACCTGTTGCTGGGGTCCCCCTTCCAACCGCTACCACCACAGGTATCCCTCACTACAGATGCCTCCCAGACAGGCTGGGGAGCTCATCTTCAAGACCTCTCCACTCAAGGCCTTTGGTCTCCACAGGAGACTGCCCTTCATATCAACCTTCTGGAGCTTCGAGCAATTTTTCTTGCTCTCAAGGTCTTTCATACCCTCCTTTACAACATGACAGTGCTTGTTCATACCGACAATCAAGTAGCCATGTTCTACATAAACAAACAAGGAGGGACTGGCTCTCTGTCGCTTTGCAACGAAGCTCTCAGACTGTGGGCCTTCGCCAGAGAGCATCAAATCCATCTCCTGGCAGTATATCTCCCAGGAATTCAAAACTCTTGGGCAGACAGACTCAGCCGAGTTCTGCTTCCACACGAGTGGTCCCTGCACATGGATCAGGTACTCAGAATCTTTCAGAAATGGGGAACCCCGGACATAGACCTCTTTGCAAGTCCGTGGAATGCCAAACTTCCCCGGTTCTGTTCCAGAACTCCATGTCAGGAGGTTCAGGCCAGGGATGCCTTCCTCCTTCATTGGGGTCAGGGCCTCCTATATGCCTTTCCACCCATTCCTTTGATTCCCAAGACTCTGTTCAAACTGCAGAAGGATCACGGATCTATGATCCTCATAGCTCCACGCTGGCCACGCCAAGTGTGGTTCCCTCTACTTCTGCATCTCTCCCAGGGTCCCTCCCTAGACCTGGGAGCTGCTCCAGACCTTCTGTCTCAGGAGGAGAGGACTTTGTGGCACCCAAACCCCAAGTCCCTCCACCTCAGAGCATGGTTACTGAAGGCCTAGACCTTCAAGACTTAAATGTCTCTCAACAAGTGAAAGATATCCTCCATGCTTCCAGAAAACCTTCCACAAGGCGTTCTTATGCTTTTAAATGGAAGAGATTTTCCATTTGGTGTGCTCAAAAGGATCTTGATCCTTTTGCTCTTCCTATCAATTCTCTATTGGAATATCTCCTGCATCTCTCCAATGCAGGCCTTAAAACGAATTCAGTAAGGGTCCATTTGAGTGCTATTGCAGCATCCCTCAAGCCTTTCAATGGATAACCTATTTCCTCTCATCCTCTTATTGCAAGATTCATGAGAGGCCTAACTTTAACTAAACCTCCCATTAGGCCTCCTCCGGTGGCATGGGACTTAAACTTGGTTCTTGGTCAGCTTATGAAGCCACCTTTTGAACCCTTAGCCACTACCTCCTTGAAATTTCTTTCCTGGAAGGGTATTTTCCTCATTGCAGTCACTTCAGCTCGTCGCATCAGTGAGCTGCAAGCCTTAGTGGCGAATCCACCCTATACAAGGTTCCATCATGATAAGGTAGTCCTTCGGACAAATCCACACTTTATGCCTAAGGTGGTTTCACCTTTTCATCTTAATCAAGAGGTATACCTACCTGTCTTCTTTCCAGCTCCTCATGCATCCAGTGCAGAGCGGAACCTTCATACTCTAGATTGTAAAAGAGCTCTTGCCTTTTACCTCCATAGGACTCAGCCACATCGAAAGTCTTCCCAACTTTTTGTTGTTTTCGATCCTTCTCATTTGGGACTTCCAGTCTCAAAATGAACACTTTCCAATTGGATTGCTCAGTGTATTTCGTTTGCTTACCAGAGTAAAAACATTTCTCTGGAGGGCCATGTCACAGCTCACAATGTGAGAGCCATGGCCACCTCTATGGCTCATCTTCACTCTGTATCCATAGATCAGATCTGTCGAGCAGCCACCTGGGCCTCGGTTCATACCTTCACTGCCCATTACTGCTTGGATAAGGACTCCCGCCGGGATGCCTTATGGTCAGGCTGTCCTCAAACACCTGTTCCATTCTTAAACAACTCCTGCCCACCTTCCCTTAATGGATGCCTGAGATCCATCGGAAGATGACATACCTACGTAGGGTATCTCCCAGGCATCTCAGCTAGGGAGTCCCCATATGTGAGGACTCATTCCTGCTTGTTCCTGGAGATAGCACAGTTACTTACCTGTAACAGGTGATCTCTGGGAACAGCAGGAATAGTCCTCACAACCCACCCACCTCCCCTAGGAGTTGTATCTCTTTCTCTTCCTTTCCTCTCTCTATTGTCTCAGCTTTAAACTCGAACTGAGGAGAGTTGGTCAGGAAGGCGGGAAGGCAGCGCGCATGCGCTGTGGGAAGCCCCAAAAGCTTTCCTTTGGGAAGCTGGGGAGCTTTCCCGCGCAGGCTCCGTCGGTACCGACGTACCCATATGTGAGGACTATTCCTGCTGTTCCCAGAGATCACCTGTTACAGGTAAGTAACTGTGCTTTGCCCAGGGTCCCAAGAAGTTTCAGTGGAAGAAGTTGGATTTGAACCCTGGCTCCCCAGATTGTCAGCCTGCTTTTCTAACTACTAGGCTGCTTCTCCATTCCATTAGAGTAGGTTAGGGTTGCACTTGAGGACAGTAGAAGAGGCTCTCATTCCAGGCTCAACACCATGTTGCTGATTCCTTGAGTAGGGTGCGAGATGCCCTTATATGACATTCTTTCTCATGCCACCAGCTCTGTGAAGATGGTGGAAGATGAATGTATTTCAGGATCTATCTCAGGTTGCTGGTTCCTTGGGGAGAGTGGGAGACACTCTTATTTCAGACTCCAGCCCATATTGCCAGCTCTGTAAGGATGGTGGGAGATGCTTTTCTATTAGCTTTTGACCCATGCTGCTGGATCTGTGAGAATGGCGGCAGGCACTCATTTCAGGATCCGTCCATGAGGAGGGTGGGAGATGCTCTTATTCTAGGCTCTGGTCCTATTATTCCTTTCCTTATTGTTAAGGATATATCTGGACCCCCAATCATAATAGCCTCTCCTTATTCAGGACAAATTCTGCTTTTTTTAAATTTGTCTTCTATCATGTCAGGCAAATAAGCATACAAGATCTCTCACTTTTGTTCACATCCACCAATTGTCCCCTCCCATATCTAACCAGAAACATACTAGTAATTGATGACAGATGAAGACAATCAAGCCTATCCAATTTGATCAGTTATTCTGTGCACACAGCTAAGGATACATCCCAGCTACTAGTCACAAAGGGTGACCAGCTGCAGGATCTCTCCTAATTTAGTATAGTCATGTTTGCCTTCCCCTTTGTATGCCACTGTCATGGGTAGATTAGTGTGCAAGAGTCATCTACCTGGATGTCAGCAAAGCCTTTGATACTGTTCCTCATAGGAGGCTTATCAATAAACTCAGTAGTTTGGGGATGGGTCCCAAGGTGGTGAACTGGATCAGAAATTGGTTGACTGACAGACGACAGAAGGTGATGGTAAATAGAGCTCACTCAGATGAAAGGAGGGTGATTAGCAGGGTGCCCCAGGGTTCAGTCCTGGACCCGGCACTGTTCAATGTATTTGTGATGATATTGCTGAAGGACGGCATGGAAAAGTCTGTCTTTCTGCAGATGACACGAAAATTTGCAACAGAGTGGACTCCCCTGAGGGAGTGGATAACATGAACAAAGATCTACAAAAGCTGGAAGAATGGTTTAATGCTTGACAGTTAAGATTTAATTCGAAGAAGTGCAGTGTCATGCACTTGGGAAGCAGAAATCCAGGTGAAATGTACGCGATAGGGGGAGAGAGATTGGTGTGCACGGACCAGGAGAAGGATCTTGGTGTGATTATTTCTGCGGATCTCAAGGTGGCAAAACAGTGTGACAAGGCGGTGGCAATGGACAGGAGGATGTTGGGTTGCATACAAAGAGGAATTACCAGCAGAAAGGAAGAGGTACTAATACCACTGTATGTCACTGGTGAGGCCTCACTTGGAATACTGTGTTCAGTTTTGGAGACCATATCTTGCAAAGGATATAAAAAGACAAAACTGTTTAGAGCAGGGGTCTCAAACTCAAATTGCTTTGAGGGCCAAATGAGGACTTGTAAAGTAACCCGCGGGCCGCATAAGACGCGGGACCTCATTTGCATAAATATTTGCATAATGTTACCATACAAAGCGTAGAGTTAATGATGCACATTTCACAGAGCTGACATATTCCATTTAATAAATTCAAAATAGATATTTTTCTACCTTTTGTGCATTTTTTTCAGTTGCAATTGTTCTAGCCACTTTCTTCTGGTTTCTTCGAGTCTTCTGCTAACTCTCCATCGTCTGCTGTCCATTTGTCCTTTCTTCTCTCTTCTAGTTTTTTTTCCATTCTCTCTCTACATCTGCTTTAACATACTAATCTTTCTCCTTTTGCTCCTTCCTCATTCCTATTTCATCCACTCAAATTTTACCCCTCCATCCTCAATCACCACTTACTCTCCCAATACCCGGCCAATTGTAGATTTGTCTTCCCTCCCACACAAATATTTTTCCCCTCTCCATTTCACTCTCCCAGCCCCATCCCATTCTAATCCTCCCCCAACATCAGCTCCCTTCTAGTTCCAGCCCCACCCAGCATCCACTGCCTTCTAGTCCCCGCATCAGCCCATTTCCAGTCCTATCCCCACATTAGCCCATTTCCAATCCTATCCTAGCCCCACCATCAGCCCATTTCCAATCCTATCCTAGCCCCACCATCAGCCCATTTCCAATCCTATCCTAGCCCCACCATCAGCCCATTTCCAATCCTATCCTAGCCCCATCATCAGCCCATTTCCTGTCCTAGCTCCCCCCACTAAGCCTATTTCCAGTCCTAGCAACCCCCCCAGTCCATTACCATTTCTAGCCCCCCCATAGCCCATTACCAGTCCTAAGACACCCAACAGCCCACTTCCAGTCCTAACCCTCCCATCACCCCATTTTCATTCTTAGCCCCACAATAGCCCATTACCAGTCCTAACCCACCAATCAGCCCACCTCCAGCCCTAGCCCCCCTCTGCCCATTTCCAGTCCTAGCCCCCACCATAGCCCATTACCAGTCCTACCCCCACCTGCTGCCATTAGCTCACTTCCAGTCCTAACCCCCCATTACCCCATTTCAGTCTTAGCCCCTCCGTAGCTCATTACCAGTCCTAACTCCCCCCATCAGCCCATTTCCAGTCCTAACCCCCCCCCTCCATCAGCCCAAGTAAATAAAATTTAAAAAAAACCCTGGCTTCTGCTGCTGCCGCTGCAGCCGTGGCAGCAGCAGAATCAGCTGTCCCGCGGCCCCTTCCCCTCTGTCCGGAAGAGCCCTGAGTCTGCTCCTTTAGCGGCGGGCTTTTCAAGCCGCGAAGAGAGTATTTCCCTCTTGCGCGGCTTAAGCCTATTAACTTTTCAAGCCGCGCGAGAGGGAAATACTCTCTTCGCGGCTTGAAAAGCCCGCCGCTAAAGGAGCAGACTCAGGGCTCTTCTGGACAGAGGGGAAGGGGCCGCGGGACAGCTGATTCTGCTGTTGCAACGGCGACAGCGGCAGCATCAGAAGCCAGGGTTTTTTTTTTTTTGTTTCCCTCCGTCGCGGGCCGCACAAAGCTCTCTCGCGGGCCGCGTGTTTGAGACCCCGGGTTTACAGGAAGGCGACCAAAATGATTTGGAGCCTGCATCGGAAGCCTTATGAGAAGAGACTTGAAGACCTAAATATGTACACTCTGGAGGAGAGGAGGGACAGGGGAGATATGTTTCAGACCTTTAAATACTTAAAGAGAAATAATGAACAAACAAACCTCTTCCAAAGACGGGGAAGCTGTAAAACTAGAGGGCATAACATGAAGCTGCAAGGGGGTAAATTGAAAGGCAATGTCAGGAAATACTTTTTCACTGAAAGGGTGGTGGATGCTTGGAATGCCCTCCCAATGGAAGTGGTTGGGGCAAATACAGTGACAGAATTCAAAATGGCATGGGGCAGACACAGTGGATCCCTTTATAGCAACATAATAATATCAAAATAAACTTAACTATCTAATTTCTCAACATACAGGGGTGTCCTACATGGAGCGTTGGGTTCACCCCTAAAACAAAGACATGGGGAGGGGTGGCCTGCATGGAGCGGCAGGTGCACCTACTCTTGCCATCTTACTGGGCAGACTAGATGGACCATACTGATCTTTATCTGCAGTCATTTACTATGTTACTATGTTATTACCACTTGGCTCCCTTCAGCAGCCAGCTTTCCTATGCCCAACCACAGTGTTCCATAGTAATCTTTCTTTGGAGACAGGGAGGATAATATGTTCATGCTCTCTGATGACATCCTCCAATGAAGCCAGCGAGTGCAGAGCCCTCCTGTCGCTGAAAGGAAATCTTAATGAAGACTTCCTCTACACCTGCATTGTCTGTTCCCATTCCCTCTCATCAGCCTATCCACTGTCAGCCTGTTTTTATTCCCGAATGAGTGAAGTTGGGGCCTTCCGCTCACGAGTTTCACTTCAGTAATTTGTTGTTTTCAAAGTTGGGAAGCCCTCCATGTGATCACCGCAATCCCAGCAGCCTGACTACAGAGCTCTAATTCAGCATAATAAAGCTTTTTCAACCAGCTTTGCAACTCTTTACCCGTGGCACCACCAGTTCCTGCAGTGCCAAGATCCTGTCAGCGCAGAACAAAAAAATGAAAGGAAATGTTGCATTTGGCTGTGAGAACCCTGTAGGCCCCAGTACAGGTCCGGCGGGGCATTTAAAGATAAACACAGCTCCTGATATTTGTTCACACCTTTCAGCAGATCTTCTGTCCAAATTGAGGCTCCTGCTTGACCCCAACACCGGTAACAGTTCAGGCAGACAGCTTCTCTGCCAAAAGTGGAGCAAATCGTCCTTCAAGGCAGCTGATCCTATGACATAAGGTTTTTTATTTATTTATTTATATTATTTCTATACCGTGCTCTTTAAAATCAGCGCGGTTTACATGTAACAACAAATTTACAAAGCAGCGGAGCATGCGATGTACATTACAGAGAACAGGTTTATACAACTTGGGTTTAATGGGGTAACTATATACAACTGAGCTGTTCGTCAACAGGTACGCCACAGGTACTGCTATGGAATACACAACACTCTCTGAACTACTTACATATTAGATTATATTCAAGTTTGGGCAGTCGTATTCAGACTGTGGGTATGTTATCATGCCCTGGGTGTATTGGTGGTGTCATTGTGGTGGGTGGGGGGGTAAGCAGGGTTGTGTTGTTTCACTGGGCAGGGAGTAATGTAGGAGGAATAAATGGTGCTTCAGTGCCTTCCGAAATTGGGCGAGGTCAGTTATTGCCCAGATGGGGGTTTGGAGGGCATTCCAGAGCGTAGGTGTGTAAAATACAAATGCTCTGTTCCTTGCTGTCTGGGAGCATTTTGTTATTGCTCTAGGGATTGCGAGGGTGTTTACAGCGAATGACCTTCTGGCCCCATAAGGTAAGACGAAATCAAAACACAGGCAGCCTCCTCGCAGCCTGCTTATGCTACCTCAGACACCGCAGTGCCCCCTTCAAAGCAGAAGCAAAAGAGAAGGCACACAGATCCCTCTCCTAAAAAATACAATAGAAAAAGGGCAAGAAATGCTTCTGGCGCTGACCCTAAACCCTTTCGCTGTCTCGTAAAATCCGTTAGCCTTCCCGCCCCTGCAAGTATGCCATTTCTGGTTCCAGAGTCGCAGGTTCCACAGATGTAAAATCCTGTTTCTTTTTCTCTTGCAGCTCTCTTTCAGCTATTGTCAGTTTGTGCAGGATACCGCCTCTGTACTTCAAACTAACCCTTCAGACATGCTGGCACCCCCTACTGGCCCCAGTCACCCAGGATATCGCCACTTGAACAGCCAGAGCCTTCTCTAAAGCTACCGGTCCTTCTTGGGTCAGATTGGTCCCCTGACACTTTCTATACTCTAGATTTTCATGAGGACTGCTGTTCCCTGAGGCTTAAACTATTTGCAAGATTGGGAACAGATCCAAGAGCAGGACAATTCCAAACATCAGCCGTATGCAAACTAATTCCAAACATCAGCCGTATGCAAACCCACTATGCAAACTAATCAGCATGGAATCTCAAAAAATTACGCACAGAAAAGGATACTTAAATAAACTAAACACTCCTAATGATTTCATAAAAGCAAATAAATTAACTAACAACAGAGCTTTTTCTCATTTAGCCCCATCTATTTGGAATTCCCTTCCGGAGGACCTACGAACTATAACCGAAATTATGGAACTCCGTAAAAAACTATAAACCTATTTATTCGCCATGCACTATGGCAACACAGATAACCCCTTGATACACTCAGATAAAGGCTAAAAAATCCTGATAGGCTAAAAAATCCTGACTGAGTAATACTATTTCTAACAACTTAACAGACAATACACTATCCTAAAAACACTATGATTCAATTCTAAAGTACCTACAACTTGTATTTGTATATAGTTTATTGTACATAGTTTACAAGCCAGTTTTGTACTGTTATGCATTGGTTCATGCTGTTAACCATTACTCTTTATTGTTACAAAATGTTCGATGTAAAACTAAGCTCTTGCTTTGTGGATTGTTTTATTGTAAACCGCAACTGAACTCTGGAAGATGCGGGTAATAATTGATTGTTAAATAAATAAATAAAATAAAGTATGAAATACCTCCTGATACCGCATAGCAAGAATACTTCTATCCAAAATTCCTACAAAAGATTTCCACAGTCTTAGCTCTTTCCTCAGCTTTAACCCTGGCTAATAAAAAGGATTTTCAGTCCATCCCACAGACCTGCAGTATCCAAAAGAGATAATATTGTTTATTGTTTGAGACTTTATATCTCCAGGAACAAGCAGGATAATGGTTATCGTCGGTACCGATGGAGCCTGCGCGGGAACGCTCCCCAGCGTCCAATTAGAAAGCTTTTGGGAGCATCCCACAGTGCCTGCGTGCTGCCTTCCTGCCTTTCCCAACTGCCTCTCTCCAGTTCTCCGTTTTCCCTGTAGCCAGCAGGTCGTTGTTCCTGTCACCGCAGAAACGTTTTCCTTATTCTCCTCTTTTTTTTGTGGTCGCATCTGCCTTCCTCGACGCTATACCGGTAACGCCGGTTCTTCTTTCTTTCTTTCTTTCTTTAAAAAAAAAAAAAAAGTATTTTTTTCCAAACTTTTCTTTTCCAGGTGCACATGCCATTTTGGCCTTAGGCCCAAAATTTCCTCTAACATGGAAAAACCCGCTTCGAGTTTCAAAATGTGCACCAAGTGTGGCGGTACCATCTCTGTCACCGACACCCATGAGTGGTGTCTTAAATGTTTAGGTCCTGACCACTCCATCTCGGAGTGTATGGCTTGTGCCATGATGTCCAAGAGGGGTCGACAAAACCGAGCTGCTAAGCTCAGCACTCTTTTTCCCTCCGATGCAGCTTCTGTGGCATCGACGTCTTCCAGCGCTTCGTCTTCCTCCCATGGATCTCAGGTAACTAAACATAAGTCTGGCCGGTTCTCAAAGGGTAGATCTCCTTCCAAGCATCGAGATGCCTCTGGCGTTGCCCTTGAGGGTTCTGTACCGGCAAAATTGCCCCGGCGGGAGGCTTCGGCTTCCAAAGCATTATCGGGGCTCCAGGATGTTCTCGAGGCCTCAACCTTGGCAGAACTACTGGTGCCATGCTTTGGGGTACCGGCTGCTTTCTCCGGTACCGATACCCAGGCATTGGCAGCGTCGATAGATCAGAGATTCCTGACTATTGAACGCAGTCTGGTGGCTCTCCTTGCGGCATCGACACCCTCGGAACCGCGTCAGACAGTTCTACCGGTACCGGCACCGACTCCGGCACCGGTACCGACAGCATCGACATCGGTGTCAGCATTGCCGGCACCTAGTCACGCTATGCCTTCCGGTACTGATACACCGGTACCGATTCCCCCGGCACCGACTTCGGTCGGTACGGGTATCGTGCTCTACAAGAGCATCCGGACAGAAGGTACTTCGAATCCTCGGAGGAGTCTGACGATTCTGACAGCTCCGTCGGTACCGGAGTACTTTTCCTGGAGAAGCCTTCCTCTCCTAAACGCAGGATGTCTCCTCCAGAAGATATCTCCTTTCAGGACTTTATCTAGGAGGTGGCTCGAGGTCTTTCTATTACTGTGGCTCCTGAAACAGAGCCCAGGACAAAGGAATTGGAAATTTTGCAATATCCCAAAGCTCCTAAAGAGGCAGCTACTTTGCCTATCCATGAGATCCATGAGATCTTACATGATCTCATGTTGAGAATGTGGGAAACACCTCTTACCACCTCTCCTCACTCTCGTAGACTGGATACCATGTATCGAGTCCCTCCTTGTCCTGGTTTCCAGAAGACTCAGCTTCCTCACCACTCTGTTGTAGTGGAATCAGCTATGAGAAGGATCAGAAGTGCAAAGAGACATGCCTCTAATCCTCCAGGAAGTGAGTGTAGAACTTTGGATGCCTTTGGACGTTGTACTTTCCAGGCTTCCATGCTTTCTACCAGGATCAGCTCCTATATTTTATATATGGGAATGTTCCTTAAAGAAGTCACAGGAGATTTGGAGGTTTTGAGCCCTCTTTTTCCTGAAAATAAGAGGCAGGATTTTCTCACATTGGTTAAACATGCCCAGGATGTTTCTAAATTTGTCAATCGTGCAGCTTTTGACTGTTTCGAGTGCATAAGCAGAACCTCTGCCATTGCCATAGGTGCACGTAGAATTGCCTGGCTCCTGGCATCCAATTTGGAGCTCTGGGTGCAGGACAAACTGGGCAATATCCCTTGTACAGGTGAGAATCTATTCGGCAAAAATTGGCAAGAGAAAGCCAATGAGTTGGATGCTGATAACTCCACCTTGGATAGGTTATTCAAGGCCACAGCTGATCCTGCAAGGAAGAAATCTTTCAAGAAACCATTCTTCTCAAAAAAGAAGAGGTTTTACCCCTCTTATTCCCAGCAGGGACGTTCGGCAGGTCAGCCTGCCCGAAAGAGTCAGCAACCATCTAAACAAAGGAAAGCAAAGACTGCTAAGCCTCAACCGTCTCAGCAGTCTCAGCCTCCACAAGGCCTTTGACTTTCATCTAGAGAACTTAGCCTTCCTGGCCCTCAATGGACCAGAGCCTTCCACCATTCCAGGAAGGTTATGTCACTTTGCCCCCAGATGGGGGCAGATAACAGCAGAACATTGGACTCCCTCCATTATAAAAGAGGGGTACAAGCTACATTTTATCTGCATTCCCCTTCCCACAATGGTAAGACAGTTCAATTTTCAGACCTCTCTCATCAGCTTGTTAGATCAAGAGGTCACTATGCTTCTTGCCCAAGGGGCAATAGAAGAAGTACCCATTCCCCAACAGGGTACAGGGTTTTACTCCCCCTATTTCCTTATCTCAAAGAAAACAGGGGGACACGGGCCTATTCTAGACCTCAGAGAATTGAACAAATTCCTGTTCAAAGAGAAATTCAAGATGATTTCTCTGGGAACTCTGCTGCCATACCTTCAGAGTCAGGATTGGCTTTGTTCTCTAGATCTCAAGGATGCGTACACTCATGTTCTCATCCATCCAACTCACAGAAAGTTCCTTTGGTTCCTTTTCCAAGGAAAGCACTACCAATACAGGGTGCTTCCTTTTGGCTTGGCCTCAGCACCAAGGGTGTTCACGAAATGCATGGCTGTGGTAGCAGCATTTCTTCACACTCTAGGAATATTCGTCTTCCCCTACTTAGACGACGGGCTCATTCGAGCCCCATCAGAGTCAGAAGCCAGGACTTCTCTATCTTGCACAATGCATATCCTTCAGTATTTGGGTCTGGTCATAAACATCCCAAAATCCAGTCTAACTCCCACTCAGTCTCTAGAGTTCATAGGAGCTTTGCTGGATACCAGAAAAGCAAGGGCCTATCTTCCCCAGGCCTGTTGCCTTCGCATGGTGCAGTTAGCTTCTCAAGCAGTGCTAAAGCCTCATCTCACTGCTCGAGAAATGTTACAACTACTAGGCCACATGGCATCTACCGTGCATGTGGTACCTTATGCTCGCCTCCACATGAGAGCAGCCCAGTGGACTTTTTTTTTTTAATTGAAATTTCAACCAACTTACTATCTTTATCCACTCAATGGACCCAGGCATCAGGGTGCCTGTCAGACAAAATAGCAAACACAAATTGCCTTATTTTGTCCCTCCAATGGTGGCAGTCCACTCAAAACCTGTTGATGGGGTCCCCATTTGAACAGCCTTTACCCCAGGCAGCTCACACAACAGAAACATCACCAATAGGTTGGGGAGCTCATCTGCAAGACCTCTCCACCCAAGGAACTTGGACTCCTCAGGGGACTCATCTACACATCAGTCTCTTGGAGCTCAGAGCAATCTTCCTTGCTCTGCGAGTGTTCCACACCCTGCTCAGCCAGCAAGCTTTGTATAGTTGTAAATAGTTACCCATGTTTTTTCTCCAAGTTCTGTTAATTGTAAACACAGATGAACTGTTTTGAAATGTGTTCTTTAAATGGTTCTATGTAAACCACACTGATGGAAGATAGTGTAGTATATAACAGAATGTAAATAAATAAATAAGACAGTCCTCATCCATACGGACAATCAAGTAGCCATGTTCTACGTGAACAAGCAGGGAGGAACAGGCTCTCTGTTGCTTTGCAATGAAGCTTTGCGACTATGGGCCCTCACCAGAGAGCATCAGATTCATCTCCTTTCAGTGTATCTTCCAGGTATTCAAAACTATTGGGCAGACAGACTCAGTCGAGTTCTGCTTCCACACGAATGGTCTCTACATGTAGACCAGGTGGCCAAGATTTTTCAAATTTGGGGAACCCTGGACATAGTCCTCTTTGCAAGTCCGTTGAATGCCAAACTTCCCCAGTTCTGTTCCAGAATTCCGGCTCAGGGCTCTCAGGCCAGGGATGCTTCCTCCTTCATTGGGGTCAAGACTTACTGTATGCCTTTCCACCCATTCCCCTGATTCCCAAAACCCTGTTCAAGCTTCAGAGAGACAGAGAGGCCGTATGATTCTCATAGCTCCACATTGGCTACGGTAAGTGTGTGGTACCCTCTGCTTCTACATCTCTCTCAAGCTCCCTCTCTGGAGTTAGGCTCTGCTCCAGATCTCCTGTCTCAGGAGGACGGAATGTTATGGCATCCCAATCCCCAGTCTCTGCATCTCAGGGCTTGGTTGCTCAAGGCCTAGATCTTCAGGATCTTAACCTTCCTCAGCAAGTAAAGGATATCCTTTATGCTTCTAGAAAACCTTCCACAAGATGCTCTTATGCTTTCAAGTGGAAGAGGTTTACCATATGCTGCTCGCAGAGGGGTCTTAACCCCCTTGCGATACCTCTGGAATCATTACTAGAGTATCTCCTTCATTTATCCAATGCAACACTTAAAACTAACTCAGTAAGAGTCCATTTAAGTGCTATTGCTGCTTCTTTCAAGCCTTTAAATGGACAACCTATTTCCTCCCATCCTCTCATAGCAAGATTTATGAGAAGCCTTCTTCTAACTAAGCCTCCCATTAAGCCACCACCCGTGGCATGGGACTTAAATCTGGTTCTTGGCCAGCTCATGAAGCCACCTTTTGAACCCTTAGCTGCTACCTCGTTCAAATTCTTTTCTTGGAAAGTGATCTTTCTCATTGCAATCACATCAGCACGTCGCATCAGTGAGTTGCAAGCACTAGTGGCTGATCCACCTTATACAAGGTTCCATCATGACAAGGTAGTCCTTAGGACTCATCCACACTTTATGCCAAAGGTGGTCTTGCCTTTTCATCTTAACCAAGCGGTCTACCTGCCTGTGTTTTTTCCAAGGCCTCATGCATGGCCGTGTCACAGCTCACAATGTGAGAGCCATGGCAGCTTCAATGGCTCATCTGCACTCTGTGTCTATCAACGACATCTGTCGAGCAGCCACTTGGGCCTCGGTTCGTACCTTCACAGCCCATTACTGCTTGGACAAGGACTCCCGCCGGGATGCCTTGTTTGGTCAGGCTGTTCTCCAACACCTGTTCCATACCTAATCAACTCCTACCCGCCATCCCTGGTTGGATGCCAGAGATCCATGGGGGGGAAGTGGAGCCCTTTCACATGGACACACAACTTCTGGGTCTCTCTCTGGCATCTAATGCTAGGGAGTCCCCATATGTGAAGACTACATTCCTGCTTGTTCCTGGAGATAGCGTAGTTACTCACCTGTAACAGGTGATCTCCCGGAACAGCAGGAATTTAGTCTTCACAACCCACCCACCTCCCCTAAGAGTTGTATCTCTCTATCTATTTCTTTCTCTTTCCCTCTCTCTCTCTTTGTCTCAGCTTTAAACTCAAATGGAGAGAGGCAGTTGGGAAAGGCGGGAAGGCAGCACGCAGGCGCTGTGGGATGCCCCCAAAAGCTTTCTATCTTCCAGGCATACAAAACTCTTGGGCAGACAGACTCAGTCGAGTTCTGCTTCCACACGAGTGGTCTCTGCATGCAGATCAGGTGGCCAAGATTTTTCAAATTTGGGGAACTCCGGACATAGACCTCTTTGCAAGTCCGTGGAATGCCAAACTTACCCGGTTCTGTTCCAGAATTCCGGCTCAGGGGGCTCAGGCCTGGGATGTTTTCCTCCTTTATTGGGGTCAAGACTTCCTGTATGTCTTTCCACCCATTCCCCTAATTCCCAAAACCCTGTTCAAGCTTCAGAGAGACAGAGGCCATATGATTCTCATAGCTCCACATTGGCCACGGCAAGTGTGGTACCCTCTGCTTCTACATTTATTTTATTTATTGATTGATTTATTTACATTCTCTTATATACCGCGCTATTCTGCATCAGTGCGGTTACATATCTCTCAAGCTCCCTCCCTGGAGTTAGGGTCTGCTCCAGATCTCCTATCTCAGGAGGACGGAATGTTATGGCATCCCAATCCCCAGTCTCTGCATCTCAGGGCTTGGTTGCTGAAGGCCTAGATCTCCATGATCTCAATCTCCCTCAGCAAGTAAAAGATATTCTTTTTGCTTCCAGGAAACCTTCCACGAGACGCTCTTATGCTTTCAAGTGGAAAAGATTGACCATATGGTGTTCGCAAAAGGGTCTTAACCCCCTTGCGATACCTCTGGAATCCTTGCTGGAATATCTCTTTCATTTATCCAATGCAGGACTTAAGACTAACTCAGTAAGGATCCATTTGAGTGCTATTACAGCTTCCTTTAAGCCTCTAAATGGACAGCCTATTTCCTCTCATCCTCTTATAGCAAGATTTATGAGAGGCCTTCTTCTAACTAAGCCTCCCATTAGGCCTCCACCGGTGGCATGGGACTTAAACCTGGTTCTTGGGCAGCTCATGGAACCACCCTTCGAACCTTTAGCTACCACCTCCTTAAAATTCCTTTCTTGGAAGGTTATCTTTCTTATTGCAATCACATCAGCACGTCACATTAGTGAGTTGCAAGCGCTAGTAGCTAATCCACCTTATACAAGGTTCCATCATGACAAGGTAGTCCTTAGGACTCATCCACACTTTATGCCAAAGGTGGTCT
The DNA here is from genome assembly GCA_033557465.1 of Ichthyophis bannanicus. Classification (NCBI taxonomy): domain Eukaryota; kingdom Metazoa; phylum Chordata; class Amphibia; order Gymnophiona; family Ichthyophiidae; genus Ichthyophis; species Ichthyophis bannanicus. The sequence goes on from CM066037.1 coordinate 12,198,122, forward strand.
CGCCTTTTCATCTGAACCAAGTGGTCTACCTCCCTGTGTTTTTTCCAAGGCCTCATGCATCAAATGCAGAGAGGAATCTTCATACCTTGGATTGTAAAAGAGCTTTAGCTTTTTACTTACAAAGAACACAGCAACACAGAAAGTCCTCTCAACTCTTTGTTGCTTTTGATCCTTCTCATTTGGGACTTCCAGTCTCCAAGAGAACTCTATGTAACTGGATTTCTCAGTGTATTTCCTTCGCCTATCAGAGTAAGAACCTTTCTCTCGAAGGCCATATCACTGCTCACAATGTGAGAGCCATGGCAGCCTCAATGGCTCATCTGCACTCTGTCTATCGACGATATCTGTTGAGCAGCCACCTGGGCCTCGGTTCATACCTTCACAGCCCATTACTGCTTGGACAAGGACTCCCGCCGGGATGCCTTGTTTGGTCAGGCTGTTCTTCATCACCTGTTCCATACCTAATCAACTCCTACCCACCATTCCTGGTAGGATGCCAGAGATCCATGGGGGGAAGTGGAGCCCTTCTCAGGGACACACAACTTCTGGGGTCTCTCCCTGGCATCTAAAGCTAGGGAGTCCCCGTATGTGATGACTACATTCCTGCTTGTTCCTGGAGATAGCATAGTTACTCACCTGTAACAGGTGATCTCCGGGAACAGCAGGAATTTAGTCCTCACAACCCACCCACCTCCCCTAGGAGTTGTATCTCTCTATCTCTTTTCCTTTCCCTCTCTCTCTCTTTGTCCGAGCTCTAAAACTCAACTGGAGAGAGGCAGTTGGGAAAGGCGGGAAGGCAGCACGCAGGCGCTGTGGGATGCTCCCAAAAGCGTTCTAATTGGACGCTGGGGAGCGTTCCCGCGCAGGCTCCGTTGGTACCGACGATACCCATATGTGAGGACTAAATTTCTGCTGTTCCCGGAGATCACCTGTTACAGGTGAGTAACTATGCTGTGTCATCTGCGTATAGGTTGTAGTGGATCTTGTGGCTTTTGATGAAGGAACAGATTGGTTTGTATGTATAAATTAAACAGAAGTGCAGACAGGGAGGATCCTTGTGGGATGCCCTCCCACAAGGATCCTCCTCTGTCTTGCTGGGAATGGGGTAGAAGTGTTGTTGCCACATTTTACCTGAAGTTGTCTGTTACTGGGGTAAGAGTTAAACCATTTGATGGTGGTGTCATGCAGTAGGATGCTATGTGACACTGTGTCAAAAGCCGAGGAGCTAATGAATATCAGGAGAAATCCCATCTTGATATTGTCCATTCCTCTGATCAGGTTGTTGAATAAGAATATAAGAAGATTTTTGACGCTATGATTGGGTCGAAAACCGTGTTGGTGAGAGTCTAATGGAGCATGTGAGTCGATGTGGTTCTGGAGTTGATGTTGTACAATTTTCTCGATGATCTTAGTGAGTAAGGGAAGGCCAGAGATGGGATGGTATGCTGCTGGGTTGCTTTTGCTTAAGGCAGAATTCTTGGGTATTGGATGGATGGTAACAAGCTTTAGGGCACTTGGCATGTTGCCTTGGGATAGGGATTGGTGTACAATATTGTGGATGAATTGGCTAAGTTCTGCTTTTGCTGATTTTATACAGGCTATTGGACATGGATCTGATGGAGCAGTGCTGGTATTTAGTGCTGAGAGAGTTCGTGTTATCTTATCGACGGATGGGATGCTGAAGTTTCCTCAGGTTTGCTTGGCTTGTGTGGGCTTGGGGGTATTGTTTGGGGTGCATCGTTGAGGGACATGTATTTGGACTGGAGGAAGTCGGCGAATGTCTGTGGATGTATCAATTTGTCTTCCTTGAGGTTGGGTTCTCTGGTGAGGGTCCAAACTATTTCAAATCGTTCTCTGGGTTTATTGACAGATTTGAGTATAAGGTTGGTGTGGTATTCCTTTTTTTGTTGGTGGATGAGGTAGTTAAATTCTTTTTGTTTGGATTGGTAGAGCTGTAAGATGATATCGGACTTATTCCGTCCCCATCGTCATTTTATTCTTCATAGGGCTCTCTTTGCTTTCTGTATATCTTCTGACTACCGGGGTGCTGATCTGTTTTTTTTTTTACCCTGGGGTTTGGGGTTCCTGCTGTCTGGTGCTTTTGCTGCTGCAGAGATGATCATGTTCCAGTTCTCGATTAGGTTGTCTAGATCCTTGAAGTCTTGGTTCAAGTTGGGGAGGATTTCTTGGAGAAATTGGTCCTTAGCGAAGCTCTTGAATCCTTTCCCTGGGTGGAACTGGTCCGCTTATGAATTTAGGGATCTGTATAGAAACATAGAAACATGACGACAGAAAAAGACCACATGGCCTATCTAGTCTGTCCTTCCATAACAACTACAACAGTCCCCTTTTTACCTTTAGAGATCCTCTGTGTTTGTCCCATGCTTTTTTGAATTCAGTTACTGTCCTCATCTCTACCACCTCCACTGAGAGACTATTCCACGGATCCACTACTCTTTCCGTAAAGAAATATTTCCGCATATCACTCCTGAATCTATCTCCCTTCACCTTCACCTTCATCCCATGTCCCCTCGTAGCAGAACTTGCTTTCAATTGAAAGAGGCTCTCTCCCTGAAAATTTATGCCACTGAGGTATTTAAACATCTCAATCATATCACCTCTATCCCGCCTTTCCTCTAAGGTGTACATATTAAGATCCTTCAGTCTGTCCTCATATGCTTTATAATGAAGACCACTAATTATTTTAGTAGCCACCCTCTGCACCGACTCCATCCTGTTCACATCCTTTTGAAGGTGCGGTCTCCAAAATTGCACACTATGCTCCAAATGAGGTCGCACCAAAGACTTATACAGAGGCATTATCACCTCCTTTTTTCTGCTAACCATTCCTCTCCGTATGCACCCAAGCATCCTTCTAGCTTTTGCCGTCACCTTTTCTACCTGTTTAGCTACTTTAAGATCATCACACACAACCACGCCTAGGTCCCGCTCTTCTTTAGTGGACAAAAGTACTTCACCCCTATACTATATTGCTCCCTTGGATTGCTGCAGCCCTAATGCATGACCTTACATTTTTTAACATTAAATCCCAGCTGCCAAATTCTAGACCATTCTTGAAGTTTAGCTAGATCTCTCCTCATGTTATCTACCCCTTCCTGGGTGTCTACTCTATTGCAGATTTTGGTATCATCCGCAAAGAGGCAAACCTTACCTGAAAGCCCTTCCGCTATATCACTAACAAAGATGTTAAAAAGAATCGGACCAAGGACAGATCCCTGGGGCACACCACTGATAACATCCTTCTCCTCAGAGTGAGCTCCATTTACTTGTACTCTTTGTCGCCTCCCACCCAACCACTTTCTAACCCAAGCAGTAACTTTAGGGTCCATCCCTAGGGTGCTCAGTTTGTTTATAAGTCGCCTGTGAGGAACAGTGTCAAAGGCTTTACTGAAATCTAAATACACCACATCTAGGGCTCTCCCTCGGTCCAACTCCCCGGTCAACCAGTCAAAGAAATCAATCAGATTTGTCTGACAAGACCTGCCTCTGGTGAATCCATGCTGCTTTGGATCCTGTAATCCGCTGGACTCCAGAAACCTCACTATTTTCTCTTTCAGCAGCGTTTCCAATAATTTACTCACCACCGAAGGTAAACTAACCAGCCTGTAGTTTTCAACCACATCCTTACTTCCGCTTTTGTGTAAAGGCACCACATGAGCCTCTCTCCAGTCCTTTGGCACCACTCCCGACTCCAACGAGGCATTGAAAAGGTCAGTCAGTGGAGCTGCTAGAACGTCCCCAAGTTCCCTCAGTATTCTAGGGTGTATCCCATCCGGTCCCATCGCTTTGTCTACTTTAAGTTGAGATAGTTTCTCACGAACACAGTCTTCTGAAAATTGTTCAAGAAAATTGTATAGTAAGTCTTATCATGGTGTGATCAGACCAGGGAACTGGGGTTATTGTCGGGGTTGATACGTTGTTGTGGTCGAGTAGTTGGTTAGCTACAAATATGAGGTCTGGGGTGGAGCCAAGTCTGTGTGGGGGCGCAGCGATAAGTTGGGTGTATTACAGCGAGTCCATGGCTGTTAGGAAGGTCTCTGCATCTTTGATGGTGGTTGATTTAAGGTTAAAGTCACCAAGTACTACCAGATGTTTGTGGGGGACGTTAGCTGCACACACTGTTTCAAGGGTTGTAGAGAGTTCATCGGAGGTGACATTTGGAGCCCTGTAGGTGAGGCATAGGGCAACATGCATATTCTCTATGATGGTTGTGTTTCAATGCGCTGTACTTGATGTTGCTAGGACTTTGAATCTGAGGTTGCTTCTTGCTAGGATTAGAACACCTCCACCCTATTTGTGTGCCGTGGAGGTTGTATTTCAATCATATTAATCTGGTTATCAGTTGATAGGGATAATTTGAAATCTTTCAGCTCTATACTTAATGGCATCTGGGTAACTTTTATATTTTTTGGAACCTCTCTGTTTGGATGTCCTAACTTCCCTATTTTGTTAGTATCCTTCAAGGATACATTCTTCCGAACCATGCGCTCTTGGGCGACTGTCGGCTTTCCCCTATTTTCTAGTTTAAAAGCTACTCTATCTCCTTTTTAAATGTTAATGCCAGCAGCCTGGCTCCATCCCGATTAAGTTGGATCCCATTCCTTCGGAAGAGACACTCCCCCAGAAAGTTGCCCAGTTCCTAACAAATCCAAAACCCTCTTCTTTGCACCATCATCTCATCCACGTATTGAGACTCCGAAGCTCTGCCTGCCTTTTGGGTCCTGTGTATTGAACGGGAAGCATTTCAGAGAATGCTACCCTGGAAGTTCTGGATTTCAACTTCCTACCTAAAAGCCTAAATTTGGCCTCCATAACCTCCCTCCCACATTTTCCTATGTCATTGGTACAAACATGTACCTAGACTCCTCTCAGTATATTTTAGAAAATTCACTCTTTTGAAACTTCACCTTTGACCTCTGTTTGGCAGGGACTTGCACTCCCATTAAAACAGGATGGGAATGCGTTCTCAGTTTGATAGCAGTTGTTTCACCGCAGCACAGCAAGTACTTACTGAAGGTGCGCTGATAAGGCAAGTTCTTTTCATTCCATTTTTTGCCTAATGTTTGTTTAGGGAGCCTTTGATCATTCATTGCATTGATGATCATATATCTTTAGACATTCGTCTTACGTTTTATTACTCACTTCATCAGTTGGCTCCTTCAAAACTCTTCGATGCCATGGGTTTTGGACACTTGATTATCTGTTGGGTTCTTTCTTTTTTTTTAAAAATCTTTATTTATCCATTTCCATACATTGGGAAATAAACAAAACTCACAGATAACCAAACCAAACAGAACAACCAACACTGGCCATGAAATACAGTAGATATCAAGTGGGTATGAATCTAAACAGATATATATGTAAACGCCTCATCCTACTCGCAACTGACATGCGAGTCAGGAGTACACATTATGGTGGAACAACAGGGTACCCAGCGATGGATATAAAACTTCCAAACCAGTCTACATTATTTTGGAATAATCTTTGAGTCCAAGGCAATCCACTTCTGCAGTCTATGGGAGAGATAAGGGTTTTGCTGAACATAAATTTGCTCATACAAACGATGAGCACACAGTGAGTTCCACCACTGCTCAAAGGTCAAAGCACTAAAGTCTTTCCAATGACTCATCAGGGTTTTCAAGGCGAGGCCCAGTAGCAGATCCAAGATTGAGTGGTCTCCCCTAGTTGGCTCAGGTAGTCCAGCTAGCGAACGGAGTATAACTATTCGGAATGTCAGAGGCACATGTATGTTCAAGAGAAGACTGATTCTACCCCAGACTTGTCGCCAGTATCTTTGCAACTTTGGGCAAGTGTATAGCATATGTTTAAATGTGCCGGGTTCTGCTCTGCAAGACCAACATAGATTATCAGTTTGAGTCTGCCATTTTGCTATCTTCACAGGGGTCAGATAGGCCCGATGCGATAGGAAATAGAGCGTTTGCGTTAAAGAGGCAGAACTCACTACTCTGGTCTGAGATTGCCAAAAGTGAGTCCAATCTTCCAGATTCTCTATGCGACCAACTTCTTCCTCCCAAATGGATTGCAAGCCTGTACACCTTCTGGTCTGCCCATCCCGTAGGATGGATACTATTTTGGAGACAATCCGAGGTCCCTCTCGCAGCTCTTTAACTTTCAGCTTCCATGAGCTGGTAGCAGGCAATCCAATGGGCGAGACCTCGGATTTCCCCAGACAGTGCCACAACTGACACCATTGGAATACACAGCTGCTTGGGAGGCCATAATCGCGTTGCAGAGCTGGGTAGGTCTTAAAACTGTCACCATCAATTAAATGTCCGAGGTTAAAGATCCCATGCTTGAGCCACAAAGGCCATATGAAGCATTCCCCAGCTATCTTGAATCGGGGATTTAACCATATGGGAGTGTCTGCTGTGTACCCCATCCATTCTTCAACTGAATTCTGAAGCAGTTGGTATGCTTGTTGTGTCGCTTGGATAACTACATTCGATGTCTCCCCTTTAACGCTCATGGCCCCAATGCGTGCATGTAGTGGAAGTGGGTTACTATTTGCAGCTTCTATCCGAAGCCAATGCGGGTCTGTTGAACTCAGGTCTTCATCACTCCAAAGGCAACCATGACGCAAGATTGCAGCTACGTGGTACCAGAGGAAATCAGGGAATTGCACGCCTCCGCACCCCTTAGCGAGTTTGAGTTTCCAGCATGCAATTCGGGGAGTTTTATTACGCCATAAGAAAGTCAGCAAGATCTGAGTTAATGTTTTGTAGAAGCGTGAAGAGAATAGAACAGGTATCATACTCAGGATGTAGTTGATCTGTTGGGTTCTTTCAATAGTCTGGGTTTCCTCGGCATAATAGCATATATGTATTATATGGACACATTGAACCCATTGATATGGCTTTACATTCATCTGTCTCTTCCCATGAGATAATTCAAGTTGTAATACTTTTCAACAGTCATCCAGTTCTGGGATTCACTGGCTTGCTTTGTCATTTCCACAGATTTTTGTGGTCAACATTATCAGAACAGCTTGCTCCACAAGTGAGTTCCCATCTAGCATGGGTTTTAACTGTGCCATCCTCCTCACTCTTTGCATAGTGATTTTGTTAGTTCATTCATGATTTTTAATCCCTATTTATGAATGTTTTAAGTATCCTGTCTTTATATTGTACCCCATGTTCATGATTTATGTTTTTATGTTTATGTTTTATGATTATTCTTGGTCTGATCACTGGAAGTTTTCCACCTATCATTTTATTTAGGGTTGACCCCCTTTCTAATATATGTGAAGCACGTCTATTTATGATTTTTTTTACTTAGCCTTTTATTGTATTTTATGTCATTTATACTATTGTGTTTATGTTAATTTGACTTATATTATCATAATTGATTATATTATTTATGTTTTGTGTGTTTTAAGTTTTGAGGCTCACCCCACTGAGGAAGGCGTTTGCCGAAATGCGTAGGGGCTCGGTTTTTAATAAAGCGTTTGTGACCACTTCACCGCATATCGCTTCTTGTGTTTGGTTTTGTCTTTGCGAGTGAGTCTGTTCTACTTGCAAATTGAAATACAATACAGATGTAATGAAATTTGAAAGGAATACAAAAGGATGACAGGAAAGCCAAGTATTCACACAGAAAGGCAGGAGAACAAGACAGCATGACTACTAGGTGAGCTAGGCGGCTGCCGGCAGCAGCACACATGACCGGCTGTGCCACCCCCCTCAGTTTCCGCTGATTCCGTTTGGGGGGAGGGGAGACAGGCAGCAGCATCGGCAGTATTTCCAAAAGAGACTGCTTTTGCTGTCACTTTCTTGCCTGCGGCAGGCCATGTGTGCTGAAGAACATGGCCTGCTGTGGGCAAGAAAGCAGCGGAAAAAGGCCGGTGCTTTTGGAAATACTGCTGCTGCCGCTACCCGCTTCCCCCTCCCAAGACGAAATTGGCAGCAGCTGGGAGGGGGCAGCAAGGCCAGGGTTTCTTCTTAGGGCGGCAGAAACCCTTGGGCCGGCCCTGAAGACAGGGTAGGGGTGAGGAGAAGGTATAAGAAGATGCTAATCCCCAGTTGTAGGGGGAGGAGATGTGAAGAGTGTAACTATGGCTGAAAAGAGGGGTGATGAAAAGGAGTTGGGACTGTGTTCATGGGTGGTGAGGGAGTGGGTGGTAGTTTTTATGTATTATAAGGGATAGTTTTTTGGGGAACCTGACAATGTGGGACAGAGAAGGTCCTTGAGGTGTTTGTTGCTTTACGGATGAAAGCTATGAGGGGAGCCTGGTCCCAAGGAGGAAGGGGGAGGGAGAAGAAAGGGCTAGGTTTGGGGTAAATGTGTTGGAGTTGGGGTGGCATAGGCAGGGTGGGTGCACAAGTGAGGTATGGCAGGCCCTATTAGGGGAAAACCAGGGATGAATGGAGAGACAATGGGTGTGGCGGGTGAAAGGGGGGTGAGCCTGAGGTGAATGATGGTCTCAATCTCATGGTCTCAATCATAGAGGGGAGGAGTGGCCTAGTGGTTGGGGCAAGGTACCTCAGGCCGGAAGGTTGGGGATTCAAATCCCTCTAGAGGACAGCAACCTTGGGCCGGAAGGACTGGGGTTTCTAGTCCCACAGGTGCTCCTTGTGGTCTTGGGCAAGCCACTTAACCCTCCGTTGCCCATGTTCCCTGTAAAATAGTTATCTCCAAGTTATAATGCACTGTTCAATGTAATTTCAGTTTGTTCAATGTAAACCGCCTTGATATCATGAAAGGCGGTATATAAGAAATGGTAAAATAAATAAATAAATGGTGATCTCCTGAGGAATTGTGTGCCAGGAGGAGGTGGCAAGGGAATCTGTAGGTGTGGTGGGAGAAGGAAAGTGAACAGAGAAGGGGTGGGGTAGGGGTTCTTAATGGGGATGAGATGGTGGTAGTGACCCTCAATGTGAGGGGCCTTAACTCACTGGTTAAAAGGTCAAAGTTTTATTTTTAAACAAATGGGTAGGTTGAAAGCTGCGGTCCTTATGGTACAAGAAACATATTTGCTGTGGGCCCATGAGAAGCTAATCTGACCTAAGAGATACAATACTGCTTTTTTTGCATCAAACCCTGGTGGAAAAGAAGAGTGGTGTGGCAGGTTTTCTCTCTGATGAGCTTAATGCAGAGTAGGTACTGTGATAAGGGATAAGACAGGATGATATATTATGGTCCATATACGGGTGGGGAGGAGCAGTTTAATTTGGTGAATGTGTATGCGCTGAATATTCCACAAGAATTTTTTTGAGATTATTGGGGAGCAGTTTCCTTCATTGGAGGAGGAGAAACTAATCCTGGGGGGAGATTTCATTATAATTTGGGATCTGATGAGAGATGCCACAGGAAGGGAAAGGAAGGGAGAGAAGTAGAGAGGAGAAAGTTTAAAGGTTTTATGAGGGATCAGGGGGTAGAGAATGTGTAGCATTTATTGCACCCTGGGTTGAGGCAACATACTTGCTTTTCAGTTGTACATGGTTCATATTCTAAGTTGGATATGTTTTGGGTGGGGAAAGATTTAGTGGCAAAGGTAAGGGAGATGGAAATAAAATCCATAACTTGGTCTGATCATGCCTCTTGTTGGATGAGGATTGGGGGAAGGGAGAGTGTTATTGGGACTAGGTATTGGAAGTAGAATGAGGCTCTGTTGGATGATTAAAGGGTGACCAAAGAATATTTTGAGTTGAATGTTAGTAGGGATTTCCTCTAGTGAGTAACTGAGATGAGTACAAGACAACAGTGAGGGGGGAACTTATCAAGTGGGGGACATTGATAAAAAGGGAGAAGAAGGTGGAGTAAAGCAAATAGAAGGCACAGTTAAAGAAATTGGAAGAAGCTGATGTCTGAGATTGAGGTGGAGGGGAGGAGAATATAAGGAGGCGGTATTGGAGGCCAGAGCGAAACCGAATGGGTTGGAAATGTCGTATATACAACATAAATTAATGCTGGTGAGATAAGAACAGTTTGAGATGGGAAATTGGGGAAGCTGTTGGCCCATCAGCTTAGGCAGAAAAGTTGATGTGCTCAAATTACTTCAGTCTCTGATGCTTGGGGGAAGCTTTCAATGAAGGAGCAAGACATTCAGTCAGCTTTCATTCATTTCTGTGAGAATCTCTACAAAGCTTGGCTCCTAGACCCTGAAGAGGACAGATTCAATTCCTTTATGGAAGCTGGAGAATGAAGTAGCTATGGGGGTAGACCAACTTATATCACAGGAGGAGGTAGGCAATAGGAGCACTGAAAGTAGGCAAGGCACCAGGTTTGGATGGCTTCTCGCCTCACTTCTACAAAATATTTGGGGAAATTCTGTGTGACCCTTTGACAAGAGTGTTTAATTTACCTAGGGAGGGTGGGAATTTGGCTGAGACCATGGGATGGGCAGGGATGTTTTATTCCTAAGGAGGAAAAGCGTCCCCAAACATCCGAGACCGAAGTAATTTGGGCACATTGACTTTTCTGCCTATACTCCTCCCTGTTTCCTAAGCTCACAATCTTGGGGTCATCTTCGCCTCTATTCTCTCTTTCTCTTTCTCTGCACACATCCAACAGACAGCTAAAACCTATCACTCCTTTCTCTACAACATTGGCAAAATTTGTCCCTTCCTTTCTACACACACTATGCAGACACTTAACTACTCTTTAGTCACCTCTCATCTAGACTATTGCAATCTCCTCCTTGATGCTCTCCCTCTGAATCATCTCGCTCCCCTTCAATGTGTTCAAAACTCAGCTGCATGTTAATCTTCCGCCAGTCTCGATATGCTTATGTAACCCCTCTTCTCAAGTCGCTTCACTGGCTCCCTGTTCGTTTCCGTATCCATTTCAAACTTCTCCTACTGACCTATAAGAGCACTCATTTTGCTGTTCCTCTCTTGTCTTTCCCTACACCCCTCCTCGGGAACTCTACTCTTCTGGCAGAGATCCCTTCTGTCTGTGTCCTTCTCTTCTACTGCCAATTCCAGACTTCGATCCTTTCACCTTGCTGCTTCTTATGCCTGGAACAAACTGCCTGAGTCTGTGCATCAGGCGTCATCTCTGGTCCTTTTCAGATCCAGGCTAAAAACTCACCTCTTTGAGGCCACTTTTGGATCGTGATCCGCTTAGTCTCCTATGTCTTTCCTTACCATTCCCCTAGATATGTATATTCTTGTCCTCAGCTATTGTGTTTATTGTTTATTCCTTTGCGTCCCTCTAGTCCAGTCCCGGAACCATAGAGTTTAGAATCTCCTCCAGCAGCTTTGGAGACTGAAAGATATCAACTCTTTGACACTGGTATAAATAGGCAAGGACCACTCCCTTCCTCCAGTACTTTCAGTCTCCAAGCAGCTGGAGAAAGTTCTGAGCCTGGGACTGGGCTCAGTGGACACAAATAAGCAGAGCTAGATTTTTTGTAAATTTGCCTATCAGTTTAGGCTGTGGATTTTATTTGGAATTTATTTGGATTTTCTGTTTTTGTTTATTATAGGTAGAGTGCTGCTGCTGGAAGTGTTCCTGTTTCTTCTGCTGACCTCTCTCTCTCCTCCTCTCCCCCCCCCTCCTTCAGTAATTTCCCCAGCGATTTAGATAAGCAGTGGGGGGGCTTAATTTGAGAGATCTGCCTTCCTGCTCCCGAACCCGCAAAGAAGGGTGAGGAGCAGGTTGCAGGCAAAGACAGAACTGGCAGCATCGGGAAGCTCGTGTGTGAGTGCTGCCTAACGCCGGAGCTGAAGCCACGAGAAGGGGCTGAGCTCCGGTGCCGGTGGACAACCCTCCCCCCATACTTCTCGGCGGCAGCGGTGAGTTCCTTGAGCGGCTTGCCGCGTGCAGCAGGGGGGCTGGCAGGGGACACGCGGCTACAGTTTTTCATTTAGCGTGCTGCTGAGGGAACCGCGTGTCTCGCCGCGGGAAGCACGGCGGCGGCCATTTTGGCAGCCGCTAGTTTAAAACTTTTCAGCTTCCTCGATGTAATTAAATGGGGTTTGAAGCTTCGTTTTGGGAGTTGCTCAGTCAGAAAGAGATTGGCAGCTGACTGGGCACGTTTTTTGATTGAAAGAACAAAAACAAAATAAAACCCCCACCTCAGAGGCTTTTTATTGCTATCAGTTTCTTCTGGCATAGGGGCAAGGCTGTGTCAGTTTGGATAGATTCTGTACCTTCAGTAATAGAGAGAGGGGGTATTTTGGCCCTGGGGACTATGCCTTCCAAGTCTTGCTGTTTAGTCTGTGGCACGAGGCGGGGTGAAGTGTTGGACTCTGGTGTGTGTAGAGCCTGCACTTTGGAAGCAGTGGTCATGGATAAGGCATTGGGGGGTTCCTCAGGGGAACGAGTGGAGCTGCCCTTAGAGGCGGGGAGGGTCTATCCCTCCTGTCTTGGCGCCTGCGGAACCGGTGGCAGGGCCGTCCTTTGAGGAAGGTGCTACTCAGACACTGGAAAAGTGTCAAGGGGGTGGTACTCCAGTGATTCCACTGGATTTCTTCTCCCTCATGCAACAGGCCTTTGCATTATTGCAGCCCGGGCTGAAGGCCTCTCCTCCACAAGGGTCCAGGGGGCAGAAACGGCATGGGGCTGGCGGCCTTCCTGAGGAGGAGGCGGCTCCGTCCAAGAGGACTAAGGGGACAGTGGAAGACAGTCCACCTTCGCGGCTTGAGGAGGAGTTGGCAGTGGCGGATGTGGATGGAGCGGAGGCCTCCGAGGATGAGTTAGAGGAGGGGGGAGTTACCGGACTCGGAGCAACAGAGTAGGGTAGTCCGAGTGTTTCGGCGAAAGGAGCTGCCGGCTTTGATTGCTGAGACGCTCAAAATGCTTAACATGCCCTTGACAGGGCAGGTATCAAAGGAGGAATTGGAGGATCCGCTTTTGCAGGCGGTGCGGACGTCCCATCGAGTTTTCCCAGTTCATAGAGTCTTTAAAAACATGATTCAAGAAGAATGGGACGTACCTGAGTCGGCTCTGAGGGGTTCGCGGGCCCTGGCTTGGCTCTATCCGCTATCGGACCAGGATAGGGAGCTTTTTCGCTCGCCTAAGGTGGATGCGGCAGTATCGGCGGTGACTAAGAAGACTACGATTCCGGTTGAAGGCGCCGCAGCGTTAAAGGATGTGCAGGATAGGAAATTGGATACTTTACTGAAGCAAGTGTTCGATATTTGTGCTCTTTCCTTGCAGGCCTCGATAGCGGGGGAATGGGTGGCGAGAGGCTGCTTGAGATGGTCCCAGCCGTTACAGGGGGATCAGGTAGACGGGCAGGTGGATGAGGTGGCAAGATTGGAGTCTGGCACCGCTTATTTAGCGGATATTCATTATGACCTCATCCGCGGGCTGGCGAAGAGTATGGTGTCGGTAGTGGCGGCTCGACGCTATCTCTGGTTGCGAAACTGGTTGGCTGACGGCTCGTCTAAGGCTCGTCTCAGCAAGCTCCCGTTTAGAGGAAAGCTTTTGTTTGGAGAGGATTTGGAAAAGTTGGTAAAGGATCTCGGGGAGTCCAAGGGGGGTCGGCTGCCGGAGGACAAGCCGAAGCCGGGACGAGGTACTACGGGATCCAGGGGGGCTCCGAGAGAGTTCCGTAGGTTTCGCTCCTTTCGTTTTGGCCAACCCCAGAGGGGAAGATTTCAGGTGCATGGACAAGGGTTTCGAGGTTTCAGGGGGGCGGGCAGAGGTTTTGCGCCTTTCCAGTCCTCGAATGTTAAAAAGTCCCAATGAGATGAGGCGGACTCAGGTGGGGATGGTACCCATGGGAGGAAGGTTGCGGGAGTATTACCCTGCCTGGGTCCAGCTTACATCAGACCAGTGGGTGTTGGAGGTCATTCGGGAGGGGTATGCTCTAGAACTCCATCGACCTGTGTTAGATTCCTTTGTCCAATCTCCATGCAGAGCTCCACAAAAGCGAAGGGCGGTTGCGGAAACGCTCCAGCGCCTGCTGCAACTCAGGGCGGTGGTGCCCGTTCCGGCGGACCAGTCCGGTTGCGGTCGATACTCCATCTATTTTGTGGTCCCCAAAAAGGAAGGCACGTTTCGGCCGATTTTGGATTTGAAGCGGGTGAACAGGTGCCTTTGAATTACCCATTTCCGGATGGAAACGTTACTCTCCGTCATCGCAGCGGTCAGGGCAGGAGAGTTCCTGACGTCATTGGATCTCACAGAGGCTTATCTCCATATTCCGGTTCGCCAGGAGCATCAAAGGTTTTTGCGGTTTGCGGTGCCCATGGGGCATTTTCAATTCCAGGCGATGCCCTTCGCGCTGGTGACGGCGCCTCAAACGTTCACCAAGATTATGGTGGTAGTGGCGGCGGCGCTCCATAAGGAGGGAGTGCTGGTGCATCCATACTTGGACGATTGGTTGATTCGGGCGAAGTCAAGGGAGGAGAGTTCCGCGGCCACGGCTCGGGTGGTGCGGATGTTGGAAAGCCTCGGCTGGGTAGTCAACTTTGCGAAGAGCAGGTTGGTTCCCTCGCAGTCCCTGGAGTATTTGGGGGCGCGCTTCGAGATGCAGCTGACAGCAGTATTTCTCCCGGTCCAAAGAGCGCAAGGGTTGCGACGCCTGGTGAGGCGGTTTATCGCTCAGCAGGCTCCGACGGCGTGGCAGTATCTGCAGTTGCTCGGAACGATGGCAGCCACGTGGGCCAGGGCTCACATGTGGCCATTACAAAGCGCTCTGCTCCGACGTTGGTCTCATCAGAGGGATGCGTTGTCTCAGCGGCTTGTTTGTCCCCTAGGGGTGCGACAGAAGCTTCGTTGGTGGTTGCAGACGGAAAGTCTGGAAGCGGGTGTGTCCCTGGAGCCTCCGTCCTGGAGACTGTTAACGATGGATGCAAGTCTCGTAGGGTGGGGAGCGCATTGCGAAGGAAATTTTGCCCAGGGGCAGTGGTCTCTGGAGGAGCAGGAGTGGTCCCTCAACAGGTTAGAGATGCGAGCGGTGTTGTTGGCTCTTCAGAAGTTTCAGGACTGTTTGCGTCGGGCGGCGGTCCGAGTGCTCTCCGACAATACGTCAACCGTGGCCTACATCAGTCGACAAGGCGGCACGGGCAGTGCGACGCTGGAGGCAGAGGCAAGTCAGCTGTTAGGTTGGGCCGAGCAGAACCTGTCGGCTCTTTCAGCGCAGCATGTAGCCGGGGTAGACAATGTCGAAGCGGATTTCCTGAGTCGCCGCAGAGTGGATCCGGGGGAGTGGGTACTAAACCCGGACGTCTTTGCGTTAGTGGTACGGCGCTGGGGGATTACGCAAATGGATCTGATGGCGACTTTCGAGTCTGCGAGAGTAGAGCGGTTTTTCAGCAGGCGGAGAGAAAGAATGTCAGAGGGGCTCGATGCGTTGGCACAGAAATGGCCAGAGGAGGGGCTTCTTTATGTGTTTCCGCCTTGGGCTCTCGTAGGCCGGGTAGTGCAGCGGATAGAAAGGCACTGCGGCCTGGTGATTCTGATAGCGCCCGATTGGCCCAGAAGGCCTTGGTATGCGGATTTGATTCGGCTGCTGGTGGACAAGCCGTGGAGGCTCCCTCAGCGGGCGGATCTGTTGCTGCAGGGGCCGCTATGCATGCCCCAGGTGAATCGATTCTCGCTTACGGCATGGCTCTTGAAAGGGCTAGGATGACTGCCAAGGGTTATTCCACGGCGGTCATTTCTTCGTTGCTGAAGGCACGGTGATGGTCCACTTTGTTGGCATATGTTTGAGTGTGGCGCATTTTTGAGGCCTGGTGTGCGGAGCGGAATCTGCGTCCTTTGGGAGCTTCGGTGTCGCAGGTCCTTTCGTTTTTACAGGATGGGGTAGAAAAGGGCCTGGCAGCTAGTTCCTTGCGAGTGCAGTTGGCGGCAATTTCCTGTTATCGGGGTAAGATTCAGGGTCAACTGTTAGGAGCTCACAGCGACATTCGCTGATTTTTGCGAGCCGTGTTACTCATGCAGCCTCCGTGGCGAGGTTCGGTCCCAGCGTGGGATCTTAATTTGCTGTTGGAGGCCTTGATCAGACCGCCATTTGAGCCGTTGAGCGAGGCCTCGCTGAAGGATCTGACGTTGAAGACGGTCTTTTTGGTGGCTATTTGCTCCGTGAGATGGATTTCCGAGCTGCAAGCCTTATCTTGTAAGGAGCCGTATTTGTCGTTCTTCAATCACAAGGTTGTGTTGCGTACTTTGCCGGCGTTCTTGCCGAAGGTGGTTTCGGTGTTTCATCTTAACCAGGTGGTGTCGCTTCCGGTATTTTCTGAGGAGCAGAAGGATAAGTCGGAAGGCAGGTTGCATCTGCTGGATGTTCGTCGCGTACTTAAGAAGTATCTCTGCAGCACCGCGCCGTTCCGGAGGTCGGACAGGTTGTTCGTGTCGTTTGGTGGTCCGCGAAAAGGGGAGGCTGTGGCTAAGTCATCTATTTCGCGGTGGGTGAAAGAGGCGATCGCGACGGCGTACCTCCTGAAGGGTAGAGTTGTACCGGAGAGCCTCCGGGCTCATTCCACTAGGGCGCAAGTGGCGTCTTGGGCCGAAGTCAGTTTGGTGCCGGTAGCGGACATTTGTAGAGCGGCGACTTGGTCGTTGTTGCATTCCTTTGCGAAGCACTATAGGTTAGATGTGCAGGCAGCGGGGGATGGGCGTTTTGGCTCAGCGGTGCTTCAGGCTGGGCTTGCAGGTCCCTCCCGTTGATATTCACTGCTCTGTTACATCCTCTATGGTTCCAGGACTGGACTAGAGGGACGCAAAGGAAGAGGAAATTAGACTTACCTGCTAATTGTTGTTCCTTAAGGAATTCTAGTCCAGTCCCGGATCCCTCCCAGTAGGTTACGGAGCTGTTCAGCCTGAGGTTTGGGGGGTGTAACTCAGAAAGGGGTTCTAGGGGTGGCACAGAGTGCAAACGCTGGAGGATCCCTTTCGCAGCAGTACTGGGATAGCTCGGGGAGGTTGGTTTCTGTTTTAGCGAAGTTTCCTTCTTCCCTGCAGTATTTACAATGGAAGATTCACACATTGTTAAAAAAAAAGAAAAAAAAAGAGAAAATGAAGATAAGAGAAGAAGGAAGTTAGGTTTCATTGCTAAGGTTTGGTGGTTGTTCTCTTTATTGCATTGCCTTTTTAACTACTTATTTGTTGCTCTGCTGAGTCTGCTTTATTTATTTATTATTTATTTATTACAAGTTCTTATATACCGCACTATTCGGCATCAGCGCGGTTTACATTATAACATAAAGACCATAACAACAAGCTGTTTGGTTTACATCGAACAGGAGTACAAACTTGGAGAACCGGGGTAAACTATATACATGAGATAATTACATAGAACAGAATAGAGTCTTAATAATATCAAGAACGGCATGGTGTGTTCATGAGTGGTGTGTTCATGAGCTTTGTCAATGGGTACTGGTGGAAGGGGGCAGTCCTTGCCTATTTATACCAGTGTCATCAAAGAGTTGATATCTTTCAGTCTCCAAAGCTGCTGGAGGAGATTCTAAACTCTATGGTTCCGGGACTGGACTAGAGTTCCTTAAGGAACAACAATTAGCAGGTAAGTCTAATTTCCTCTTTCACTTGATATACCGCCTTTCAGGTAAAAGCAAGGTGGTTTACAAACTCAAACAAAATAGAAGTGGGCCATGGGCACCGAAAAGGAAAAGGAAGTTACATTGGTAGACAGGAAAGCGATAGATAGAGCAAGCATACAAAAGCTACACATTGAACTTGACTAGGAGAGAGGAGCACATAGGGCAAAACAGAAAATGAGAGACTGGGGAAACAGACATGCATAAATATTGAACCGGACTGTTGGAGAGGGTAAGTCAAAAGCTTTGTTAAAAAGATGAGTCTTGAGCTGAGCCTTGAAAGGGCGATAATTTTCTTCCAGACGGAGGGAGGTGGGGAGGAAGTTCCATAGGGCAGGGCCAGCAAAGAAAAATGCAGAGTTACAGGTGGATTGGAGATGAGCATGTGAAAGGGAAGGGGGGTGAAGGCGGTTAATATGTACGGACCTAAGGGAACGGCTGGGAGTATGAAATTGTACAAGATCAGACAAATACAGCGGAGTGTGGGTATATATAACCTGATGGACCAATGTGAGGAGTTTGTAATGGATACAGGAAGCCAGAGGGAGCCAGTGAAGGTTCATAAGAAGGGAAGTGATGTGTTCCCAACGTGAGGAATAAGAAATAAGATGTGCGGCCGTGTTTTGTATGCATTGTAATCTGATCAGCTGGGATTTAGGGATACCAGAGAGGACAGAGTTGCAAAAGTCGAGGCGAGAAATAACCAGAGATAGAGTGATAGTAGTGAGGGCCTGAGGTGTCAAGAAAGGACGGATGGCACGAATCTGTCGGAGAGAAAAGAAAGAGGACTTGGTAACCTGGAAAATATGTTCATGGAAGGAAAAGTCGGAATCTAGAAAGACACCTAGATATCGAAAGTGAGATACCACTGGGATGGGCGTGCCAGAAAAGGAGGGGGCCAGTTAAGGAGGACTGCCATGGGAGAACCAAATGAACAAAGTTTTGGCAACATTCAAATGGAGACAGAGACTAGCCAATTGGCTACAGAAGAAAGGCAAGAATCAAGAGGGGAGAGGGGAGGTGTGGTGCAGAAGAATAATGTCATCGGCATAGTAAAATGCAGAAATGCCTGATTGCTGTATTAACAGTGCAAGGGGCGCCATGAATATATTAAATAATAGGGGGGCCAAAACTGAGCCTTGGGGAACTCCACAGTGCAAGGGAAAAGGATCAGAGGGGGCATCAAATGGTGAGCAGGGGAAAACAGAACAGGACCGTGCAAATAGATAGGAGTGAAACCATTTGTAGACAGTCCCTCAAAGGCCAGCGTCCTGCAATCGGGAGAGAAGAAGGGAGTGGTCTACCAGGTCGAATGCAGCAGAGAGATCAAGGAATACCGCCACCGAAAAATCACCACTGTCGTGTTGTCTGTCTTGACTAGAGTGTAAGCCCTGATGAGCAGGGACCATCATACATGTGTCTGTAGAGTGCTGTGTATGCCTTGTAGCGCTATACAAATGATAAGTAGTAGTGGTTGTAGTTCTGTGGCTCTTATAGACTGATTTCATTATTAAATTTGGATGTCAAACTGGCATGCAGACTAATAACAATGAGAATTATGAATATAACATGAGAACTATATATAGTGTAGCTGTAAAGCTGCTTATGGAAGTAACATAAGAACTATATACAATTTAGCTGCAGAACTAAATAAGGATGAGATGATTGTCAAAGTTTCATGGTTTGCTAAGTAATGCTACTGAAGTGCTCCGTGAATAAGAATGTATTTAGTTTTTTTTCTAAAGTCTCTGCTTCTGTGGTGGTTCTGATGTCTTCCGGGAGGGAGTTCCATAGACTGGGTGCAGCAAGGGAGAATGCTCTTTTGGATGTGGTTTGCCTGATCCTAGAGTATTGGATGGGCATGTGTATAGAATTCCTAGTGGCATTCCTTCTAGGACAGTTGTTTGAATCTTTGGTTATTATCTTTATCTTTATTAAAACACTTGATAGACCGCTATGGCCAAAGCATTAAACGGTGTACAATAAAACAAAATAAAAGTCCACACTGCAGAGTAAGGAAAAGAGCGCCATAAAATAACAGGAAAGCAAAAAGTCAAAAGAGGACATAAAAAGGTAGACATGACAGAGAACTAAGATGAAAGGCAGTACAGGTTAAAACTATTAAAATTATTATGAAGACCAAACACATACTTTAAACAAAGACCAAACAGACAGACAAAATGACAGGGACAACATATCTTAGGAATGGGAGTCGGAGGGAAGGTCAAAGACTTGTTGAAACAGGTGAGTTTTGAGTAGTGATTTGAAGTGCGGATAAGATTGTAGACGGAGGGTAGATGGCAAAGTGTTCCAAAGAAGAGGACCCAAAAAGAAAAAGGCCGACTGTCGGGTCTGTTCTAGGTGCGCTCGTGAAGGAGCAGGCAAAGCTAGACGGTTGGCGTGAAGGGAACGAAGCTGGCGGTATGGGGTGTGGAGGGAGATGAGATCAGCCAGATAAGTGGGTTCACCCGTGTGAATGGCCCGGTGAAGTAGGATAAGAAATTTATAATGATACCGAAACCGAAGGGGTAACCAGTGTATTCGAAAAAGAAGGGGAGTGACATGATCATAGCGGTGAGTGAAAGTAATAAGCTGAACAGCAGTATTTTGGACGGACTGAAGTCTTTGAAGCTGATATTTAGGAAGATTTGCTAGGAAAACATTACAATAGTCTAATCTACTGATGACGAGAGCCAATACCAAAGTGACCAATGAATCGAAGGGTAAAACTGAACGGACAGCCCTGATCTGACGCAAAGACAGAAAAGAGCGGCGAGTGAGGGAAGAAATGTGTAAATGGAAGGAAAGAGTGGAATCAAGAATAACACCCAGATAGCGAAAAGAAGAAACCAGAGGGATAGGAACAGAATCAATCAGAGGTGCAATAATCGGACAAGAGCCGCTTAAAGATACCCACATTGCGGTGGATTTAGCAGGGTTCAGATGGGGAAAGTTCTGGGAGAGCCAAGAAGCGATATGCGCGAGGCAGTCGTTAAATGGAGAGATATCCGGAATTAGTGGAGAGACGTGATAAGAATGATGTCATCTGCGTAGATATAAGGAGACACAGGAAATTGTTGAATTAGAAGGGGCAACGGAGCAAGAAAAATATTAAACAGTAAAGGAGAGAGAACAGAACCCTGTGGTACACCACAAGTGAGTGGGAAAGAAGAAGAGGAATGACCATTTGAGTGAACAGTGAATGAACGAGCCGAAAGAAAAGAGTGAAACCACTGTAAGACTGTACCCTGCAACCTACAGTCGGAAAGACGGGAGAGAAGAGTCCGGTGATCAATTAGATCGAAAGCTGCCGAAAGATCAAGTGAGACAATTAGAGTAATATCACCCCGATCATGTGCAACATGCAGTTCATTCAGTAGTGCTAAAAGGACAGTTTCAGTGCTGTGCCCATGACGGAAACCTGCTTGGCGGGGGTGAAAGGAGTGAGTAGTTTCAATGTGGGAATTCAGCTGTTCAAAAGCAAATCGCTCCAGGAGTTTGGCTATGAACGGGAGATTTGAAACGGGACGCCAGTGGGACAGAACGGAAGGATCAAGTGATGACTGCTTTAAAAGAGGACGAACCACAGCAGATTTCCAAGCGGTTGGAAAAAGGCCAGACGACAAACTGGAATTAATAATGTCAGTTAAAAACGGTACGAGCTGTAAAGAAGGTTCCGCTAACCAGTTTGATGGAATCGGGTCCAGGCTACAAGTTGTTTTCCGAGATTTAGATAACATCTGTAATACTTCAGCAGGAAGGACTGGATGAAAGGAAGACCAGGTGTGAACCAGTGTCGGATTGAGTGGAGGAGAAAAAGAGAGGGAAAGAGGACCAGCTGGGGAAACCACAGAGCATTTAGGCGAAATGCATAAAGAACCACACGGCAGAGGAGATAACGAGGGAAGAGGGGGAGGATTTGAGAAAGAAGAGCGTAGATCCAAAATCTTTTTGGAAAAGAAAGTGGCCAGAAGCTGAGGGTCAGGAGTTGTGGAGGGCAGAGAACATCGAGGGCCAGTGGAGGAGAGCCTACGAAGAATAGCAAAAAGTTGTCTGGAGGAGTGCGCAGCTTCAGAGATTTCAGTTGAATAAAAGGTACGCTTGGCGTCCTGTACAGCTGAGCGATAGGCAGTAGATAGCTGTTTAAATTGTGACAGTAGGTCCGGGGAAGGATGCCGAGACCAGAGCCATTGAACCTGGCGGAGCTGGGTCCGTTGAAGACGTAGTGAATGATGATACCAGGGGAAGTGTTTGGATAATTGCAAAGGAGGAGGGGGCCGGAGAGGTGCTAAACTGTCTAACGCAGAAATGAGGAGAGAATCCCAGAGAGAAGCTTGACAGTCCAGAGAGCGCGAGGAAAAGTCTGAGGGAAACAAGGAAGGGGCAGGAGGGAAGGACTTGAATCTGCAGTAAGGCGGCGACGAAGAGGAAAGAAGAGGGAGATGTTGTACAACAGACAGAATCCAGTGGTAGAGAGGAAACCTTAAAGAGAACACAGGAATGATCTGACCAGGGGACAGCCAGCATAGTCGGGGGAGAGATAGTTGACAACAAAGTAGAAGGGGAAAGAACCAAATCCAGAGTATGGCCTGCTACATGAGTGGGGCCAGAGACATATTGGTGGAAAGAATTGTCCGCAATAAAGTTCATAAACGCTATAGAACATCTGCTGTGGAGATTTGCATGATGTTGAAGATGCTAAGCAAGGTTTTGAATTTGGCACGTGAGTGGATTGGGAGCCAGAGCATTTGGCTAAGTATGGGGGTAATTTGGTCTTTTTTTCGGCGAACCGGTGACGATGCAGGCTTCCGTGTTCTGTACTAGTTGGAATGGATGAATTGTTTGTTTTGGGAGGTCGTGCAGCAAGGAGTTGCAGTAGTCAAGAATTGGGGTTATGATGGCCTGGCATACAGTCTGTGTGGCTTAGTAGTAGCTTAAGTTTCCGAATGGTCTGTAGTCTGAATTAAGCATTTTTGGTTGTTTTGTTTATATGTGAGTGTAGGCTCAAGTTCTGATCGAGTATGACACCTAGGTATTTGACTTAGTTTTTTACTGTAATGGTGATGTGTCATAGTTCGATTGTTTTTGGTGGGATAAATGTAGTATTCTCTGGGAACAAGTAGGAAGCCGGATCTCACATATGGGTGATGTTGGTGCTGACCCAATCCCCAGCTTTCAAGGAAAGCCTTTGGGAACTACACCGCACATGCGCGGTCACGTTCCTGTCCAAAGTTGCCATCTTGCCTCAGTCTGTCTTTTTCCACGGAGCCCTATAGACGTAAGATTTTTTTTGACCCTTTACTCTGTTTTTCTATTTTTCTCGAGTTCTGGAGTCAATCACCTTTCCGCTCCCGAGTCTCCGCCTCGGCATCCTGATTTTCGCTCAGGTATTTTTTTCTTCAATATTTGTTCTTTTGGCCCACGGGTTTTTTTCTTGCAGGCTACCTGGTCGAAACGTCAGAGTTTGATCTCTCAGGTCACATTTTTCCAGCTATGTCCTCGACCAGCGGTTTTAAGCAGTGTGGCAAGTGCAACCACACTATGTCCCATACAGATTGCCACAGCACGTGCATCAAGTGCCTCGGGGCAGACCATGATGGCTAAAACCCGTAAGGAACGTGAAAGATGTCAAGGGGAGCTGTTTGGTAGGTATGGCTCCAGTTCGACATTGGGGCGGAATCCCTGCCTTTGATGCCGGCGCTGGGCGACACGGCTTTGTGTGCCCGGGCTCATTCTGAGCCCAGAGGTCATCTGGCGTCAGAGTTCTCCAAGGATCTCCCTCGTGCATCGGGGTCCTCCTCAAAGTCTACACTGAGGACTGATCTGGCGTTGAGTGGTAAGTCTGCCTTGACCGGCCTCGGAGCCCTCGGCTCGACTTGGGGGACAACGGACAGGAGCGCCCATCAAAGCAGCCCCAAAGTGACTAGTCGCCTGTGACGTTGAGGGATTGATGCATCACCTCCAACTCCATCACAATCTAGGACTTCCTGGCCAGGGATCTGGCTTCAGCCTCGACATGGTTGGGGCCAGTGGCAGGGCCGTCCGGCATCAAGGCTCACATGGCAGTCCTTGAATGCAGTTTCTTGGCGTTCCTCAAGGCGCAGCGGGGCCCGATTCCTGGTCACTCCAGGTCGTTGGCATTCCACACAGGGACCTCCTTGATGAGGACTTCCCTGGAGGATGCTCCACCCATCCTGGAGCATCTGGCACGGTCAGTGTCAAGACCATCAACGACCAACACGATGCTGTCGGACCACCGATGTCAGGAGTCGTCTGTGCCGGGTCAGTCCGAGGACCATGGGGCACTCACCAAGTCCTCTGACTCAGTCAACGTTGGAAATGGACGAGGAATCCCACGACACTGTACTCCATTGGGACATCCCCTCCGACCTCTCTCTGCTGCATCACCAGAGGAGGCCCCTCCAGCAGACCTTGCCTTTCTGAAGTTTATGAGGGAGATATCCCAGGCACTCGTCTTCGTGGTGATGCCAGAGGACAAGCTGCGTGCTGAGGACCTTGAGATCTTCCAGTAGGAGGCTCCTCCTGGGGAGATGCAGACGGTGCCTATACCCCCATCCTGGAGCGCCTGTTCTTCAGGATGTGGGAGACCCTGATGACAGTGCTGCTTGTGAACCATCGACTCGATATGCATTATTGAGTGCAAGAGCCCCGGGTTCCAGAAAGCACAACTTCCACACAATTCCATGGTGGTGGAGTCGGCTATGCATCGAATCAAGAGCCAGAAGACACACTTGGTGCCCCCTGGCAGGGAGCCCATACCATGGATGCATTTGGTAGGAAGTGCGTCTAGGGCTCTATGCTCACAGCCCGGATCCAGGCTTAGCAGCTGTACATGGGCATGTACCTGAGAGACCTGGCGAAGGAACTCACTGGGTTCTCGGCTGGTTTACCAGGTGAGCCCCTTGAGTGCTTTCGGACTCTGGTTTCCTTGGTCAAGGAGTGCTCCAAATTTCAGACTCGAGCAGCCTTTGACTGCTTTGAGACTGTGGCTCGTGTAGCTGTGGTGGGCATTAGTACCTGCAACCTTGCCTGGTTGCAGTCTTCCGACTTGGAGCAGTGGGTTCAGGACAAATTAGCCAATGTCCCATGCCAGGGAGACAATCTCTTCGGCAAACCCATGACGGAGAAAGCTGATGAGTTGGAAAAGGAATTCATGACCAGGACAAGACTGTCCAAGAAAGTGTTGGACCCTTCCTTGCGGAAGACTTTAGGGGAAAAGCCCTTCTACCCAGTCCAAGAATCCTTACAGAAACTACCCTAACTTCCAGGCCTATCCTCCTTCCCTTCAGAGGCAGTAGGCCAAGGGCACGGCCCCCCTAAGCCTAAATCTCCCATACCCCAAACAGTGCCTCAGCCTGGGGGAAGTTTTTGACTCCTTGGGCATAGCCTCCCTCCCTCAGGAAGTAAAGGGCCCAATGTTCACGGGGGGATGACTGGTTCACTTTGCACACTGGTGGCCTTCTATCACCATGGACGCCTGGTGTCGCGAGTGGTCAGAGAGGGATACCTCCTTCACTTTACTCAGCTGCCCTCCCCCCTTTTTCCCAGGGCAATTACCCATGGACCCAGGATATCGATGCTTGACCCAGTACAAGCATTCTGGAACCTGTGTCTTTTGGGGAAACGTCTAGGTACTTATGACCTAGATTGGCCACTGTTGGAAACAGAATACTGGGCTTGATGGACCTTGGTCTGACCCAGTATGGCATATCTTATGTTCTTATGGACAAGTTCCTGGAGGAAAGGTCCATAAACCATTATTAAGAAGGGACCCAGGATATCAATGCTTGACCCAGTACAAGCACTGTGGAACCTGTGCCTTTTGGGGAAACTGCTAGGTACTGTAAACGGGGGTGCTGGTTGTGAAAGTCCACAATCTTGGCAAAGGCAGAATTTTATATGACTTGCAAAGGATTGTGGGTGTTGTAGTTCATTCATGCCAAAATCAGCCGTTCAACAAAATAATGAGTTGTAGTTGCTCGAGTGTAAGCAGAAAACAGATTTTATTTATGGGGATTATTCCCTCGCACAGATATGCTTGGTAACATCAATAGGATACTTTCTTCAGGAATTGTAATCAGGAAAAACAAAACAACTGTATAAGGCAACTGAAA
The DNA here is from genome assembly GCA_033557465.1 of Ichthyophis bannanicus. Classification (NCBI taxonomy): domain Eukaryota; kingdom Metazoa; phylum Chordata; class Amphibia; order Gymnophiona; family Ichthyophiidae; genus Ichthyophis; species Ichthyophis bannanicus. The sequence continues at coordinate 12,223,746 of CM066037.1, forward strand.
TACTTAGGCAATAACTCAATACAGACCTTGATGGAACAGAAAAGGTCTTTCTGCTAGCCCCTGCTAATTTTATTTTATTTTATTTAGAAAATATTTATATACCGCAGCTTCCAGCGATCAGCAGCGGTTTGATTATAGATTGAAAATTGCCAAATTGAGGCAAAAATTTTGGAGTATCATTACATTGATTAGAAAGACAAGCACGGCACACAGTAATAAGGTCCTAGTAGAGGAGACAGTAATTTACATATGTACATTTCACCTAACAGAATTCTTGTCACAAATTGTGACATCTTGTATTCTCTGGGATTTACATCAAGTTGTAATAGCACTGGAATAGATGGGTCTTTAGCTGTTTCCTGAACGCATTAAGGTCTTTGGTCATTCTGAGCTCAGGCGGTAGTTGGTTCCAGAGGGTTGGGGCAGAGTAGGAGTATGCTCGGTGGCTAGTACTAGATTTGACTGCTCTGATGTCGGGCGGCACGTGTAGGGTGTCTGAGTTGACAGATCTTCTGACTCTGTTGGGTGGTGGCGTGCTGATAAGGGTGGAGAGAAAGGATGGAGCTATGTTTTGTATGAGTTTGTGTGGTTATCAATGTTTTGTATTGTATCCGGGCAGTGATAGGGAGCCAATGCAGTTCGATTAGCACAGGCGTGATGTGTTCGGCTATGCTTATAACCTTCTTAGCAGTGCTTAAAATGAAAAACCAAACCCAAAAGGAAAAATGTTCTTTACCAAAAACAACTTTCTTCCATTCACGCAATGAAGAAGTTTTCCTTCCAGAGCTCACGTGCACTTGTGCCTGGCTTAATCACAAGTAATTAACCAGCTGCAAACCCTTGCTGGTCCACTCTACGTGGCTCTAACTTACCCTAAAGCCTTCACTTAAAGAAACTTTTCTGGGTAGTTAAAACACATTACAGTTCCTTTTGGTGATTGTTGCTTTTCTGAGGATTACTTTAAAACAGCAGCTTAGACAGAGAGCAATCCATGCATTCTACTTGCTCATTTGATATTTCCCCTTGCTCCTGAAATTTCATGGAATCATTATCATGCATTGGCTCAGAGGAATTCTCTAACTGATCACTCTCAGGATAATATTTGTTTCCCTGCTGTCTTCCTTGTGAAAAGCTAGGGAACAGATCAGAGTTCAAACCTGAGATCACGTTGCTATTAGGTTTCCTCTCTGGGTATCCTGGCCAGTAGGTAGTCCAGCTTCTATGCCCAGCTCTCCAGTCAGAATCTCTGGACTTTAGGTCTCTTTTCCCATTCCTCCTTAAATAGGTATCAGAGCTCCTTCTCTCTGTAGATGCAGCCGTCTCCTTTACAGGTGCTCTCTGGGGGTTCCTGACTCTATATCTCCAAGCCTCTGGTTTCTTCCAGTCCAATGGAGAATGCTTGCCTCTGGAATCACTCCCAACACACGTATTGCTTTGGGCTCCTTCCTTAGACCTCCTGGACGTCTTGCTGTTCCTCCTCCTGTGTTCTCTCTGCTGTTGTCGTTGCTGTCCTTTCTCCCCTTTCTCCTGCTTCTCCAGCTTCTGTCTGTGTGAAGAATATCTTTTACTTTTAAAGTGCCTAGATGGACACTCCACCCTAGCACAGTCCAGGTGTGCTGAATCAAGCCCTGCCCTAAGAGATGGGTGATTAGGGATTACCTCATAGCTTCCTTGATTAGGCACACGTTTCCCCACTTCAGCTCTCCTAGAGGCTTTCTGTAACCTGGTGCATTCTGGGTCTGGTAGTCTTTTATGCAAACACTCTGTTTTAGTGTTTTTGCCAGCAAGCACAGGTTGCTTGTTCAGAGTCAATTCACCTCTTGTACTATTCCTTCCTGAATTATGATAAGCTTCCTTATCACAGTACGTATGACCTAGATTGGCCACTGTTGGAAACAGAATACTAGGCTTGATGGACCTTGGTCTGACCCAGTATGGCATATCTTATGTTCTTATGACCCCTTGCACAGGGAGCTTCTTCAGAAAGAGCTTGGGTTGTTACTCGAGGATCAGGCGGTCAAGCCCGTCCCTCTTCATCTTCAGGGACAGGGATTCTACTCCCGCTATTTCCTGGTTCCCAAGAAGACTGGGGGCCTCTGGCCCATGTTGGATCTTCGGGACCTCAACGGCTTCCTTTTCAAGGAAAAGTTCAAAATGGTATCCCTTGGAACCTTGCTGCCTTTACCTCCTCTAGGGAGGTTGGCTATGCTCCTTGGATTGCAAAGATGCTTACATCCACATCCTGATCCATTCAAGGCACCGTCAGTACCTCCAGTTTGTCGTTGGGGGCCGCCACCGTCAATACAGGGTACTTCCCTTTGGCCTCACCTCGGCCCCTCGGGTATTCATGAAATTTCTGGCAGTCGTGGCTACATGCCTCTGACTCCTTGGAGTGTTTGTGTTCCCTTATCTGGACGACTGTCTCGTGTGGGCTGGCACGTTGGACGAAGTGTGCATTGCGACAAAGCGCACTCTAGGGCTGCTGCAGCACCTAGGTTTCGTGGTGAACTTCCCAAAGTCTCACCTCGCCCCAGTGCAGAGCATGGAGTTCATCGGGGCCCTGCTAGACTCCACTTGAGCAAAGGCCTTCCTGCCCCTAGAGTGGGCTCAATGTTTTGCTGCCCTGGCACAAGACGTGAAGTGTGGCGCACCAGTAACAGCTCGAAAATGCTCCACCTATTGAGGCACATAGCATCCACCGTCCATGTGACCCATTTCGCCCGCCTGTGCATGTGGCAGGCCCAGTGGACGCTGAATGCCAAGTGGTTGCAGGCATCAGGTTGCCTAGAGGACTGTATCCAGGTCCTGCCGGCCTTGGCTGCCTCCGTGGCCTAGTGGCAGGACCACCACAACGTAAGAGCTGGCCTGCCATTTCAAGCTCCTCCGGTGCAGTGCGTCCTCATCACGGATGCGTCCAAGACAGGCTGGGGAGCCCACTGTGATCACCTGCAGTCACAGGGGCCGTGGTTGCTGGTGAGCGTGCCTCGCAGATCAACCTGCTTTTGAGGCAAGGGGGCATGGGTTCGTACCACCTCTGTTGGGAGACTGTGTGCCTCTGGAATTTCGTGGCGGGGAGGAACATCTCCCTCAGAGCAGTGTACCTGCAGGCCAGGACAATATACTGGCCAACCGCCTGAGCCACATCCTCCAATCCCACAATTGAGGCTGAACTTGACCATACTGGAGGAGATCTTCCAGCGGTGGGGCATCCCAGAGATCAACCTCTTAGTCAGCCTGAAGAATGCACAGCTTCCACGCTTCTGCTCCTGGAAACTGGTCGGGAGGCGACAGACGCCTTCTTCCTCCCATGGTCCAGGGACTGTATGTGTTCCCACAGACGCCCCTGGTGCCTCGGGCCCTCCTGAAAATTCAGCCAGAGGTGGCCTCCATCTTCTTCATTGCACCCAGGTGACTGATGCAGCTCTGGTTCCCCCTCCTTCTACAGCTGTTCTGAGGGAACCCTTGGCCATTGGGGTGTACCATGGTCCTGCTCTCACAGGACGGAACGCTACGGCACCCAAATCTACAGTCCCTGGCTCTGATGGCCTGGATGTTGAGAGGATAGCCATTGTGCACCATCGCCTCCCTCAGCCGGTGGAAGATATCCTGCTGGCTTCATGTAAAGACTCTAGGCACTGAACTTATGCCTTCAAGTGGTGTAGGCTCTCCCTCTGGTGTGCGGGACAGGGCCTTAATCCTTTTTCTTGCGCAATGGCGGAGATATTGCAATACCTCTTACATCTGTCAGGTGCATGCCTGAAATCCAACTCGATCGGAGTATACCTCTGCGCCACCTCGGCCCACCACCATGAAGTGGAGGGCCAGACTGTGTCTGCCCACACCTTGGTAGGCTGGTTCATGCGGGGCCTTCTTCTCTCATGGCCCTTGGTCAGTCCACTGCTGGTGGCTTGGGATCTTAATGTGGTCCTAGGGTAGCTCATGGGGATTCCTTTCGAGCCCTTGGTTACCTATCCTCTCAGATACCTCTCGTGGAAGGTCATCTTCCTGGTGGCGCTCACCTCGGCCAGGCATGTGAGCGAACTATAGGTGCTAGTAGCGGATGAGCCCTACACCAGGTTCCATAGGAAAAGGGTCGTCATTCAAACGCACCCAAAGTTTTTACTGAACGTGGTCTCGGCTTTCCATTTGAATCAAGAGGTGGTGCTACCCACTTTTTTCCTCAGACCTCATGCCTCCAGAGCAGAGGCCTCCTTGCACACACTTGACTGCACGCGTGCCCTGTCCTCCTACATCCAAAGGACACAGCCCCATCGCTGCTTGACGCAGCTCTTTGTGTCTTTTGATCCCAGCCACTTGGAGAAAGCAGTCTCCCTCTCATTGAGTGGCTGACTGCATCTCGTTCTCCTACCAGCAGGCAGGGCTCTCTATAGAGCATCATGTGACAGCTCACAATGTATGGGCCATGGCGGCCTCTGTAGTCAGCCTGCGCTCAGTGACCTTGCTGGACATCTGCCGAGCCGCCACCTGGTCCTCTGAACACCTTTGCTGCACACTACTGTTTGGAGGAGACCTCCTGGAGGGATAGTGCCTTTGGCCAGACCATACTCCGCCACCTCTTCAGGGAATAATGCAACTCCAGCCCTCTGTGTCCTGGCTACCAGAGAAGGGATTACATTCTCAATGCTGCTGCTGCTGCAGTGTCAGACTTCCAACCAACCAGCAACTCCTGTTGCCCTTCATGGTCCGCTTTTTGGGAAGCCCATGGCTTTTACAGGTTTTTTTTTCTGTAGCCTGTAGCTTGGGAGTCCCAAATGTGAGGACTGACTTCCTGCTTGTTCCTGGAGAAAGTGTAGTTACTCACCTGTAACAGGTGTTCTCTGGGGACAGCAGGAATCAGTCCTCACAACCCTCCCTCCTCTCTGTGGCATTGTTTTTCTCTTTTTGCTTTCTTGTGCTATGATATTAAACTGAGGCAAGATGGCACCTTTGGGCAGGAAGGTGACCGCGCATGCATAGTGTAGCTCCCAAAGGCTTTCCTTGAAAGTTGGGAAGTGGATCCGCGCGGGCTCCATCGGCGCCAACATCACACCCATATGTGAGAACTGATTCCTGCTGTCCCGGAGTCCTGGAGAACACCTGTTACAGGTGAGTAACAATGCTTTTCTTGTGATGTGTAATACCTCGGTTTTCATCTAATTTATTTTTAGATTGTTACCGCTTAGCCATGTGGTAATTTCCTCCAGGAATTTGGTAATGGGTGAGTAGTTTGGGTTGTCCATGTCGATTGGAGATGGATCATGATATCATCCACATACAGTTGGTATAGTATATTATGGTTCCTGTTGATGTTGCAGATCAACTGGATATATAGATTAAAAAGCAGTACAGATAGAGATGATCCCTGTGGACACCATTGTGAGTTATGAAGTCCTGGATTTATTTTGTGCCGCATTTGACCTATTGCTGTCTGTTTGCAGGTATGACTGAAACCATTTTAAAGAGAGGCTGCATAGGCTGATTCTCCAGGAACAAGCAGGAAGTCATTTCTCACATATGGGTGACGGCACCGACGGCGCCCTCACAGAAGCATCCCCCCAGCTTTCAAAGAATGCCTTTGGGAGATGCCACCATGCATGCATGGTCCCCTTCCCACCCCAGGGTGCCATCTTGCTCAGTCTCCTTTTTTCCGCTGAGCCCTTCAGACGTCTGTCTGGATTGTCCCCGGAAAAAATTGATTTTTTTCAGCCTGAGTTTTATACTCGCCTCCGGTACTGCACCAGTACTCTTTCCGCCACCTGATCTCACTGTCTCAGCATCAAGTTTGGGTCCTTTTTGTAATTTTTTTCCTCTTTGGCATCTTTGCGCCTTTTTTCCAACTGGCAGCTCGGTGGGTCTTCGACCTCGCTGGGGTACTTTTTTCCCCCATGGCTACCAGTGGTTTTAAGAAGTGTGATCGGTGTGCCAAAATTATTTATTTGACCAACACACACGACTGCTGCCTTCGTTATCTTGGGCCGGACCACGACCCCACAGCATGCAGTCTCTGTAACAAGACCCTCAAGAGCCACCAGCAGCAGCACGATAAGTTTTTCCCCTAGTCCCCAGTACCTTCAAAGGCCAGGGCCTCATCTGAAGCCATGGCATCTCAGGGCAGCTCTTCAGAACCCAAGCGATGCTGTGGTTCTTTGGAGAGGGGGTCTCCCTTGAAGGGAACCCAAGAAGAAAATGATAACCTCGAAGGCGGCATCCTTGGACAGATCCGACAGGCCCGGTACATCCCGGGCCAGATCCCGTAGTCTGAGACGCTCGACCAAAGGATCGGAGAGAGAGCGGCTTGCAAAGATCCCACAGAAGGACTCGATCTTGGACTGGCCTCAATCACCAGATAACATCCTCATCGAGGATTCAACTTCGGAGGAACTGGCGCTGGGCCCGATTCCTTCGGTGCCTGCTCTGATGGCTGCGGAGCCTTCTGGCCTGGAGTCCAAAATGGCGCCCCTGGAGCACAGTTTGTCTGCCTTCATAGACTAGCAGCGGGTGCTGTTGTCTGGTACGACCGGTTCCTCCACCCCGACCACCAGGCCTTCGACATCAAAAGCGTCCTCGGAGGCCGAGCCAATCCTCGAGGTCCTTCGCCCTCGTGTCGATCCTTGGCGGAGGTCTTGATCCGGTTCCTGCTCGACAGAGCTGCAATTGTCCCCAGCCAGTATGCTTGGCGCCAGCCATGGGGTCTCTGAGGGCCACAGGCCGGGGTCATCTCCGGTGCCCGCGGACCATCCTTCCTCTGCTGCACAATTTCATGGTGGTGGAGTTGGTCATATGTTGTCTGAAGAGACAGAAGACACACTCCTCGGTGCCTCCCTCGGCAGAAAGTGTTACCAGGGCTCCATGCTCATTGATTGCATTCAGGTCTACCAACTCTACATGGGCATGTACCTGAGAGACCTGGCGAAGGAGGTGCCAGGTTCTCGGCTGGTCTGTCCAAGGAACCCCTGCATCAGTTCAAAAACCTGGCCAAGGCCATCTGTGAGTGCTCCAAGTTTATGTCTTGGGCAGCCTATGACTCCTTAGAGTCGGCGGCTCAAGTAGCAGTGGCAGGCATCGGCGCCTGACGCCAAGCTTGACTACAGTTGTCTGATCTCGAGCAATGGGTTTAGGACAAATTGGTCGATGCCCTATGCCAAGGAGAGAACCTCTTTGGCATGCCCATGTCTGACAAGGCTGCCGAGCTGGAGACCAAGTTCATGACGAGGACCAGGCTCTCTTAAAAGACCGCTGCCTCTCCCTGACGGAAGGGCTCGGGTAAAAAGCCCTTCTACCCGAGGAAAGGGGCTGCTTACAGAAACTACCCACCTTTTCAGGCCTCCCCGGCTCCCCAGCAGGGTCAGCAGGCCAAGGGACATGGGTATGGCCCACATAAGTAGAAGGTGCCCAAACACCAGGAATCGGCCCCGGCCCATCCAGGTGGAAGCTTTTGACTCCTGAGGCATAGCCTCTCCACCCCAAGGAGGTCAGCAGCCCACAGGTGGACATCTCATTCATTATGTCCAAAGGTGGCTAACTATCATCACCGATTCCTGGGCAATTCGGGTGGTCAGGGAGGGCTACCTCCTCCATCTGACTCAGAGACCTCCCCCTTACTTTCTGGGAGAGCCCCTCAGGTCTCCCCTTCACCGGGACCTTCTACTGAAGGAGCTCGCAGATCTTCTTGAGGGCAAAGCAGTAGAACCAGTACCCCACCATCTCAGGGGCAAGGGATTCTACTTCAGGTACTTCCTCATGCCAAAAAGGACAGGAGGCCTAAGGCCCATCTTCGACCTGCACATCCTGAACAAGTTCCTGGTGAGGGAAAAGTTCAAGATGCTCTCCCTTGGATCATTGCTGCCTTCCTTTCAGGCTATGGTCTTTGGATATGAAGGATGCTTATACCCACATCCTCATTCACCCCAACCACAGGCAGTACCTGCGGTGCATGGTGGAGGGGAGCCCACTACTAGTACAGGGTGCTGGCTTTCGGCTTGGCCTGTGCCCCAAGGGTCTTCACAAAATGCCTGTCAGTCGTAGTCGCTTTCCTCCATCTCCAGGGGACGATTGGCTCATAAAAGGAGGCACGGCCTCAGATATGCAGCAGGCAACTGCATGCACCATTCAGGTCCTGCAACACTTGGAGTTTGTGATAAACTACCCCAAGTCCCACCTCCTCCCAACACAGTATCTGGAGTTCATAGGGGCCAAACTGGATTCCCTCCAGGCAAAGGCCTTCCTGCCCGGAGACCGAGCCAAACGTCTCAGGGCCCTGGCCCTGGACATACAGCACTGCCCCTCTGTACCCGCTCAGCTCCTCCTGTGCCTACTCGGGCATATGGCCTCCACGGTCCACATCACCCCCAGACGCCCACGTCCACATGAGGATCACACAGTGGTGCCTTCGGTACCAGTGGACACAGGCCATAGGACGCCTCCGGAACAAAGTCTGTGACCCACCGGTTGACAGACTCCCTGACCTGGTGGCAGACTCCCAAGCCCCAAGCTCCTTGAGGGTCCTCACCATGGACACCTCCCTGCTCGGCTGTGGAGCCCACTGCGAGGAACTCTGCACCCAGGGCAGCTGGTCACAGGATGGGAGCAACCAACAGATCAACCTCCTGGAGCTCCGGGTGATATACTTAGCCCTCCGAGCCTTTTGCCACCACCTATGTCACTAGCCAGTGTTGGTCCAGACAGACAAACAGGTGGCAATGTTCTATGTGAGCAAACAGGGGGGCACGAGATATACTCCTGTGGGCAGAATACCTGCCAGGCCAGAACAACTCACTGGCAGACAGATGGAACAGGGTCTTCCAGCCGCACGAGTGGCAGCTGGACCCCAGTGTGGCCGACCGGCTTTTTCAGCTCTGAGGGGAACCCGAGAGAGACCTGTTTGCTAGCCTGGACAACTACCAGTTGCCCTGCTTCTGCTCCCGGCAGGCCCACCCCTCCAGGGTGGCAGAAGATGCATTTCTTATTTCATGGTCGGAAGGCCCTCTTGTACGCTTTTCCACCCACACCACTAATTGCCAAGACATTGTTCAGGACCCTCTGCGACAAGGCCTCACTCATCCTGATAGCCCCTCGATGGCCCAGGCAGCCTTAGTTCCCGCTACTCCTCCGGCTTTCGGTGGAGACTCTCATCCCATTAGGGAACTCTCCAGGGCTCCTGTCCCAGGAGGTGGGCTCTCTTCTGCACCCCAACTTGGTGTCCCTGTTGCTGACAGCGTGACTGCTGAAAGAGTGATCTAGCCCCTTTCCACCTATCAGATGAGATAGAAGAAATCCTGCTGGCCTTGTAAGGATTCCACTAGAAAAGCATATGCCCTCAAATGCTGCAGGTTTTCAACTTGGTGTGCTCCTGCCCAGTGAGACTGGTGCTACAGTATCTTCTCCACCTCTTGCAAACCGGGCTTAATTCAAACTCTGTCAGGGTGCACCTCAGTTTTCTGGTGGCATACCACCACCCGGTGGATGGCAAACCTCTCTAAATCCAGCTGCTGGTGACCCGCTTCTTAAGGGGTCTGCTCTTATCGAATCCCCTGGTTTGTCCTCCGGTGACAGAGTGGGATCTTAATGTGGTATTGGGGCAGCTCACGTGCCTGCCTTTTGAGCCTCTGGCTACCTTCCACCTGTGATACCTCTCATGGAAAGTGGCGTTCCTGGTTGCGCTCACCTCCGCTCGCAGTGTTAGAGAGCTTCAGGCCTTAGTGGCTCTGCACGCATCCTAAATTCCTTCTGAAGGTGGTATTGTCCTTCCACCTCAACCAGAAGGTGGTACTTGCCACCTTTTTCCCAAGACGCCAGTAGGTCGGAGACTGTCCTTCACACCATGGATTGTAAGAGGGCCTTGTCCTTCTACATCCTTCTACATACTCGGGGCCACTGCAAAGCTGCTCAGCTTTTGTCTTGTATGACCCCAGTAGACTGGGGGAGGCAGTGACCAAACATACACTGTCTACCTGGGTGGCGGACTGTGTATCGCCCTTGCCTATGAGCAGGCAGGGCTCCTGCTGGAAGGCTGAGTCACTGCGCACCATGTTAGGGCCATGGAGACCTCGATGGCAAACCTGTGCTCCTTTCCAGTGGTGGACATCTGCTGGGCCGCCACCTGGTCTTCAGTCCATACCTTTGCAGCCCATTACTGCCTGGAATGGGAGTCCCGACGGGACAGTGCCTTTGGCCAGGTTGTGTTCCGTAATCTTTTCAGGGTTTAGGCAACTCCTACCCACCAACCCTTCTGTGTTCAGGCTACTGGAGTGCTGGTTTCCATTGGACACAGGGGTCCTACTGTAGTCTGTAGCTATGGACTCAATTGCTGCTGCTCATGTCTCCCCTGGAGGGCGACCATGTTTTTCACTATGGGCTTTCGGTAGCCTGTAGCAAGGGAGTCCCATATGTGAGGACTGACTACCTGCTTGTTCCCGGAGAAAGCGTAGTTACTCACCTGTAACAGCTGTTCTCCAGGGACAGCAGGAATCAGTCCTCACATCCCTCCCTCCTACTCTTGGAGTTGCTCCTTTACCATATTTTATTTTATTCTTGCCGTCTTAACTGTGTCATCTGACTGAGCAAGATGGCACCCTTGGGTGGGAAGGGGACCACGTATGTGTGGTGGCATCTCCTAAAGGCTTTCTTTGAAAGCTGGGGGGATGCTTCCGCGAGGGCTCCATTAGCGCCGACGTCACTCATATGTGAGGACTGATTCCTGCTGTCCCTGGAGAACTCTTGTTACAGGTAACTATGCTTTTCCTATAGTCATTGCAGAAGTATACTGTGGGATACCGTGTCAAATGCTGCGGATATATCTAGGAAGATGAGAATGAATCCTTTCTTGAAATTGTCGATGCCTTTGATGCCATCAAGTAGTGAGATTAGAAGAGTTTTGACACTGTAGTTGGTCTTAAATCCATGTTGGTGCGGGATCCAGGGGTGCATGATGGTTGACATGGTCCTGCGGTTGAGTTTGAACTATTTTTTCTATAATTTTGGCGATGGAGGGAAGGCTGGAGATTGGTCGGTAGGATGTGGTGCCATCTTTATAGGGTGATGGGGTTTTAGGACTTGGTCTGATGATTGCTTGAGGTTAATAGACATAACCTAGGGAGAGGGATGCTTCTGTTATTTTATGTATGTAAAGGTTGAGTTCTTCCCTGGCTATCTTGATCCATGTCACTAGGCATGGGTTGGCTGGTGAGGCTGTTGTGTTTAGGGCAGAGATAATATGTATAATCTGTTCCTTTGAGGTTATGGTAAATTCACCCCAGGTTTCTCTGGAAGTTAAGCGTGCCATGTAGGTTCTTGTGCAAGATGGTGTTTTTTTGTGAGAGGGCTTGTGTTTGGTGATGAGGTTGTCTGCCATTATTTGTGGGTGTATTGTAGACTTGTTTTTGGGGATGGGTATGCCTGGGAAGCAGACATTGGATAATGTTCGGAAAATGTTAAATTTAGGCTGGATTGCTAGCTGTCACAAAGAACCCATGCTGCTGTTAACAATTGACGCAGTGAAGGCTTGCAGTCAAGTCTGTTGGGCTTTCGTGTTTAAAGTGTTAGGGAAAATGGGCTTTAGGGGGGTATTTCAGAGGTGAATACAAGCATTATATGCCCATCCCAAAGCATGTGTTAAGGTGAATGGCGATTATACTAAATTGTTTGGGTTGGGCAGGGGTGTCCCCTATCCCCACTATTTGCAATTTCTGTAAAACTGTTGGTGGAGTTTTTTCGAATGAGGCAGGATATAAGGGGAATATGGGTTTGGATGTGGATTATTGAATATCTCTATTTGCTCTGTCTTTTTGGGGAAACTGCTAGGTACTTGTGGCCTGGATTTGGCCACTGTTAGAAACAGGATACTGGGCTTGATGGAGCTTGGTTTGTCCCAGTATGGCATTTCTTATGTTCTTATATTTTCAATAACTAGGTCATGGATTTCCCTATCATTAATTTTGTGTGAGTTGAAGGAATATGGGCAGTTATTTGATTTTTACTACTGCTACTACTGAGCATTTGTATAGCGCTACAAGAAGTATGCAACGCTGTGCGTACACATGTACAAGACTGTCCCTGCTCATCAGAGCTCACTGTCTAGTCAAGGCAGACAGCACAGTAGCTGTAGACATGAGATACATCTAGGGGGAATGGTAAGGAGAAACAAGTGAGACCAGGTGAGTCACAATCCGAAAGCAGCAGCGAAGAGGTGAGTTTTCAGCTGGATTTGAAAAGGGCCAGAGAAAGTGCCTGACGTACAGACTCAGATAGTTTGTTCCAGGCATAAGGAGCAGCAAGGTGAAAGGAGTGGAGTCTGGAGTTAGCACATCATCCAATGATTCGAGTGCTACAGATTTGTTGGATAGGGCGATTTGGAATTCTTGTCTGAGTGCCGGATCCCTGAGAACATGCCCAGTTCAGTTTGGCTTTTGGAGGTGCCTTGCGCTTTGCCCATTGTAATCGCAGCTGCACCTTGGCACAGACGAGGTAGTAGCTGGATCCACAATCGGGCCCCCTCATTGCACGTACATCTTTGAGCGATGATCTGAATCGGGAGCTGATCGGGATGTAATCCACGACAGCCGAATCTTCGCCAGATGGGTAACGCCATATAAGCTGGTGTTTGCGAGGGTGCTGAAAGTAACGATTTTCCACTATCAGTTTGTTCGATGCAGCAAAGCATAGCAGATGCAGTCCATTGTCATTGATCGCGCCATGGCCAAAACTGCCCAGCATTTCTACCCATCTGGTCCTGTCTGCACTGATGCAAGCATTGAAATCTCCTGCCATAATGATCAACGTTTGTCTGTGGGATCGAATCCAGCGTGTGTTGGAGCTGGTTGTAGAAGTTGTCCTTGGTTGCATCTGGGTTAGTCTCGGTTGGAGCATAGGTAGACAGATTATAGATCTTGATTGTGCTGTCGATGGTAACATAGTAAATGACGGCAGATAAAGACCAGTATGGTCCATCTAGTCTGCCCAGTAAGATGGCAAGAGTAGGTGCACCTGCCGCTCCATGCAGGCCACCCCTCCCCATGTCTTTGTTTAAAGGGTGAACCCACCGCTCCGTGTAGGACACCCCCTGTATGTTGAGAAATTAGTTAAGTTTATTTTGATTTTATCCTGTTGCTGTAAAGGGATCCAATGTGTCTGTCCCATGCCATTTTGAATTCTGTCACTGTATTTGCCCCCAACACTTCCATCAGGAGGGCATTCCAAGCATTCACCACCCTTTCAGTGAAAAAGTATTTCCTGACATTGCCTTTCAATTTACCCCCTTGCAGCTTCATGTTATGCCCTCTAGTTTTACAGCTTCCCCGTCTTTGGAAGAAGTTTGTTTGCTCATTATTTCTCTCTAAGTATTTAAAGATCTGAAACATATCTCCCCTGTCCCTCCTCTCCTCCAGAGTGTACATATTTAGGTCTTCAAGTCTCTTCTCATGAGGCTTCTGACACACTCCAAATCATTTTGGTTACCTTCCTCTGAACCGTTTCCAGTCTTTTTACATAGTTTGTGAGATATGGTCTCCAAAACCGAGCACAGTATTCCAAGTGAGGCCTCACCAGTGACTTATACAGTGCCATTAGTACCTCTTCCTTTCTGCTGGTAATTCCTCTTTGTATGCAACCCAACATCTTCCTGGCTTTTGCCACCGCCTTGTCGCACTGTTTTGCCACCTTGAGATCCGCAGAAATAATCACACCAAGGTCCTTCTCTTGGTCCGTGCACACCAACTTCTCGCCCCCTATCGCTTACATTTCCCCTGGATCTCTGCTTCCCAAGTGCATGACACTGCACTTCTTTGCATTAAATCTTAACTGCCAAGCATTAGACCATTCTTCCAGCTTTTGCAGATCTTTCCTCATGTTATCCACTCCCTCAGGGGAGTCAACTCTGTTGCACAATTTTGTGTCATCTGCAAAAAGACAGACTTTTCCATGCAGTCCTTCAGCAATATCACTCACAAATACATTGAACAGTGCCGGGCCCAGGACCAGAACCCTGGGGCACCCCGCTAATCACCCTCCTTTCATCCAAGTGAGGTCCATTTACCATCACCTGCTGACGTTTGTCAATCAACCAATTTCTGATCCAGTTCACCACCTTGGGACCCATCCCCAAACTACTGAGTTTATTGATAAGCCTCCTAGGAGGAACAGTATCTAAGGCTTTGCTGAAATCCAGGTAGATGACATCCATCGCATGCCCCTGATCTAGTTCTCTGGTCACCCATTCAAAGAACTCTAATCAAATTTTTTTGGCAAGATCATCCTTTGGTAAAACCATGTTGCCTCAGATCATGCAACCCTGTTGGTTTTGAGAAAGTCCACTATTCGCTCTTTCAGAAGCGCCTCTATTATGTTTTCCCACCAGACGTAAGAACTGCCAGACGATCCGATATTGGTTGGAAGGCAATTACACTTCTGCCAGCCCATCTGTCCACCATAAAGCTGACACCAGCTTCTTGTTTTTCACTGCCAGAGTAGAATAGCATCATTGTTTCATTGATCATTGGTGATTGGATGGCCAGTGTTCCAGATCCAGAGAGACGTAGTTCAGATATTGCAGCGATCAAGATTTTACACTTCAACAATTCCATGGCGATGATTTCTTTTTGTCCGGCATAATGTCCAGTTTGCACATTCTACGCGGCGATGCAACTTTCCAGTTTCATAAATTTGATTCTTTGACCAGTTCTCACCAGCACCCTGTGTTCCCAATGCTGGCACATCGGTTGCCCCAGATATGGTAGCATAAGCGAATGAGTTTGTTCAAATTTCCATGCGGTTTCTTGCCTAGTTTCCCTGGTTTCCCAGTTCTGGTCACTATGGAAGGGTGACCACCCTCTACCTTTTGCAGCTGGGCTTGGGACTGTCTTTGGCAGAGTTTGAAAATATGAACAAACTCATTTGCTTATGCTACCGCATCTGGGGCAACTGATGCATCAATTTTGGGAACACAGGGTACTGGTGAGAAGTGGGCTACTGGTCAAAGAATCAAATTTATGACACCGAAACAACTCCGCCAAGGACGGTCCCAAGTCCGGCTGCAAAAGGAGGAAGGTGGTCACCCTGCCATGATGACCAGAACTGGGAAACCATGGACACTAGGCAAGAAACCTCATGGTGCTGCTGCAGGTGGGAAGACAGGCACGCAGTTACGGTGGAGCTTCCCAAAGTTTCCAATAGAAGCTGGGGAGCTTCCTCACACGGGGCTCTGTTGGTGACATCACTCATACGTGAGGAGTTATTCCTGCTGTTCACGGAGAACACCTGCTACAGGTGAGTAACTACCTTTTCTCCCTAGGATCTTTTGAATAATCGCACCACCCAGATGATTTTACTGACTGTCCAGCTAACTTAATCTGATGAATTGCCATTTCACAATAATTAACGGGAATGGAAAATTGTAATAAATGATTTTGTATTTAATACTTAAAATGTAACAGTATATGTAAATATAAGATGAGTGAATTAGATATGAATGAATTTGAAACAGTGACAAACAAGCACATTGTATATGGAACTTCCTGAAAGACTATTTACGTTGTCTACTGCCGGCTGGCTTGTAGTGCGGCCCACCCGGCTATTACTTCATGCCATCTGGCTGGCAAAATTTCCGGGGAGAATCCTGCACTTTATTTGATTAACACTGAGACATTGCCACATATTTTTAAGATAATTTTATTTGCAAAGAAAAAAATTAAAATGATTACATGTGGGACTGATGACTGAAGTTGAGAGTGAAAGATACAGCAGTGTAAGATTAAGCTCATAGTTTTGCTGGTCCCTGAGGAGCCAATGGGACGAAGCTACCATCTGTGGGATTATGACTGAACACCTCTAAGTCAGAATCCCCCCTAAATGAAACAATAGTGTTGTTGCAATAGTAGTCCCCCTTATTTATTTGTACCATAAAATCTAAGAGCAAGTGAAGTGCTTAAAGTTAAAAAGCCTTTATTTGGCTTATTTTATAAAGGCAACATAGGTGCCTATGTCCCTTCAGAAAAGAGGCCCCCAGATTCAGCCCCCTTAATGCATAAACTTTATAGTTTCTTCAGAGGAAGTGTAGTCTCCCATTTCCAACCTCTGTACTCCAAATGTAATTTTAGAATTGTCACTGAATCTTGAATGCCAGAAGGAGATGAACTCACCTTCACATAAATTTGTCCCGAGGGCATTTTCAATTTCTCTTATGATAGGGAGAAGGGGAGGGGGAGGAACGGGATTTCTGTATCCGAGTATGGTTTTAAGGTGAACATAATAGAACAGGTTGGATGGGTGGAATGTTTCTCTTGCCGGAAAGCTTGGGACATTTAGCGTATTAATTGGTCTCCAGGGCAAATATAACAAATTCTTTGATGATATTGTCTGTTAATATCTGAAAGTTAAGTATCCCCATGATGTTTTGATGGTTCTGGGGGATTTTATTATGTCATGGGGTACTCTTAGTCCAGCAATGAAAGAATTTACACAGATCATGGTGGATCTTGGGATGCAAGACTAGAGGTTATTAATGTGGCAACACTCATTAAGGGGCATTCCTTATCGTCCCTCCAGTCCAGTCCCGAACCTCTGGGGGTTTAGCACCTCCTCAGCAGCTTGGAGACTGAGCAACGTCATTCTTTTGATGACAGTGGTACAAATACCACAGGGACCACTTCTTCGCTCCAGCTATCTCAGTCTCCAAGCATCTGGAGGGTGATGAGCCCAGAGGTTCAGGGCTCACTTAAGGGACAATTAACGAGTTTAGTTTTAAGTTTTAATTAAGTTTTAATTAATTTTAAAAAATTTGAGTTGTTGATATATATAAGGATTTAAAATATTTAAATGACAAGAGAAGCTGTGCTGAGGGGCGCCCCCCCTTTGATTTCGCCATCGGAGAGGAGTTAACAAATTTGACCGGGGCAGTGCTCTGGCTCCCGAACCCACATTTATGGGTGAGGAGCCGGTAGTGTGAGTATCACAGCACGCTGTGAGGCTCCCTTTCGAAATGAGCGGCGGTACCGGCGATCGCTGAGGCAGCTGCTCCTCCGGTCCGTTCTCTCACCCGATGCTGACGCTGCTGTTTCGGCCGAGCGTGGGGAGAGAAGGACGTGTCCATGGCAGTCAGTCGTATCGAGGTAAGGGGGTCTGAAACGAGCAGGTGAAGCAGGGGTGTGACGCAATTTCTGAGAGTCGGCGTGCAGGCCGGGCCACGTGGTAGTTGCGCGGGAAAAAGCTTTTACTGTTGCTGTGAGTCTCGGGAGTTACAGAAGGCTCCAGTTGCCTATGGGACCTTCGTTTTTTGGTTTTGTCCTCAGATTTAGCTTGAAGGGCAGAAAGGTTGACTCCATATAACTTTAAGCGTTATAAAAATATATATATATTTTTGCCACAGCAGAGACTAACAGAACTGCATTCACGTAGATGAAGATGGTTAGGTGCTCTAACCATAGGTTAAGAAGCAGAGTGGCAAGAGAGAATATCCGCCTAGACAGGATGCCTTCTAGGCCACAGTGCTTGGTCTGTGGCACTAGGAGAGGAGCAGTGTCAGACACAGGTGTCTGTAGAGGGTGCATCCAGGAAGTAGCCTCTATGGAGCAAGCCCTTGAAGTAGGTGGAGTCAGAAAATGGCAACCCTAATCCTGCCGGAGCCTGTTTCCCCCTCTTTGCTACCTCTAGATCCGGTGGTGGGGCTCTCCTCCGCTCTGGATCTTCCCCCTACACCGGCGCTTTTGCCAGGAAGATTGGCGGCATTGTTTTCACCACAGTTCATGACCCTGCATCAGCAAGCCTTTGGTAGCGGTCAGAAAGGGCCAGGGGCCGGTCCCGCAGAGGGGGAACCGGGTGGGAAACATCCGGGGTCCCCCCTTGGATTAGGGACTAGCAGTGTCCTTTCAAAGAAGACTAGGACCGTGAAGGATCGGCCGGAGCCGTCTCTGGCTTCAGAGCGGATCCACTCGGAGGATGCGGATCCAGACTTGGAAATAGAAGATGAGTTGGAGGAAGGAGAGCTCATGGAGCAGGAGGACCAGGCTAGAGTGGTTCGCATTTTCCGGCGTGACGAATTGCTGGCGCTTATTACGGATACGCTTAAGGCACTTAATATGCCATCCACGGGGCCGGCAGAGGATTCCACCTTAGAGGATCCATTGTTGCAGGCCATTCGGAAGACTCAAAGGGCCTTTCTGGTGCACAGAGTGGTGCGCAAAATGATTCAGGAAGAATGGGACATGCCCGAGGCAGGGCTTAAGGGGTCCAGGGTTATGGCCCGCCTTTACCCATTGGTTGACCAGGATCGGGAGTTGTTTAGGTCTTCGAAGGTAGATGCGGCATTCTCGGCGGTTACCAAAAAGACCACAATCCCGGTAGAAGGTAGTGCCGCTCTCAAGGATGCCCAAGACAGGAAGCTCGACACCTTGTTGAAACAGGTTTTTGATGTCAATGCTCTATCCAATTAAGCATCTATTTGTGGAGCATGGATGGCCAGAGCCTGTCTTGCTGGGGGAGCAGATGGAGGAGTTGACCGGAGAGGCGGCCAGGTTGGAATCCGGGGCTGCTTATTTGGCCGATATTCATTATGACCTTATTTGAGGGTTGTCGAAAAGTATGGCATCTGTAATAGCAGCAAGGCGGTATCTTTGGCTGTGCAATTGGGCAGCAGATGGTTCCTCCAAGGCAAGGCTTGGTAAGTTTCCTTTCAGGGGTAAGCTACTGTTTGGTGAGTATTTGGAAAAGCTGGTAAAAGATTTAGGAGAGTCCAAGGATGGAAGGCTGCCTGAGGACAAGCAGAAACAGGGCCGTCCGGCTCCGACGACCAAGGGTAGCAGAGGGAGTTCACCTGTTTTTGTTCCCCAAAGTTCGGGCAGTTTCAAAGAGGACGTTTCCCCTATAGGAATCAGGGGTTTCGGGGATTTCAAGGTGCAGGCAGGGGATTTTCTGCCTCCTCTTCCTCGAACCTTAGGAAGTCACAGTTAAGCCAGGAGGACCCAGGTAGGACAGGTGCCAGTGGGAGGTCGTCTACGGGACTTTTATCCGGCCTGGGTCCAAATCACTTCAGATCAGTGGGTGTTGGAGGTCATTCGAGAAGCATATGCTCTAGAGTTTCAACGCCCGGTGGTCGATTCTTATGTTCAGTCTCCTTGCAAGGCACACGACAAGTGCGAAGCGGTGCAAGAGACCTTAGACAGACTGCTGAATCTCAATGCAGTGGTGTCGGTACCTCCAGACCAGTGCGGCTACGGTCGGTACTCCATATACTTTGTGGTACCAAAAAAGGAAGGCTCCTATCGGCCAATTTTGGATCTCAAGAGAGTAAATCACTGTCTCCGAGTAACTCATTTTCATATTGAAGCTCTGAGATAGGTCATCATAGCCATAAGAAAAGGAGAGTTTCTTTCTTCTCTGGATTTGTCGGAAGCTTACCTGCACATTCCGATTCGACTGGAACATCAGATGTTTCTCAGATTTTCAGTTCCCATGGGACATTTTCAGTTCCGGGCGTTACCATTTGGCTTAGCAACGGCTCTGCGAACTTTCACCAAGGTGATGGTGGTAGTAGCAGCTGCGTTGCGAAAGGAGGGAGTGTTAGTTCACCCTTATCTGGACGACTGGTTGATTCGAGCGAAGTCAAGGAGAGAGAGCGAGTCAGCTACAACCAGAGTGGTAGAATTGCTACAGAGTCTCAGTTGGGTAGTCAATGTGGCAAAGAGCAAGTTGAACCCCGTTGCAGAGCCTAGAGTACCTGGGGGCTCGATTCGATACTAGCCTAGGAAAGGTTTTTCTACCACAGCTGTGGGCGCAGGGGTTAAGAAAGCTAGTCCGCAGCTTTCTGGGAAAGATGTATCCCATGGCATGGCATTATGTACAGTTGCTGGGTACCATGGCAGTGACGCTCACGCTTGTTCCATGGGCAAGGGCCCACATGCGTCCGTTACAGAGAGCATTGCTCAGAAGGTGGTCACACCAAGAGGACCCGCTATCTCAGAAGCAGCCCTGTCCGCCGGAGACGCGTCAGACTCTCCAGTGGTGGTTGCGTCCAGGGGGTCTGGTAGAGGGAATGCCCTTGGAATCACTCTCCTGGATACCGCTAACAATGGATGCCAGCCACATAGGCTGGGGAGCACACTTCGAAGGACGTTTTGCTCAGGGACAGTGGTCCGAGCTGGAGAAGATTTGGTCAATCAACAGATTGGAGTTGAGGGCGGTTACGCTAGCACTTCGAGCCTTTCAGCCTTGTCTGCAGGGGAAGGTGATTCGGATGCTGTCCGACAACGCGACCGCAGTGGCCTACATCATTCGCCAAGGAGGCACTAGCAGTGTATCACTGAAGGCCGAAGCCGAACAGCTGTTCGATTGGGCTGAGGTGAATCTGGTGGCTTTGTCAGCGTCGCATGTGGCAGGAGTAGACAATGTGGAGGCCGATTTTTTTTTTTTGAGTCGGGTCAAAGTGGACCCTGGAGAGTGGGTTCTTCAACCGGAAGTGTTCGAGATGATAGTGCGCCACTGGGGGACGTCGGTAATGGATCTGATGATGACTTTCAAGTCGGCAAAGGCCAACCGATTCTTCAGCAGAAGGCGAGAAAGAATGTCGGAAGGCCTAGATGCTCTCATACAGAGATGGCCAGAAGAACAGCTCCTGTACATGTTTCCACCTTGGGTGTTGATAGGTCGTGTACTTCAGCGAGTAGAAGTGCACAGAGGACAGGTAATATTGATTGCGCCGGATTGGCCAAGGCGGCCATGGTATGCGGATCTGATAAGGCTCTTAGTGGAGCGGCCATGCCATCTACTGATTCGGAGGGACCTATTGTTACAGGTTCTGTTGCACATGCCTCAGGTAGATAAATTCTCGCTTACGGCTTGGCTCTTGAAAGGGCTAGGCTGAGAGCGAGAGGATACTCCTCAGCAGTGATTTCCACCTTGTTGAGGGCAAGGCAGAGATCTACCTCTTTGGTATATGTGCGTATCTGGTGTGTTTTTGAAGCATGGTGTGTGGACAAGAGTGTGGAGGCGTTGAGAACTTCGGTTTCACAGGTTCTGTCCTAACAGGATGGTTTTGAAAAGGGCTTGGCAGCAGCATCATTGAGAGTACAGGTGGCAGCGCTGTCCTGTTATAGAGGAAAGATAAAAGGGGACGTGCTGGGAGCGCATCCAGATATTAAACGTTTTTTGAGAGCGGTGTCTCTTTTGAGGCCGCCATGTAGGCCGACGATTCTGACAAGGGATCTACATTTGGTGCTGGAGGCATTGGTACGCAAGCCTTTCGAGCCTCTGTCTAAGGCGTCGATAAAAGACCTTACGCTCAAAGTGCTGTTCCTAGTGGCTATATGTTCTGCTCGGAGGATTTCAGAGTTACAGGCTTTGTCTTGTCGAAAGCCTTTTCTGTCTTTTTATTATAGGAAGGTGGTGTTGAGACCAGTCCCACCCTTTTTGCCCAAGGTAGTATCGGCTTTTCATGTGAATCAAGTGATGTCTCTGCCGGTTTTTGAGGACGATAGCAAGGATGCACATTCAGGGAAGTTGCATCTGCTAGACATTCGTCGAGCGTTGAAGTATATGCGGAGAACAGTGAGTTTCCGCAAAACGGATAGGCTATTTGTCCTGTTTGGAGGGACAAGAAAAGGAGAAACAGCTTCAAAAGCTTCCATTGCCAGATGTCTCAAAGAGGCTATAGCATCAGCGTACCTTTTGAAAGGCAAGGCAGTACCTGAAGGGCTTAGAGCTCATTCGACAAGGGTGCAAGCGGCGTCGTGGGCTGAGTACGCTTTAGTTCCGGCTGTTGAAATTTGTAAGGCGGCTACTTGGTCGTCTTTAAAATTCTTTTGTCAAGCATTACCGTCTGGATGTTCAGGCGGAAAGGGATACCTGTTTTGGATCAGCGGTGCTTCAGGCTGGTCTAGCAGGTCCCTCCCATTGAATTTTATCACTGCTCTGTTACATCCCCAGAGGTTCGGGACTGGACTGGATGGATGATAAGGAAGGTGAAATTAGACTTACCTGCTAATTGTTGTTCCTTGAGGAACTCCAGTCCAGTCCTGCATCCCTCCCTGGTGTTTCGTTTGGACTATAGCCTGCAGTGGAGAGGTATGGTATTTCTCATGATAAGCTGGAGGAGCAGCTGTGAGGGTTACGGTCCATACGGGGAGGTTAAGGAAATGGGGATTCTAATGGGGTCAAGATCCTCCGTGAAAGGGGGAGGGCGGACCTAGCCAGTGCAAAAGAAAGTGCGGTCCTACATGCCCCATGTGAATACTTACTACTGTATAATTTGTATATAATTTGTATATAGTTCTCCCCAGTTCATCCAAGTTTTTGACCACCTGTTCCATGTAAACTCAATGTACCATACTGCATTGTAGTGTGTTTCTGTTCTTCTGTGAACCGCACTGATTATAATAGCGTGGTATATAAGAAATGTTAATAAATAAATAAATAAAATAAAGTAAGTGCTCTGTTTTTCCCCCTCAGAAAAAGTGCGTCAAAACTACTGAAGATACTCTTCTTCGGCCCGGTTCGAAGCCGGTTCCCCTTCCCGCCTTGGTTTGGTACACTGGTATCGAATCCGGTCACTCTTTTACGATTTTTGCCCTTAGTGGCTAGCATTCACGCTCTTTTTTTCTTTTTCACTGGCAGCCCGGTCATTTGACCTCGCAGGGGCCCTTTTCCCCCCATGGCTGCCAGCGGGTTTAAAAAGTGTGATCGGGACTTCCGGTAGCATGGTGAGCTGAGCGGGTCGCAGCCCTCTTAGCTCCGAGGCCCTTTCTCTTCTCTCACCCCTTACTTTTAATGTGACAGCCTCGAACTTAATCGGTAAAGAGCGAGTGTTCTTCTAACAGCACGGGACTGCGCAATGCTGTCTGAGGAGTCCTGGCAGTGCCCCGCATGGCGACAAAAACCCCCTGCCGTGAAAAGCCACGTGGAGGAGATGCCAAAATGGCGGTGGGGGCCCTGGAAGGATCGTTGACTGGGGCCACGACGACGATGGTGGAGGAAGTTTCCAAGGTGGTGGTGGTCGCGTTGGAGGAACGCCTGGGTGGGCTGGCGACACAGATCGCCGCCGTGGCACAAGCGGTAGCAGAATTTGCCGGCTGCGTGGAGCGGACTGAGACTCGCATAGGCGCGCTGGAAGATTTGCAAGTGCGGGATGAAAACCGCCTCAAGCGGTTGGAGGAGACCCTGGCCAGGCAGCAGGATAAGATCGAAGACCTCGAGAACCGTAGCCGGCGAAATAATCTGCGCTTTATTGGCATTGCTGAGACGGTGCTGGAGAAAGACTTGCGCTGCTTTCTAGAAAAATGGATCCCTGAACACCTACCTCTGGATGGAGAAGTGGGGCCCATTGTGTTGGAGCGCGCACACCGGTTGGGACCATATCGGGCCGGGGACAGCAGGCCGAGGGCTGTCATCGCCCGGTTTTTGAATGCGGCGCAGAAGGAGGGAGTGCTACGGGCCTCGCGTCTCTACCGGAGATCGGGGGCCACCACCAACAGGGTGCTCATCTTTCAGGATTACTCCGCTGGAGTTGCACTACGCCGAAAGGCCTTCAGGGATGCCTGCGGCAGGCTGGTGGAGAGGGGCATCCGCTTCACTTTAGCTTACCCGGCTACTTTGAGGGTGGACTCAGAGAGTGGCCGCCGGGTCTTCTCCTCACCGCAGGAAGCCATGGATTTCTGTAACGGCCTTGGCTGAGGGGACAGATTTTGGGCCAACAGTGAATGCTCAGTTTTTGTTTGGGGGCTAAGGCCTCTGGGACCAGGCGCGGACGGAGTCCTCTTTCTCCACGGGACCCAGCTCATGTTGAGCTTATTCCAGCGGAGTGCCTCTTTTTTTTTTTTTTTTGGAACTTCCATGGGCTGGACCAAAGGCCTCTGGACCATAAATATATGAGCTGGTCATACTGTTCCCTTTGGTGGGGCCCCGGGTACCCCTTGTGGTGTTGCCACTACTTTATGCGGGGCCCTGGGTACCTATTATTATTATTATCATTATTTTAGTATGTAACCTTATATGCTGCTGCTGCTGATGAAGTGGCTGACTATGATTATGATTTTGCTGATACTGCCGATTATGAGGGTGTTGATGTATGTGGCTATTTGCTTTCTATCCCTCCCTCTTCTTTCTTTTTTGTAATGGTTGATAATAAGCTGGAGGGTAATGGTTTTTATATATTGTAAGGTATGGCTAGCCAACAGGTGCTTGGGCCGGACCCATGCGGGGGGCCCTGTGGTTTCGTTTTTTTTTTTCCTTTCCTCCTCCTTTTTATTTCTTTTTATTTCTTTCTTCTCCCCTTTTTTTCTCTTTTCTATCCCTTTCTTTCTTTGGGATTTTATTCCCTTCAAGGGGGGCTAGGGTAGGAACTGGAAGCGGGGCCCTGGCTCGGGCACCGGGGATTGTATTCCGGGGGTGGGGGGATGTGGGGGAGGAAGGGGGAGATATTTAGGGGTTCTTCACCTGTGGCTTGGGTGCGGAGCGGCGGGGGGGCTGGGGCCCTCGGCAGGTTGGGCGGAGGGGTTCCAGTAGATCAAGAGGGGGGGTAGGCATGACATTATGAGATTGTGAATGTGGGGTCTGTCTTTCTGCGGGGGTCGGTAATGAGAAGTATGGGGTTTGGTTGTTTAATTGGGTGGGGGGAGGAGGGGGAGGGCCTTGCATGTAATGGAAGTCATGGTGGCGCCAGAGTGGATAGTCTGGCGGTGGGAGGAGGAGGTGGTAGAGGGGGGGAGTCGGGGGGGAGGGGTTGGGAGGAGATGGGGGCGGGTTGGTAAATGGATGGGCTTATTACAGAGGGGTGATGGGGTTACTGGATATCTGCTGGGTTTATATTTATTTGTGTGGTTGGGATGGTATGTTTGTTGGCGGAGCTTGTATGTTTGCTGGTTCATGTGGCTGTGGATGTGGAGGTTTTGGATGGATCGGCTGTGGGTGGAGGGGGAGACCCTGGGCTGGGGGGGTTTCCGCCTACCGGACGGGCAGGTTATTCTTTCCTGGAGGCTCAACTGGAGTGTGGATACTGGGTAGTGCTGTTCGTTTCGCGACTTGGAATGTTTGTGGGTTAGGCTCTCCAATTAAATGTTACAAGGTGCTGCAGCATTTGCAGCGTCAACGTATTGGTGTGATATTGCTTCAAGAAACGCATCAATCAGCAGCGGAGCATGCAAAACTATGCAGGGGTCCTATTTCTCATGTTTATGGGGCCACAGCTTTGGGGAGGAAGAGAGGGGTGGCCATCTTATTTACCAAATCAGTTAACTGGATCGAGGAGCGTGTTGTCACTGACCCGGAGGGCCTCTGTGTCTGGGGGACACTCAATGGCTCGAAGGTGGCTATTTGCTCGGTGTATGGGCCTAATGGGTACGAGGCCGGCTTCTATCGGGCTCTGGCTAACATTCTGGAGGATACTGGGGGCTATCAGGTTGTTATGGGTGGGGACTTTAATGAGGTGCTGGATAGTGCTCTTGATCGCTCTGGAAGAGGGGGGACGGGAGTCAGAGGGCTCGTAAGCACTTGTGGGGGCTCTGTGAGGCGTATAGATTGTTGGACGTTTGGCGGGTTCTGCACCCAGGGGAGCGCGATTATACTCATATGTCCCGGGCCCATGGGACGTGGTCCCGTATTGATTACTTTTTGATCTCAGAGGCCTTGTTTGGGCGGGTAGTAGCATCAGTGATTGGGTCTTCTGTTCTCTCTGACCATGCGATGGTTGTGTTGGAGCTTCGCAACCCTGGCTCTAATGGCACCCGGCTTTGGCGATATC
The DNA here is from genome assembly GCA_033557465.1 of Ichthyophis bannanicus. Taxonomy (NCBI): domain Eukaryota; kingdom Metazoa; phylum Chordata; class Amphibia; order Gymnophiona; family Ichthyophiidae; genus Ichthyophis; species Ichthyophis bannanicus. The sequence continues at coordinate 12,249,460 of CM066037.1, forward strand.
CTTTGGACCTTAGTGGAGACGCTCAGTTTGAGGCGCACCTACGGAAATGCTGGGAGGACTATATGGCCTTTAATGACACGCCGGAGACCTCCCCCGCTCTTCTTTGGGAAGCTGGAAAGGCAGTTATGCGTGGAGAAATTATTAGTTATCATGGCCTACGGCGTAAGCGCTTAAACCAACAGATTTTGTTATTGGAGAAGGATCTGGCTAGGGCTTGGAGGAGGGTAGCTGCATACAAATCTGCAGCAAATCAACGCACATTGCGGGAAATTCAGTTGGAACTGGAAACGCTACTTCATCGCCGCGCCCAGAAATCTTTGCTGTATTACCGGTTTAAGCTCTATCAGCATGGTAACAGGGCCGGTAAGTTGATGTCGGCTTTGGTGCGCCCTGCGGTAGGCGCCAGACATATTGGGGCCATCAGACATCCCGATGGGACAATCAAGCGGGACAAGAAGGCGATTGAGGCCGTTTTCACCGACTTTTACCGACATCTTTATGCGAATGAGGGGGACCGGGAGGAAGAGGGTCGGATTTTTTTGGGCGGTTGTATCTTACCGCGGCTTACTGCTGAACAGTTACAGCTCCTTAATCGGCCAATCACGGGGAGGGAGGTTCAGGAGGGTATTAAACATTTGAAAAATGGCAAAGCTCCGGGGGTCGACGGCTTTTGTGGCAAATTCTATAAGCTTCTGGGCGCCGCTTTGTTGGCCCCCCTGGTGGGATATTATGAAGATTTGGCGCAAAGAGGGCGGTTCCCGTATGAGGCGAATAAAGCATTAGTTATTGTTTTGCCTAAGCCTGGGAGGGATCCCCTTCTTCCGGGATCTTACCGGCCAATCTCGCTTCTTAATGTAGATATTAAACTCTTCGCCAAGATTATGGCGGATAGGCTGGCCCCTTTGCTGCTGACTTTGATACATCCCAACCAGGTGGGCTTTGTAAGGGGCCGCCAGGTGTCCCATAATCTGCATCGGATCCTGCTCTCCTTCTGTGCGGAGCACGTTAGGAGTCACGGCTCCTTACTTATCAGTTTCGACGCTGAAAAAGCGTTTGATAGGGTCCAGTGGAGCTTTATGTACCAAGTTCTTGAGGTGATGGGGTTCGAGGGCTTTTTTGTGGATGTGATTAGGTTGTTGTACGCTGCTCTGCTTGGGGCCCTCCTGGTGAATGGCGACGTGACGGAGGATTTTGCTATTCAGAAGGGGACGCGGCAAGGGTGCCCGCTGTCCCCACTTCTATTTGTTCTTACTCTGGAACCTCTTTTGCATAGGATTCGCGAGGCTACGCAATTTCGGGGGGTCCCGATAGGCCGGGAGGAATTCCGTGCGGCGGCATTCGCGGATGATTTGCTAGTGTGTTTGGGAGATCCACAGGCTGGGCTGCCTCCTCTTTTACATTTAATACGGGAATATGGGTTGGTTTCGGGGTTTAAACTTAACTTGGACAAGTCGGAGGCGATGCTATTGGGGGCCGCGGTGGGACAGGCTTGGCAGGGCGACTTCCCTTTGCGATGGGCGGATGGCTATTTTAAGTATCTGGGGGTCTACTTGCCGGCGGACCTTGGGGACCTCTATAGCCTGAATGTTGATAGGGTGCTTGCCTCTCTCTCTCTCATCTGCGGTGGATAAGTGGCGAGATTTACCGCTGTCCCTGGGAGGGAGGGTGGCATTGTGCAAGATGACTCTTTTCCCTAAACTTCTTTATGTGCTTCAGACGCTTCCGCTGTTTCTCAAACGCTCAGATATTCGGCGGGTGGATCGGACGTTTAATCGGTTGCTTTGGCGGGGAGGGAGGCCTCGGGTGCGTTTGAGCGTACTTAGTCAGCCTCGCGAGTTAGGAGGTTTAGGCTTCCCAGATGTGCGGAAATATAACGTTGCATGTTTGTTACGGTTTGTTCGTGACTGGTTATGGGATTTAGAGGACTATTCTCCTGTGGGTACGCTTGCGGGTGTGGTTTCTCCATTGCACTTGCGGCATCTTCTTCATGCTAAAGTGGTTAAGGGGGTGGGGGGTGCTCCTTTTCTTCGGCGAGTTCTCTTAGACCCGGTGAGAATGGCTTGGCGGCATTTCTGTACAGGTCGCCGACTGGCGGCAGCGCATACTCCTTATCTTCCTACCTGCGGAAATGAGGATTTTGCACCGGGTATGGGGAGATCGCCCTTTACGGCTTGGGACCGAATGGGGATCATCAATTTGGAACATGTGCTGACCCCTGAGGGGGGGATGGTTGATTTTTCTACCCTGTGCCAGCAATACCCACAAGCTCATAACAATGTTTTTCGATACGCCCAACTTCGTAGCTATGTCCGTACGGTTCCCGTGGCATCTATGAAAGGGGAGGTGAGTACGACGGTTGAGATGGCGTCGTTAGGGGGTGAGCAGGGAATGCGGGTGTCTTGGCTATACAAGATGTTATGGGAGGGGGCTTCTCCCCTTGACTTGGCACCCTTGGCGTCCGCGTGGACGGCTGAACTAAGGGAGGCGGTGAGTGCGGACGAGCTCCTACGGGGGCTGGCTGATATTTCCTCAGTGAGTGTCCTAGTCCCTCATCGAGACACTCAATATAAGATTTTGCAACGGTTATACTTTGCACCTCTCAGGGCGTGGCGGGCGGGGGTGGGAGACGATCACCGCTGTCCTCGGTGTGCGGAACCCCGGGCCACGCTAGGACATATGTTTTGGCGTTGCGGGTGTGTTCAGCTGTTTTGGGAGAAGATGCGTGCCTACCTGTCCACATGTTTACGACAGTCTGTGCTGTGGAATGTTAAAAATGTGGTGCTTGATGTGTGGGAGTCAACGTGGTCAGATAATTTGGGTGAAGTTAGATGGAGATGGCTGCGCTTGGTGTTGGTGACCGCTCGGGTGACTGTTGCAGCAGTGGCTTGATCCTAAGGGCCCCCTGTACGGATTTTGGTGAATCCATCTTCATAAGATGATGCTCATGGAACAGCTATGGGCCCGGGGGACTGAGCGGCATTGGCAGAGGTTCCTGGAGGGCTGGGGATCCCACTTGCACTTACTGCCTTGGAGGGTTCGCAGTAGGATTATGAGGCGGCCTTAAGGGCCGTTCAGGGTGAGAGTGTAGCTTGTCTGGCCCTTTTTGCAAGCTTGGCAGGAATGCTTAGATGTTAGTCAACCCCTCTGTTACTAAGGGAGGGCTGGTGGGGGGGGGGATCGGGGTGGCGGGTGGGGAGAGGGGTTGGATCGAGGTGGGAAGGCGGGAGAGCTGTAGTTTGCTTGTGTGTGCTATGGCATTTGACGGCGGGTTTGGGAGCAGAGTCAACCCCAAACCTGGCGGTCTTCTCTTGGGGTTTTTCTCTCTTCTCTTCTATCCTCAGGCGCAGTTAGTTGGCAGTGTCGATGTGGGGGGTGGGGAGTATACATGGGGGGGGACATCGGGACTCACCTGGGGGAGTCCCGCAAAAAATTGGGGGTCTTTGCAGATTTGTAAAGTGTGTAAAATGTGTACTCTCGTGTACTTTTGTATGCAGTGTTTGTATTTTGTGCATACTTTGTTTTCAATTACCCACTTGTTCTGGTGGTATCTTTTGTATAGGCCCTGTTGTTGTTCTATTTGGTTCTTTTGAATAAAAAACAGATTAATCATAAAAAGTGTGATTGGTGTAAAAGATTAATGTCTCTCACCGACACACGACTGCTGTATCTGCTGCCTCGGGCCCGACCATGACCTGAAGATCTGTGGCCCGTGTGGCAAGATGTCTTCCAAGGCACTTAGAAGTAGGCAACAGCAACGTGAAAGGATTTTCTCCGAGTCCGCATCCACCGGGTCCGGACTTCTTCAGAAGCCTTGACGTCTCGGGAGCTGTCTGACTCCGAGCATCATCGGGGGTCTTCTGAGTGGGGGTCTCCCTCGCGGGAACACCGGAGAAAGAAGAAACCGTCGGCTGCCTGTGATCGGCTTGGATCCTCGCAGAACAGGTCGCGGAGTCCTGACAACCGCCTCGGAGTCGGAGTGGCCTGCAAAGGTGCCTCGCACGGAGCCGGAGACGCCGAGTAAGGTAACTGCTGTTGTCCTCGTTGACTGTCCTTCAGGAGAACCGGTGTCGGGACCCGACCTGGAGGCTGCGGAGCCTTCTGAGCTCGGTCTCAGGTTGGCGGCCCTGGAGCTCAGCATGTCTGCCTTCATGGAGCAGCAGCAGGTGCTGATGGCCGGTCTCACCGGTCCATCCACCCCAACCACCAGGACCTCGACATCCAAGTCGACCCCGGAGGCTGAGCCGATCCTCAAGACTCTTCGAACTCGGGTCGATCCTCGGCCGAGGTCTCCCTCAACCTCCTGTTCGGGACCGAGGTAATCGATGCCGATGCCCTCGGCGTCGGGGCGGTCGAGACCGAAGCCCTCACGGCCGGAGCCCATCGATTCCTATTCAGAGGACTCGGCTTGGGAAACGGAAGATGAGGAGTCCCTGGACATCCACGGGACCCACCGGACCCGGTATTTCCCATCGGACTCGCCGGGTTTCGAGCCTCGGTGAAGGCCCCCCCCCCTGGAGGATACCTGGTTCTCGGACTTCGTCAGGGACATGGCTAAGACTTTGGCATTCCCGGCGGACTCCGATGAGGAGCTGAGGAGCTCGAAGCCCTCCAATATGTCTTCCCCCCTCGGGAAGCCCTTACGGTACCGGTTCCTTTGATTTTGGAACGGCTGATGCTCCGCATGTGGGACTCACTGGCCTCAATGCCGGTTCTCAGCAAGCAGGTCGATTCCATCTATTGAGTCCGCAAGAGCCCTGGATTCCAGAAAGCACAGCTGCCACACAACTCCATGGTTGTGGAATCGGCCATGCACAGGCTCAAGAGCCAAAAACCGCACTCCTCAGTGCCTCCTGGCAGGGAAGCCCGGAACCTGGACACCCTCGGCAGAAAGTGCTACCAGGGCTCGATGCTGTCATGCTGAGTCCAAACATACCAGCTGTACATGGGCATGTACTTGCGGGACCTGGCAAAGGATATTGCCGGGTTCTCAGCTGGCCTCTCCGAGGAACCCTTGCAGCGCTTCAAGAACTTGTCCACTGGGATTCGGGAGTGCTTGAAGTTTGTCTCGAGCAGCCTATGACGGCTTTGAGGCCTCGGCCCAAGTAGCCGCAGCTGGCATTGGTGCCCGCCGCCAGGCGTGTCTAATGTCGTCGGACCTGGAGCCATGGGTTCAGGACAAGTTGGTTGATGTCCCTTGCCGTGGTGACAACCTCTTTGGCAAACCCATGACTGAGAAGGCTGCCGAAATCGAGTCCGAGTACTTGACCCGGACAAGACTATCCAAGAAGACTTCTGCCCCTTCTAAAAAGAAGGACTCGGGTAAAAAGCCCTTTTTCCAGAGGAAGGGTGCTGCTTACCACAACTACCCCACTCAGCAGACCTCCCCAGCTTGCCCACAGGGGCAGCAGGCCAAGGGACAGGGGCATGGCCTTCGCAAGCAGAAGACTCCCCAAGCCTCCAGCCCCGTCTCCTACCCAGCCGGGAGGGTTTTTTTTTACTTCCAAAGCATAGTCTCTCTCCAACCAGGGGTGAGGTCCTGCACAGGAGGAAGGCTGAGCCTGTATGCCCACAGGTGGCTAACAATCACCACAGATACCTGGGTCCTTCAAATAGTCCAAAGGGGCTATTTGCTCCACTTCAACCAGGTACCTCCCTCCTTCTTTCCAGGAGAGCCTCTCAGACCCCCTCTACACAGGGATCTCCTCTTGCAGGAGTTGGCCGGTCTTCTAGAGGATCAGGCGGTGGAACCGGTGCCCTACCACCTGCAGGGACAAGGCTTCTACTCCAGGTATTTTCTGATACCAAAGAGAACAGGGGGCCTCAGACCCATCCTCGACCTGCGAAACTTAAACAAGTTCCTGGTGAGGGAAAAGTTCAAGATGCTTTCCCTTGGAATATTTATTTAGACAGTTTTGTATACCGCCTTATCCTTCAATCAAAGCGGTCACAACACAATTGGGGGATACATTTAACACGCGGGGATATGAGACACATACACTAATACTTACAGGGAACATGGGCAATGGAGGGTTAAGTGGCTTGCCCAAGACCACAAGGAGCATATGTGGGACTAGAAACCCCAGTCCTTCCGGCCCAAGGTTGCTGTCCTCTAGTGGGATTTGAACCCCCGACCTTCCGGCCTGAAGTACCTTGCCCCAACCACTAGGCTACTCCTCCCTGCCTTACCTATTGCTGCCTTACCTCCACCAGGGAGATTGGCTGTGCTCCTTAGACCTGAAGGATGCCTACATGCACATCCTCATACATCCAGACCACAGACAATATCTCAGATTTGTAGTGGGAGGAAACCATTTTCAGTACAGAGTACTACCATTTGGCCTAGCCTCTGCTCCCAGAGTGTTTACCAAATGCCTGGCAGTAGTGGCAGCCTTCCTCAGGAACCAAGGGATTTTTGTCTTCCCTTACCTGGACGACTGGCTCATCAGGGCCCAGTCGCCTCAGGAGGCCCAGCAGGCCACAGCTCGCACTGTCAACATGCTACAGCATTTAGGCGCTGTCATAAATCAAGCAAAGTCCACTTTGCTCCCCACTCAAAACTTAGAGTTCATAGGAGCAAGACTAGACACCCTTCGGGCAAGGGCTTACCTGCCGGAGGACAGGGCACAGAGGCTTCTGGCACTGGTGCACCAAGTCAGCCACAAGTCTCAGATCTCAGCGAAACACTTTCTATGCCTCCTGGGCCACATGGCCTCCACGGTACATGTGACCCCAAATGCCCATCTCCACATGAGGACAGCTCAGCGGTGCCTCAGAGATCAGTGGACACAAGCCACTGGACGACTCCGAGACAGGATCAGAGTGTCCAAACGACTGATGAAGTCATTGGCGTGGTGGCTTCAGCCACCCAACCTGCTCGAGGGAGTGCCTTTTCAGCCTCCCTCACACACAAGAGTGCTGACAACAGATGCCTCCCTGCTGGGCTGGGGAGCTCATTGCCAGGGATCATGCACTCAGAGGTGGTCTCCTCAGGAGAGTACACACCAGATCAACCTCTTAGAGCTTCGGGTGATTCGCCTAGCTCGTCAAACCTTCTCTCATGTTCTCTCACATCAGTCTGTCTTGGTGCAGACCGACAATCAGATAGCAATGTTCTACCTGAACAAGCAGGGAGGTACAGAGTCCCGTCTCCTATGTCAGGAAACACTCGACCTCTGCTCCTTTGCAATCTGGTAGGGTATGTCTCTCAAAGCAGTTTACCTGCCAGGTCAGGAGAACTTCCTAGCAGACAAGCTAAGCAGGATTCTTCAGCCTCACGAATGGCAACTGAATCTGGAAGTGGCCCAGCAGATCTTCCACTGCTGGGGGCATCCATCCATAGATCTCTTTGCCAGCTCGCAAAATCACCAGTTGCCCAGCTTTTGCTCCAGAGAACCACACCCTAAGAGAGTGGCTGCAGATACTTTTCTGATCTCCTGATCAGGGGGCCTCATGTATGCGTTTCCTCCCATGCCTCTGGTGGCCCAGAATGTGTTCAAAATCCTTCGGGACAAGGCCTCTGTCGTTCTGGTAGCCCCAAGATGGCCAAGACAGCCTTGGTTTCCGCTTCTCCTCCAGCTGGCAGTGGAGACCCCACTCCCACTGGGGACGCAGCCCGACCTCCTGTCCCAGGAGCAGGGCTCTCTCTTACATCCCAACCTCAGGTCCCTCAACCTGATGGTATGGCTGCTGAAAGGGTAGTGCTGGCGCCTCTCCTCCTACCTAAGAAGGTTGAAGAAGTGTTACTGGCCTCAAGGAGGCAGTCCACTAGGAAAACCTATGCCTTCAAGTGGCGCAGGTTTTGAGGTGTGATGTACCCAGCACAATGAAAACCCTTTCGCTTGCCTTGTACCAGTGGTGCTGCAGTACCTGCTTCACCTCTCAGAATTAGGTCTTAAGTCTAACTCTGTCAGGGTCCACCTGAGTGCTTTGTCAGCACACCACTCTCCAATAGAAGGACAACCTCTTTCGGCTCACCCCTTGGTGTCCAGATTCCTTAGAGGTCGTCTTCTACTAAAACCCCCAGTTCGTCCCCCGGCAACTGAGTGGGATTTGAATGTGGTCTTGGAGCAGCTTACTTGCCCACCTTTTGAGCCGATGTCTACTTGCCATCTGTGCTTCCTCTCCTGGAAGGTGCTCTTCCTGGTGGCACTCATATCTGCCAGATGAGTGAGTGAGCTGCAAGCTCTTGTTTCGGATAGACTGTACACAAGGTTTTATAGGAACAGAGTGGTCCTTCGCACCCACCCCAAGTTCCTTCCGAAAGTGGTCTCTTCGTTCCACCTCAACCAAGAGGTGGTTCTTCCAACCTTCTTTCCCAGACCGCATGCCAGCCGGGCAGAGGCGGTCCTGCATACCCTCAATTGTAAGAGGGTGTTAGCCTTCTACCTGGAGCGTACGCGGGGACATTGAAGGGCTACTCAGCTCTTCGTCTCTTATGACCCCAGTAGGCCTGGGCTACCTGTCTCCAAGCGCAAGTTGTCCACCTGGGTGGCAGACTGCATTGCCTGGGTGTACAGGGTGACCGACCTCCCCTTGCAGGGTCGAATCACAGCCCACCATGTCAGGGCTAAGGCCGCATCAGTGGCTCACTTCCGCTCTGTTCCGCTGGCAGACATCTGCCGGGCCGTCACTTGGTCTTTGGGTCAGACTTTTGCAGCCCATTACTGCTTGGATAGGGAGTCCCGACGGGACAGTGATTTTGGCCAGGCGGTACTCCATAATTTATTTGAGGTATAGGCAACTCCTATCCTCCGGCCCTTTGGTGTCAGGCTACTGGAGGTGTTGAGTTCTCTGCTGAATTCCTATCACAGTTGCTGCGGCTCTTCTAGAGGGAGCCATTTTTCAGCTATGGGTTCTCGGTAGCCTATAGCTAGGTAGTCCTGTATGTGAGGACTGATGTCCTGCTTGTTCCTGGAGAAAGCGTAGTTACTCACCTGTAACAGGTGTTCTCCAGGGACAGCAGGAATCGGTCCTTGCAACCCTCCCTCCTTTCTTTGAAAGCTGGGGAATTGCTCCGCACGAGGGCTCCGTCGGCGCCGGCATCACCCATATGTGAGGACTGATTCCTGCTGTCCCTTGAGAACACCTGTTACAGGTGAGTAACTACGCTTTTTAATTGTTTGTAGTATTTTAATAGATTATGCCCTCCATTTTGAAACTCCCTAGTGGAGTCATAAGTGGATTATCAAATTTTAAACTTAATTAAACTGAACCCTGTCCCCAGCTTTCATCTGTCTTTCTCCAAGTCTCAGCTTCTTACCCATCACTCAACCTCTCCTGGCATCCCTCCCCTTTTTTCTCTTTACTCACTACTCACTTCCCTCCCATTCTCATTTTTGTGCTCTGCCCTTTTATGCTTTGCTCACCCTTCCCACTGTCCTCTGTCTCTTTAAACTGCCTCTCAACACTTTTTTTCCAGTCCCTCCAAATTCTTTACACACTCTCTCTAGCTTTCCTCAAGACGTTTTCTTCCCATTTCTCCCCTCCCTCCATGCTGACCCCTCCTTTTTTATTCTTCTATCCCTTTCATTTTTCTCTTTTCTCATTCTCTTCCTCCACTCTTTCCCCTTTCTTCAGTATGAGCCACTCCTCACGTCCTTCCCCACCCCTCTTAGCCCCTTCTTTCCCTCTTACCAAGGTCCTGACCCCAGGCTCCAAGAACTATTCTCAATAATAAGCCTACACGTGGAAGCAGGAAACTTGTTAACTGCATATCGTTTCTTGTTGTCGCAGGAGAGAAGCTGTGAAACCTTGCGGTTCATCTCATGACTGGCTTTGCAGTAGCAGGGATGATATGCAGTTAAATGTGAGGGAGAAGGACGGGGCAGATTACATTGTAACTCAGTGGATCCAGTCCAGGCCCACTATAATGTCCTTCTAATTATCGTCCCATCTCCCTCCTTCCCTTCATTTCTAAACTACTTGAACGTGCGGTTCCCCACTGCCTCGACTTCCTCGCCTCTCATGCCCTCTTGGATCCTTTACAGTCTGGCTTTCATCCTTTACACTCTACTGAAATGGCTCTTGCCAAAGTCTCCAGTGACTTGTTCCTGGCAAAATCCAAGGGACTTTACACTCCTCACCTCTCTCTCCACCTCCTCGCTAAGATACAGCTCTCCTACCCTCCTGCCCCCGCCCCCTCCTTACTCCCTTGTTCACCTTTCCCTCGCCAATGTACATTGTTTGTCCATTTGTCTACTACCTATCTTTACTATTGTATGTACTTTTTGCCTTTTATCTCTACTGATCTTATTCTATTCTGTCCCTTTTAAAGATTTTATGGCGTTCCTTTCCTTTCTTCTTCGCAGCTTTTTTTTTTTAACTTTTGTTTGTAAACCGCCCAGATGCTACTGTTTATGGGCGGTATATAAAGTTTTAAATAAACATAAACTGTCCTCATCCTTTTTGACCTCTCTGCTGCTTTTGATACTGTTGACCACAACCTTCTCCTTGATACCCTGTCCTCGCTTGGTTTTAAGGGCTCTGTACTATCCTGGTTCTCCTCCTATCTCTTCCATCGCTCTTTCAGTGTTAGTTCTGGTGGCTTCTCCTCTTCTGCTATCCCGCTCCCAGTTGGTGTACCTCAAGAGGGTCCGCTCCTTTTCTCTCTCTATACCCAGTCCCTTGGTGCACTCATCTCTTCCCATGGCTTTCAGTACCATTTTTATGCCGATGACTCCCAGATCTACCTCTCTATACCTGAAATCTCTCCGGCAATCCAGACCCAGATCTCTGTCTGCCTTTCTGACATTGCTGCTTGGATGTCTCACCACTGCTTGAAATTGAACATGCCCGAGACTGAACTTCTTATCTTTCCCCCTAAAGCCTCCTCTCCTCTTCCTCCTTTCTCAGTGTCTGTGGATAACTACTCCTTCCTGTTTACTCGACTTGCAATCTTGGGGTTGTCTTTGACTCCCCTCTCTCCTTCTCCACACACATTTATCTAATAGCTAAGACCTGCCGTTTCTTTCTCTATAACATCAACAAAATCCGCCCATTCCTTTCTGAACACACTACTAAGATGCTTATCCACGCCTTAATCACCTCCCGTCTTGACTACTGTAACCTACTCCTTGCTGATCTCCCTTTGAATCATCTCTCTCCCCTTCAATCTGTTCAACACTCTGCTGTGAAGCTAATCTTCTGCCAGCCTCGTCATGCTTATATTACTCCTCTTCTCAAGTCACTTCATTGGCTCCCTATCCGTTTGCGCATCCAGTTCAAACTTCTCCTGCTGACCTAGAAATGCATTCACTCTGCAGCTCCTCACTACCTTTCCTCTCTTATCTCTCCCTACACCCCTCCTCAGGAACTCCATTCTGCTGGCAAATCACTTCTATCTGTGCCCTTCTCTTCTATTGATAATTCCAGACTTCGCTCCTTTCATCTTGCTGCTCCTTATGCCTGGAACAAACTACCTGAGTCTGTACATCAGGCGCTTTCTCTGACCCTCTTCAAATCCAGGCTGAAAACTCACCTCTTCGCTGCTGCTTTGAATCTTGACTCACCTGATCTCCTTGTTTCTTTACCATTCCCCCTTGTTGTATCCCTCTCTACACCTTCTGTGTTGCCTGTCTTGACTAGATTGTAAATTCTGATGGGCAGGGGCTGTCTCTTACATGTCTGTGCAGCGCTGCGTACGTCTTGTAACACTATACAAATGCTCAGTAGTAGTAGTAATGTATATATATCTTAAGCAGCTCGTCTCCAGATCCCTGTCCTTTTTTTCTACAGATAAATGCTGTATTTATCCAGTGCTGCCACTGGTTCTTGAAGTGACTTTGAATATCGCATTCAGTATGATCTGTCTGCTAGACAGACCCAGCTGCTGGTCACTTCTATCATCCTAGCTTTCCAGAAAGACATGGCCACTGGAAATTTTACTATTTCATATTTGCTTGTAATCCAGTTTAGATTTTATGCTTACCCAGCTGAAAGTGAATAAGCATAAAATAAAAAGCTTACAATTAAACAAATATTGCCCCTTTGCCATTCATTTTGTCAGCCCCAGTCATTGGATCATTCAGGCTGGGCAGTTTACAAACTCTTAAACTTGTGCTGCAAGTTTGCAATTTTGTTCTCTCTTCACTTTTAACCCCTAAGGGCCCTTCACGTTTACCCCATCCCCTCTGAAGGTCCCTCTGTGTTTACCCCATCCCCTCTGAAGGTCCATTACTAATTTTAGACTACCAACGGCTCTGAAAGGACGCTCCACATATCGCCTGCTCTTTGATGGAGGGGGTTAGGAGTCTTTCTATCAAGCACTGTCCTAAGTCACTGACTCCATGAGCGAGGTGGGAGACGCTCTTAATCTAGGCTCCATTCTGTGAGCAGTGTGGGAGATGCTGCTTTTTCTGGGTACTTGCTTAGGGTTTTTAGCTTCCCTTGTTAAGAGGAGGATCTTTGTTCTTGGAAATGGTTCATCTCTGTAAAATTGCTTTATTTTGGGATGAGAAGGTTGCTGACTGTTTTATCATTACCCTTCTGGGACTTCAGCTGTATTAATTTGCTCTCATGCCTCCTGGCTGTTTTCTGGCTGCGTTTTTCCTCTTCATGCTGGAATTTTAATGGCCTATTTGTCACTCATTGGCGGCGAGGGGGGGGGAGTATAGTTAGCAGAGGCTTACCCCTGGGAGAAGATGTACCTTTTTCTCTTTGCTATAATTATTCTCCTTTGAGGGCGTAAACAGTTTGCTAATAATATTGTATTAGCCTGTCCTGTCTCTTCCTGCTAATGCCAGTCTTCTTATGTGTGTACAGTCCCCCAAATCTCAGAGGCAGGGACAGGTGTTACGCTGCTACTGTTCTATAGATTGCTCTCTGTGCCAGTGCCTTTCAGTACGTTTTTGTGTTTTGTTATGTGCACGGGTGCACTTGTGTGTGCATGTATGTCTCTTTCAAGTTACACAAAAACAAGGAGAACTTTCTAAACATTCAAATCTTAAGGAAAAATGAAAATGCATATAAAAACAAAGCCCACCAGAAATTCACTTGATACATCTACAGGAAAATCAAGAGGAAATGTACCCTACTGGGAGGAAAATGTTAATTTCACGTGGACTGAGCAGTATCACAGGAAAGAAGCTAACAGGTCCCAGCAGCCAAGGTGTCCACAGCTTGTCTTTCCTTAACAATTTTACTACTCGGGAACAAATCTAACTAGGATGACTCATGCCAAATGGAGGAAGCCCTCTGATATCTCACCAGACATTTGCAAGGAACTTAAGAAAAAACAAAACCTCCGGTTTCAAAACTTTAGTACCCTTACCAAAAACTGTTTACATGTTCTTTGAGGGACCTTAGTCACGTCAGGCAAAATGTATACTCTTCAAGTTAGGAAGCAATACATCACGAAATTTAAAGAAAAACTTCAAGTGCCAATACCGGTCCACATCTTAATTTAGAAATCAGTATTAGAGTTGAAGCAATAGCCATTCTCTCATCTGAAAGCTATAATAAGGTTCTGAGATACAAACTGCCCTTAGATATAGGGACATCACATCCTGGCCTCATGCTACTATCTTCTTTAGTAAGCTGGCAAGACTGGGGCATTGAAGTAGCTAGCATCCTGAGGACCTCCATAGGGTATGCTTAAATATTTCCAAGGGTAGGAATGCCTGAAATCTGAGGAGAATGAATAAACTGTAAATTACAGTGGTGAACCAACCAATGTTCCCTCTAATTTTCTGTAGGCTGTGTGCGCATAAAATATCAGCTGTGCAGCTTTTGAAGGAAAGTTAAATTTTTGTGCGCCACATAACGACACTCGGAGTTAAATACTTTAAAATTTGACTACACATCAGAATACAGTATGTACACCACATCGATTGCACTAGAAAATATTGTAGAACTTGTGAAAACTGTAAATACACAACAACTTTAAAATTTTAAGACGTCTGTGTTGTTTTCTATCAGAATCAGAACCGTAATTTTTGTGCGCTCTGTTGTAAAGTATGTGCGCTTGCTCGGTGAGATGTGTGCGCGCGCACACGCACACAGCTTAGAGGGAACAGTGGAACCAACCTAATGAGCCTCCTCCCGCTTTCGCATGTTGGCCTCAAATAATTTAGCTTAATTTAATAGGGCATTTATAGTGCACTTAGCTGGTAATCACAGTATGAGCTAAACAGCACACAATAAGCCATACAATACAAAATATCCCTCAGCAGTAAGAAAGGCAGTCATTTTAGAAGCATCTCTATAGTACATACTAGTATTTACATAGTAACATTGTATATGATGGCAGGTAAAGACCAGTATGGTCCATCTAGTCTGCCCAGCAATCATTGGAGAAAGGCTAATAGTGGAGTACCGCAAGGATCTGTGCTGGGCCTGCTGCTTTTTAACATATTCATAAATGACCTGGAAATGGGAACAACGAGTGAGATGATCAAATTTGCAGATGAGACAAAATTATTCAAAGTTGTTAAAACACAAGAGGATTGTGAAAAATTGCAAGATGGTCTTGATAAATTGGAAGACTAGGCATCCAAATGGCAGATGAAATTTAATTTTATTTATTTTTATTTATTTAACAGGTCTTCTATACCGCCCTATGGTGGTTTACATTATAACATCAACAACTTTACATTAAACAGGGAATTATATATACATATAACATATATGAACTTCAATGAATTACACAGTGGAACATTAGGACTGGGTTCAATCTGTTATCTTGGAGTATTGCAGGGGTAATGGTAGGCTATATGGTGGGGTCTGATTGTGTAAGGTAGGACAAGAGGGTGTTCATCAGGTAATGCTGGCATAATGCTCCGTGAATGTAGTCAAGTGCAAACTTATGCACTTAGGGGAGAACATCTCCAACTATGGCTACACAGTGCAAGGTTCCACATTAGGTATCACCAGCCAAGAAAAGGATCTGGGCATCATCATGGAAAATACTTTGAAACCCTCTGTCAAGTTTGCAGTGACGACCAAGAAAAGCAGATAGAATGCTAGGAATCATAAAGAAAAGAATGGAGAATAAAGCCAAGGTTAATATAATGTCTCTGTATCGCTCCATGATGTGATACAGAGGCACTAAGAATTAGAATAGTTTCAGAGAAGAGCCATCAAAATGATAAAGGGGATGGAAGGATACTTTATTTATTTTATTTTATTTAACAGATATTTTTATACCTCTGTCATTTCAGCCAAAGCAATATACATTGTAACTTAAACTTGATGATGTACATTAAACAGGGACCTTGATAACTTGGATTTTTCTGAGGCAGTGGAGGGCTAAGTGACTTGCCCAAGGCCACAAGGAGTACTAGGGGGAATTGAATCCTGCTCTCTTGGCTTCCTAAGCCAGTGCTCTAACCATTAGGCCACCCCTCTACCCCACATACAACTACGAGAAAAGGCTTAAAAGGTTAGGGCTCTTCAACTTCGAAAAAAGATGGCTGAGAGGAGATACGATAGAGATCTATAAAATAAGAGTAGAATGGTTAAATGTAGATCGTTTGTTTACTTCTTCAAAAAGTAAAAAGGCAGGCGAAATGGAGTGGAGGAGTAGCCTAGTGGTTGGGGCAAGGTACTTCAGGCCGGAAGGTCGGGGGTTCAAATCTCACTAGAGGACAGCAACCTTGGGCCGGAAGGACTGGGGTTTCTAGTCCCACAGGTGCTCCTTGTGGTCTTGGGCAAGCCACTTAACCCTCCATAGCCCATGTTCCCTGTAAAATAGTTATCTCCAAGTTATAATACCCTGTTCAATGTAATTTCAGTTTGTTCAATGTAAACCGCACTGATGCAGAATAGCGCAGTATATAAGAGAATTAAATAAAAAAATAAAAAAAATAAAGCTAGACTGTAACCCATTTAAAACTAATAGGAGAATACATTTTGTCATGCAACCTGTAATCAAACTCTGGAATCAGTTACCAGAAGATGTAATAAAAACTGTTAGTGTAGCTGGATTTAAAAAAGGTTTGGACATGTTCCTGGAGAAAAAGTCCATAAACCACTATTAAAGAGGACCAGAGCCCTGGAATAAGCAGTATGGAATCTGTGTACCTTTCTGAGAACCTGACAGTTAGTTGTGACCTGGATTGACTGCTGTTGGAAACAGGATGCTGGGCTTGTTGGACCTTTGGTCTTACCCAGTATGGCATTTCTTATGTTCTGACTTTCTCCCATTGTTTATTTTTTCTTCCATAATGAAGTGTGCGAAAATTGCAGGCTCTGAACATAAATTGTGGCACGCAGAATTGGCACTTCCATGTGGAGGTTGCTGTGTTAGCTGCACTCTGTTTTCCCACATGTAGATTTGTAAATGGCTCTTCCCTCTGTCCATGGTGGCATGTCCACATGTACTCCTGCATGTCCTTATACATATTTTACAAAACTCTCCACATTCAACAGAGCCTTTCGTAAAACACTGCCGGAGCTGAGCATGTCTTAATCTCCACGTCTGAATTCTGATTTCAAGGGCTAAGTAAAATTGGAACATGTACAAATAGTTTGTCAAGATGTGCTTGGAAGCTCTTCTTTATCAAGCCTCTGGCTCTCAGTACAGTGGGAAATATTTCTGTATCTTTCTGTCATATTTTCTTGCGCTGTCTAGGAACTCTGATGCTAGTCTCATGAGACTTGAGAACGTAAGACCAACTTGAGAGACAATTGGGAGTAGAATGGGGAGGGGCACGAGGAGTTCACTGACATTGAAGATTTTGGCCTGGCTCCTAAATCAACACAAAATTTGTCAAGGCCTGCCTTAATACATGTATTTTTCTTATTGCACACAGTTTTCCGTTTTCCAGCTTAAGTTTTACAGTCAGTCCGTCAGTTCAGTCTCAGAGTTCAGATTTTTGTCAGATAGTTGGGTTATGTGATTGTCTCAGGCTTTCTACTACCTTCCTCCATAGAAAAGGTCTTGGGCTTCTTTGGCTGGAGCCTCCAAGGCACCTTTTCTTCCTTATGCTGCCTTTGCAAACAACAGAGGTTGCTGAAGGGTAACAGAAGCCATGTGTGCATGTCTTTTTCTTCTACTACTACTATTTTTCATTTATGTGCAGCACTACACAGACACTGTCCCTGCTCATCAGAGCTTATAATCTAGTCAAGAGAGACGACCCAACAGCTGAGGACAAGGATACATCTCCAGGAACAAGCAGGAATAAGTCCTCACATATGGGTATCGTCGGTACCGACGGAGCCCGTGCGGGAAAGCTCCCCAGCTTCTTAGAATAGAAGCTTTTGGGACCTCCCACTGCACATGCGCACTGCCTTCCCGCCTTCCTGAACAGCTCTCCTCAGTTTCTCTTTTTCCGCGGAGCCAGCAGGTCGTGTTCCTGTCACCGCTGAAGAAATTGTTATTTTATTTGTTTCTTTAGACCGCGTACCTGCCTTCCCCATACCGATACCGGTATCGCCGGTCTTTTCTTTCTTTCTTTAAAAAATTATAATTCTTTTTTCTTATTTTTTAGCTTTTTGGTCACTTCAGAGAGGCCTCTCGGCCTACTCAATTTCTCCTCATGGAGAAGCCAGCCCCTGGATTTAAGAAGTGTACCAAATGTAATGCTGTTATTTCAGTCACAGACACCCATGACTGGTGTCTGAAATGTTTGGGGCCTGACCATTCCATACCGGACTGCCCATCTTGCTCCCACATGTCTAAACGTGGGCTGCAGAACCGGGCCAACAAATTCCATGTGCTGTTTGCTTCAGAGAATACAGCATCACAGTCATCCAGGTCTTCTTCTCCGGATGGATCTCAGGTAACCAAACCTTCTGTGGGCAAGTCCTCAAAGAGCAAATCTCCTTCAAAGCATCGAGAGGCTCTTAGCTTAGAACTTGAGGACCCTGCCCCAGCCAAACAACCCCGGCGGGAAGTCCAACTTCCAAAAACGCCAATTCAGGGGTCTCAGGTTGATATCGATGCTACGGCCTCGACAGATCACCTGATAGCCTGCTCTGGGGTACCGGGTCACTCCGGTACCGACATCCAGGCAGCTATGGCGTCCATGGGCGATACTGTACAGTCCATGCAGCAGGCCGTCATGGCTTTCATTAAAGCTGCAACGCCATCGGTTCCGCTTTCAGCGGTTCCGGGCCCGATACCGGTATCGTCCGCCATGCCGGTATCGAGGCCGTCCACCTCTAAACGCAAGTCGGTACCGTATGGGCTTTCGCTCCATACCGGTTCCATACCCGATACGCCCGATATCGATACCGATCGGTACGCGTATCGTGCGTTAGAGGAAAGCACCGATTCCTCTGAGGATTTTCACTCCTCTGATGATTCTGCTGAGTTTTCACTCAACTTACCTGAGGAGCCCTCTTCTCCTAAAAGGAGAATGCCCCCTCCAGAGGATTTGTCCTTCCAGGACTTTGTTTTAGATATGGCTACAGCCCTTTCTATTACCACATCCTCTGAAAAGGAACCCAGATCCAAAAAACTGGATATTTTGGGATACTCAAAGGCCCCTAAGGAGGCAGTTACCCTGCCTATCCATGAAATCCTTCAAGAACAACTGATGGATTTCTGGGAAAATCCTTTGACTTTGTCTCCTTATTCCCGTAGGTTGGACACCATGTATAGGGTCCCTCCTTCTCCTGGTTTCCAAAAGACTCAATTGCCCCACCACTCTATTGTGGTGAAGTCTGCAATGAAGAAGATTAGGAGTACCAAAAGGCACTCTTCCACCCCTCCAGGACGGGAATGTAAGACTTTGGACTCTTTTGGTAGGAAAATTTTCCAGGCTAGTATGCTTATAGCCAGGATTAATTCCTACAGTCTCTATATGGGCATGTTCCTGGAGGAACTTGCCAAAAAGGTGCGGCATTTTGCCCCCTTTATCCCTGAGGATAAAAAGCAGGGATTCCTTTCCCTAGTGAAACAACTCTTAGAGGTTTCTAAGTTCTCTAATAGGGCAGCATATGATTCCTTTGAGGGAGCCAGTAGGGCTTCGGGCATTGCTATTGCAGCCCGACGTCTTGCTTGGCTCCAGGCCTCTGATCTGGAACCTTGGGTTCTAGATGGCTTACGGAATCTGCCCTGTACAGGTGAGAACTTATTTGGGGAAGAGTGGCAAATCAAAGCCACCCAGATGGATGCTGAAAATGCCACCTTGGAAAGACTTTCAAAGTCCACTTCAATTCCTACTAAGAAAAAGTCTTTTAAAAGGCCTTACTATAAGAAGGCCAGAGTTGCTTCAAATACTGGCCAGCAGTCTTCTCAACCTCGCTATACTGCTAAGCGTCAGCAATCCAAACAAGCACGAGCTAAGCCTGCAGCAGCTACTGTAGCTCAGCAGGCTCCAACCCCTCAGGGGTTTTGACTTGCTCCTAGGGAACTTGCCACTTCTGGTTCTAACACAACCAGAACCTCTCACCATACCCGGAAGGTTGGTTCACTTTGCTCCCAGATGGGAACAAATCACAACAGAACAATGGACCCTCTCTATCATTCGAGAGGGTTACAAACTTCATTTCTCCAGCCTTCCTCCCCATCATATGGTGAGACCATTCAATTCTCCCCCATCTCTCCTAACCCTGTTGGGTCAAGAGGTTTCCTCTCTTCTTGCCCAAGGGGCCATAGAAGAGGTTCCTCTTCCTCACCAAGGGTCCGGTTTCTACTCCCCTTATTTTCTCATTCCAAAGAAGACAGGGGGATTCAGACCAATCCTAGATCTGAGAGAATTGAACAAATTTCTCTTCAAGGAGAAATTCAAAATGCTGTCTCTCGGCATTCTCCTTCCTTACCTCCAGGGTCAGGACTGGCTTTGTTCTCTAGACCTACAGGATGCGTATACACATATACTCATCCATCCATCCCACAGAAAGTATCTTCGCTTTCTGTTTCAGGGAAAACATTTCCAATACAGAGTACTCCCCTTCGGTCTAGCCTCTGCTCCAAGAGTATTCACAAAATGCATGGCAGTCGTAGCCGCATTTCTAAGAGGCATGGGAATCTTTGTCTTCCCATATCTGGACGACTGGCTCATCCGAGCTCCAACTCAGTCACAGGCCCAGATTTCCCTGGACCACACAAAGAGCCTTTTGCAGTATCTGGGACTGGTAGTAAACCTTCCCAAGTCCCAACTCATCCCTACTCAATCTCTAGAATTCATAGGGGCCCAGTTGGACACCATCACTGCAAGGGCCTACCTTCCACATGTTCGAGGCCAGCGCCTCCTGAGTTTGGCCTCCCAAGCTCAGTCCAGCACTCACTTGACAGCCAGGGAAATGCTACGCCTACTGGGTCATATGGCCTCCACAGTGCATGTGGTGCCCTATGCTCGTCTTCATATGAGAGCAGCTCAATGGACCCTGGCCACTCAGTGGACTCAGGCGTCAGGAGCGCTCTCAGACCAAATACAAACCTCCGATCGTCTGTTTTGGTCCCTCCACTGGTGGACTTCCACCAAGAATCTGTTGTTGGGGGCTCCATTTCAACCATTGCTACCCCAAGCAACCCTCACAACAGATGCCTCCCAAACAGGGTGGGGAGCCCATCTGCAAACTCTCTCCACTCAGGGCACTTGGTCTCTACAGGAGACCACCCTTCATATCAATCTTCTGGAACTGCGAGCAATTTACCTTGCCCTCAAGGTCTTCCACTCCCTCCTAGCCAACCTCACTGTCCTAGTTCAGACGGACAATCAGGTGGCCATGTTTTACATAAACAAACAAGGAGGGACGGGCTCTCTGTCGCTTTGCAACGAAGCTCTAAGACTATGGGCCTTCGCCAGAGAGCATCAGATTCACCTGCTAGCAGTGTATCTCCCAGGAGTTCAAAACTCTCGGGCAGACAGGCTCAGTCGAGTTCTGCTGCCACACGAATGGTCCCTACATTTGGACCAAATAAACCGAATCTTTCAGGAATGGGGGACCCCGGACATAGACCTCTTTGCAAGTCCGTGGAATGCCAAACTTCCCCGGTTCTGTTCCAGAACTCCGTGTCAGGGAGCTCAGGCTACGGACGCCTTTCTCCTGAATTGGAATCAGGCATTCCTATATGCCTTTCCACCCATTCCTTTGATTCCCAAGACTCTGTTCAAACTCCAGAGGGATCATGGAACTATGATCCTCATAGCTCCACGCTGGCCACGCCAAGTGTGGTTCCCTCTACTTCTACAGCTCTCCCAGGGATCCTACTTGGATCTGGGAGCTGCGCCAGACCTCCTGTCTCAGGAGGAGGGGACTTTGTGGCACCCAAACCCCAAATCCCTTCACCTCAGTGCTTGGTTACTGAAGGCTTAAGCCTTCAAGACTTTCATCTTTCCCAACCAGTGAAAGATATCCTTTCTGCCTCTAGGAAACCCTCTACCAGGCGTTCCTATGCTTTCAAATGGAAACGTTTTTCCATTTGGTGTGCTCAGCAGGGTCTTGACCCTCTGGCACTTCCTTTGAATTCTCTTCTTGATTATCTCCTGCATCTATCCAATGCAGGCCTCAAGACGAATTCGGTAAGAGTCCATTTAAGTGCTATTGCAGCATCCTTGAAACATATAAATGGACAACCTATCTCCTCTCATCCTCTTGTTGCAAGATTCATGAGAGGCCTGACTCTCACTAAACCTCCCATCAGACCACCCCCGGTCGCATGGGATTTGAATCTAGTGCTCGGTCAACTTATGAAGCCACCTTTTGAGCCAATGTTTTCCACCTCCTTGAAATTTCTTTCCTGGAAGGTCATCTTCCTCATTGCAGTCACTTCGGCTCGCCGCATCAGTGAGCTGCAGGCTTTAGTGGCTAATCCACCTTACACAAGATTTCATCATGATAAGGTGGTCCTTAGGACGAATCCCCACTTTATGCCTAAAGTGGTCTCGCCTTTTCATCTTAATCAAGAGGTATATCTACCTGTCTTTTTTCCAGCTCCTCATGCATCCAATGCAGAGAGGAACCTTCATACTCTGGATTGTAAAAGAGCTCTCGCTTTTTACCTTAATAGGACTCAGCCACATCGAAAGTCTTCTCAACTTTTTGTGGCCTTTGATCCTTCCCATTTGGGACTTCCAGTCTCCAAGCGTACACTTTCCAATTGGATTGCTCAGTGTATTTCTTTTGCTTACCAGAGCAAAAACATTTCTCTGGAAGGCCATGTCACTGCTCACAATGTGAGGGCCATGGCAACTTCTATGGCTCATCTGCACTCTGTTTCCATAGATCAGATCTGTCGAGCCGCTACCTGGGCCTCGGTTCATACCTTCACAGCCCATTACTGTTTGGACAAGGACTCCCGCCGGGATGCCTTGTTTGGCCAGGCTGTCCTCAAGCACCTGTTCCATTCCTAAACAACTCCTGCCCACCTTCCCAGAATGGATGCCTGAGATCCATACGAAGATGGCGAACCTTTACAGGGGATCCCATGCATCTAAGCTAGGGAGTCCCCATATGTGAGGACTTATTCCTGCTTGTTCCTGGAGATAGCACAGTTACTTACCTGTAACAGGTGATCTCTGGGAACAGCAGGAATTAGTCCTCACAACCCACCCACCTCCCCTAGGAGTTGTATCTTTTATCTATCTATCTTCCTGTCCTCTCTCTGTTGACTCAGCTATAAACTCGAAACTGAGGAGAGCTGTTCAGGAAGGCGGGAAGGCAGTGCGCATGTGCAGTGGGAGGTCCCAAAAGCTTCTATTCTAAGAAGCTGGGGAGCTTTCCCGCACGGGCTCCGTCGGTACCGACGATACCCATATGTGAGGACTAATTCCTGCTGTTCCCAGAGATCACCTGTTACAGGTAAGTAACTGTGCTATCTAGGGGAGTGGTAAGGAAACACATAAGAGACTAAGCGGATCGGAGGGGCATTTCTCCATTGCTGAGCCATGTTGCTGCCTAGAGAAGAAACATGGCCATTGCTGAATCATGGCGTCTTGTACAAGAACATAAGATATGCCATACTGGGTCAGACCAAGATCCATCAAGCTCAGCATCCTGTTTCCAACAGTGGCCAATCCAGGTCACAAGTACCTAGCAGGTTCCCAAAAACTATAGGCATTATTGAGCCAGTATGCCTGTCATACCAGGGCCCCTCTAACTATACTGTCTGGGACATCACTAGCTCCCTTTTCATGGATGAAGCAGGAACTTTCTGTTTTACATGCTTTTATTTACAGCTTTTATGTTTGTTTGTTTA
Source organism: Ichthyophis bannanicus (assembly GCA_033557465.1). NCBI lineage: Eukaryota > Metazoa > Chordata > Amphibia > Gymnophiona > Ichthyophiidae > Ichthyophis > Ichthyophis bannanicus. The sequence goes on from CM066037.1 coordinate 12,272,549, forward strand.
TTCACGACACCAAAATCAGTCGTGATTAACAGCCACCTATTGGTTATATGCCAGTTATCATTGACACTCACCAAGCCTTTACACTCTAATTCAACTTAACATTTTCTGTGACACACCATATTAATAACAACCAAAGTAGTGTCTATAACAGTGCTCAACTTGCTTATTATAGCAAAATTCTTTTGTTTTCTCTTTTTCTACCATTCCCTTCTCCCCATGTAAATCCCCCCTTTTTTACTCAGCCCCCCATTCCCCCCCTCATATTTCAGATCGCTTATTGTCATTAGAACAGGATCCAGGGGCCAGGGGTGGTTCCTTATCCCCAGCCCACTGACCCACATCTCCTTACCATTCCTGGTTGAAGCAATCCCTAATTCACTATTCCCCCCCATCCCAACCCTCCCCATCCCCAGGTACAAACTCATGAACCAGGTTTGCTGCCTATTGGCACCTTTATTATACTACTAACTATCCCCACTTATGATCCTGCTTCTTAATTGAGCCGGTAAGGCCTGGAGGTGTGGGCCCCAGACCTTCAGAAAAACTTCCCATCTTTTCTGATTACCTCGCGCCCTATATCTTTCCATCATTAATATAATATGTTAGCGAATCCTCCATTGCCCATATGTTGGGCCCCGCGTTTCCACCCAATTATGCAGTATGGTCATTCGAGCTGTCACCAGCACTAGGCGCATCCACTCCCATTCGACCTGTCCCATACCTGCCCTGGATTCCTCATTCCAAATATCCAACACCATGTTCACCGAGGAGAGTATCAACGAATTCCCCAAACACCTCTCTAAATAACCTTGGATCTTCCCCCAGAAAGCTGTGATTTTCTGCCAGTGCCAGAACATGTGTCCCAGCGTGGCTTTCTCAGCCTTACATCTTGGGCAACCATTCGTACTTATAAGAACATAAGATATGTCATACTGGGTCAGACCAAGGTCCATCAATCCCAGTATCCTGTTTCCAACAGTGGCCAATCTAGGTCATACGTACCTAGCAGTTTCCCCAAAAGACACAGGTTCCACAATGCTTGTACTGGGTCAAGCATTGATATCCTGGGTCCCTTCTTAATAATGGTTTATGGACCTTTCCTCCAGGAACTTGTCCAAACCTTTTTTAAACCCAGCTACACTAACAGCCTTTACAAATCCCACTAGAGGACAGCAACCTTGGGCCGGAAGGACTGGAGTTGCTAGTCCCACAGGTGCTCCTTGTGGTCTTGGGCAAGTCACTTAACCCTCCATAGCCCATGTTCCCTGTAAAATAGTTATCCCCAAGTTATAATGCCCTGTTCAATGTAATTTCAGTTTGTTCAATGTAAACCGCTCTGATGCAGAATAGCGCGGTATATAAGAAAATAAAAATAAATAAATAAATAAAATTACTACATCCTCTGGTAACAAATTCCAGAGTTTGATTACATGTTGTGTGAAAAAATATTTTCTTTTATTAGTCTTAAATAGTTTACCCTGTAGCTTCATTGCATGTCCCCTAGTCTTTCTATATTCTGATAACGGAAACAATCGATCTACGTTTACCCGTTCCACTCCATTCATTAATTTATAGACTTCTATCATATCTCCCCTCAGCCGTCTCTTTTCCACGTTAAAGAGCCCTAACCTTTTTAGCCTTTCTTCATAGGAGTATCCTTCCATCCCCTTTACCATTTTGGTGGCTCTTCTCTGAACCTTTTCTAATAACGCTATATCCTTTTTAAGATACGGCGACCAGAATTGCACAAAATATTCAAGGTGTGGTCTCACCATGGAACGATATAGAGGAATTATAATATCTTTTGTTTTATTTTCCATTCCTTTCCTTATGATACCTAGCATTCTGTTTGCTCTCTTGGCCGCCGCTGCACACTGGGCCGAGGGTTTTAACATGTTATCCACAATGACGCCTAAATCTTTTTCCTGGTTCCTAATGCGGAACCATGCATCGTGTAACCATAGTTTGGGTTGTTTTTCCCTAGGTGCATAATTTTGCACTTGTCCACATTAAAATTCATCGGCCATTTTGATGTCCAGTCTTCAAATTTATCAAGATCCTCTTGCAATTTTCCACAATCCTCTTGGGTTTTAACAACTTTAAATAGTTTTGTGTCATCTGCAAATTTGATAACCTCACTCGTTATTCCACTTTCCAGGTCATTTATGAATATGTCAAAAAGCAGCGGACCCAGCACAGATCCCTGGGGTACACCACTATTCACCTTTCTCCATTGGGAAAATTGGCCATTTAGCCCTACCCTCTGCTTTCTATCTTTTAACCAGTTCCTGATCCACAATAGTACACTGCCTCCTATCCCATGACTCTTTAGTTTTGCCAAGGTCTCTGATGAAGGGACCTTGTCAAAGGCTTTCTGAAAGTCCAGATACACTATGTCAACCGACTCACCTTTGTCCACCTGTTTATTCACACCTTCAAAAAAACATAACAGATTAGTAAGACAAGATCTTCCTTGTCTAAAGCCATGTTGGCTGTCTCCCATTAGGCCATGACTAACTACATGCTGAGTAATTTTATTCTTTATGATGGTTTCTACCATTTTTCCTGGTACTGACATCAGGCTCACTGGTCTGTAGTTTCCCGGATCACCCCTGGAACCCTTTTTAAAAATTGGTGTTACATTGGCGATCCTCCAATCTTCAGGTATTAGAGATGATTTTAATGATAGTTCACAGATCACTAATAGCAGGTCTGCAATCTCATATTTCAGTTCTTTCAACACCCTTGGATGTATACCATCTGGCCCAGGTGATTTGCTCCTCTTCAGTTTATCTAATAGTTGTAGTACATCTTCCCGATGTATCGATATTTCCTTCAATTCTTCCGCACCTTTAAATACCACTTCAGTCATGGGTAACATCCCTACATCTTCCTCAGTAAGGACCGAAGCAAAGAATTCATTCAGTCTCTCTGCTATCGCCTTGTCACCTCTTAGTGCCCTTTTAGCCCCTCTATCATCTAATGGACCAACTGACTCTCTCACAGGTTCTTTGCTACGAATGTACTTAAAAAAAAAAAGTCTTTCTTTTGCGTTTTTGCTTCCGCAGCAAGCTTCTTCTCAAATTCTCCCTTTGCCTGCCTTATCAATGCCTTGCATTTGACTTGCCAGTGCTTGTGCTGTTTCCAGGTTTCATTGCTTGGCTCTTTTTTCCATTTCCTAAAAGATGCTTTTTTGGCAACAACAGCCTCTCTGACCTCACCTTTAAACCATGCTGGCAGTTTTTTCAACTTCCTTCTACTTTTCTTAAAGCGTGGAATACAGCTGGTCTGGGCTTCCAAGATAGTATTTTTCAACAACACCCAAGCTTGATGTAAGTCTTTAATCTTTGCAACTACTCCTTTTAGTTTTTTCTTAACTATTTTCCTCATTTTATCATAGTCTCCCTTTCGAAAGTTAAAAGGTAGTACTGTGGATTTCCTTACTATCCCTCCTCCACTAATTAAATCAAATGCGATCATGCTAAGATCACTATTGCCAAGTGGCCCAACACCCTTCTCTCTTGCACTAGATCTGGTGTTCCACTAAGGACTAGGTCTAATATGGCTTCCCCTCTGGTCGGTTCATGAACCAGCTGCTCCAAAAAGCAGTCATTTATTTCTTCTAGGAACTTTATCTCCCTAGCATGTCCTGCCGTGACACTGACCCAGTTGATACCGGGGTAATTGAACTCACCCATTATTATTACTGTGCTGTAACTTTTGTTAGCTTCCTTGATTTCTTTGAGCATTTCATCATCCATTTGTTCATTCTGGCCAGACGATCGATAGTACACCCCCACTGCCTTTGCCTTCCTTTTTACATGGAATTTCAATCCATAGAGATTCTACAGCAAATTTTGTTTCTTGCAAAACTTTAATCCTTTGTGACTGAATGCCCTCTCTAACATAGAGCGCAATCCCTCCACCAATTTGATCAGCTCTATCATTACGATATAGTTTGTACCCAGGTATCACTGGTTGTCCTCCTTCCACCATTCCTCTGATATTCCTGTCATATCTAGTCGAAGCAAAGTAAAGCCTACGTATCAACTTGTATTGCATACCCCTGTGATCCACTAACACACTTATCTTTGGGATATTAGCTATAGCCTGCACTACCCATTCCCCATCCACTTGTTCTCCAAGGTCCCGCGTCCATTCACCCGCGAATTCCTCCTCTGACCCGTGTGATTCAAGCCCAAGCAAAGATTTATGTAATTGGGCCACTTTCGCTATCCGCTCTCCTCCCATCATCAAGTTCTCTAATCGCGAGCAGATTTCCCCTTGTAAGGAAGTCACTGGCAAACTGCCAATATAACTCCGAATCTGAGCATATGGAAACACATCCATTCCGGTCCAGGCATACTGCTCACTTAGTTTAGCAAAGGATTCTAATGCCCCCTCTCCCGTTATCAACTGCTCTATATTAAGTATTCCCATCTGTTCCCACCTCACAAAATTCTTATCCGTCATTCATGGCAGAAAATCTTTATTACCCCTCTCTGGAAGGTAAGGTGAACAGAAAGCCGAGCCTCCCAATTTCTCGCACAAATATCTCCAAGCTTTCATAACCGGGCCTAGCAACACAATCATTGTCGCACAGTCTATGCCCGTCGACGACTTCATATGCAGTATATACCTCACATGTAAGGGCTTGACCAAAGCCCCAATCATATCTGTCGGGGTGCAGTTCTCTGATTCCCAGATCCAATCTCGGACATGGCTGAGGAGACATGCCATGTTGTATTTTTTTAATATCCGGAAGACCCATTCCCCCACCACTCCAAGGCCTCCTCAGTACCTCCAGACGAACTCGAGGTCGCCGGCCTCTCCAAAGAAAAAAGATTTAGCTGCTTTTCCATCTTAAGAATATCTTTCCGCTTCAACACTAATGGGAGTGTCTGGAGCATGTATAACCACTTGGGAAACAGTCATTTTAAACAATGCAATCCTGCCTCCCAGTGATAGTGGCAGCTCCCGCCATCTCTGCACCTTATTTGTCAATTCCTTTAATAAATGCTCTACATTGATTTGGTAAAGTTCCAGCAAATTGGCTGGCAAGTATATCCCCAGGTATTTGAAACGTCCCCCTGCCCACTTTAGTGGGAAAGTACCCTGCCACATTTGAGATATTTTTTGATCCAGTGGGAGGGCCTCAGACTGATCTAAGTTCAATCTCAGACCTGATGGTTTGCCATAATCCTGGAAAAGCTTCAACATGGCTGGCAGCCCTTCTCGTGGATTCTCAATATGTATTTAAAGATCATCAGCGAATACTGCCACCCTAAATTCAGTCCTCCCTACTGGAATATCCCGAAAGTCTATAGAAGATCTAATCCTGCATAATAGAGGTTCCAATGTCATCACAAATAGTAGTGGGGATAGAGGGCATCCCTGCCGGGTACCCTTCTGAATCTGGAACTCTCAGGACATATTGCCATTAACCATGATTGCTCCTCTGGGATCAGCATATAACAACCTAACCACGTCTACAAAAAAACCGTTAAGCCCCATTGCCTCCAGCACTTGGTACATGAACCCCCAATCCACTCTATCAAACGTCTTCTCGACATCAAAGCTTATTAACATGGACGATCTTCTGTCCTTCCAACTGGCACACATTGAGGCCAAAATTCGATGTAAACTATATACCGCATGTCTCCCTCTCATGAAACCTACCTGGTCTTCATGTATTAAGACCGGCAAAAACTCAGCCAGCCTATCCATGATTATCTTCGCCAGAATTTTGATATCTACTTTTAAAAGAGAGATGGGTCTATAAGAACTTGGTAGGAGTGGGTCCCTTCCTGGCTTAGGTAAGACCGTGACTAATGCTTCGTTCGCTTCATATGCAAACATTCCCTTTTTAATCAAGTCCCCAAAGTATTCCATTAAAGGAATCACCACCTTATCCCCCATTATTTTGTAGAACTCCCCCTGTAGACCATCTATTCCAGGAGCCCGCCCTCTCTTTAGGATTTTGATCCCATTTTGCACCTCTTTTAGAGATATTGGTGCATTCAACACCTGCAACTGTTCTGTGGTCACCCTCGGCAAGGTACATCCCTGTAAAAAGTCCTTGCCACCCCCAGTTTCTTCGCCTTCCACTCCATATAACTGTTGAAAATAATCACAGAACACCTGTTCAATTTCCACCGCTTCCGACCTTAAAGTACCATCCCCATGTCTGATTACCCCCACTTGTCTGGGACCCCCCTTGGCACGTACCAAAGAAGACAGTAGCTTACCAGCCTGATTCCCATGTCTATATAACTGATATCTATAGTACATCAGCAATTTTTTTACCCTTTGATTTATCAACATCTCCAGCTCATTTTGCAATTCCTGCAATCTGACCTTAGCTTCCCCACTCTTATTCCGGGCATGTCTGCGCCTCGCTTTTGACAACTCTTTCTCTAACTGTACAATTTGATTATTCATCCGTTTACACTTTTGACTATGGTAATTTATAATTTCTCCGCACAACACGGCCTTACCTGCTTCCCAAAATAAAATCGGGTTATCCTCATGCTGGGCATTATTTGTGGCATACTCCACCCACTTACTTCATATATATTTCTCAAATTCCAAATCTCCTACTAATTCCAGTGGGTATCTCCATATCTTCCTTCTACCTTGGTCCCTCTGCCGTAGCTCCAAGAGCACTATCGCATGGTCGGACATGATTGACGGGCCTTCCAGCCTGAGATAACTTGCCCCAACAACTAGTCCACACCTCCTATGCTTTGAGCTCTTATTGGTTGCTTACCACACCTCCCAAACTGCATGTTTCCCACATAAGCTCACTTCCTATCAATTCAGGATTCGCAGAGACTATAACTCCCAGCATTTTCATGAGCTCACTTTTTTCAGAGTACTTCTGTGCTCTCTGAAGCTCCCTATAACACCAGACTAAAGTATAACAGCATTCCAGCACGAAACCCATGGGCATTGCTAAGTCTGGCTGCCCTTTCTACAAGAACCATGGGCATTGTCAAGTCAAGGCATCCCTTGCATGAGAACCTCGGGCATTACTGAGCCACAGACCCTGTGAACAAACCATAGGCATTGCAAGGCTGATGCCCCCTCTTAAAGAACATCATGTGTACTGTTAAGTCATGATGTTCCTTGCTCAAGAAGCAAAAATTAAGGAACCAAGGTGCCTTTTGCACACAAAACATGGACATCGCTGAGCCACAGCATCCCTTGCACAAGAAACATGGGCATTGCTGAGCCATGGTGCTTCTTGCATAAAACCATGAGCAGTGCTGAGCCCCAGCATGTCACACTAGCTCCTGGAGATGAAGACTGTCCTGAATGAATTAAAGGTATTTGGAAATCCTCGAGCAAACTGAGAAATGGTATTGTAGTAATATATTTTATTGCCTCTGGCTTGTAGTTGTCCCTTTCTGTAGGAGATCAGTAGTATTGTTTTGATCTATGTATCTAGGACTGTGTGAGAGATTGGAGTGGGCACGTGGTTAGCGCAACGGGCTGAAAACCAGGGAAACCAGGTTCAGATCCTCCCTTCCCCACCGACAATCTTTTGGACCTTGGGTAACTCACTATCCCCTGTTGCCTCATATGCCTCATTTGTATGCTCTTTGGGATAGGAGTTGATTGCATTTGAATGTTAAACTTTTAAGCCACATTAGGTATTATTTGGAAAGGCGGGATAAAAATACAAAATTGTGATCCAGTTTTTATATTATATAGGAGTAATGTACACTGAATGAGTTGTGGCGCTTCTGCTGACGTGATAGGGCTATCCACATTACTTATTGATATTATATTTTCTTTTAACTCGTAATTTCATCTGTTTTTTTCTTTTTCTGATAATTGTATTTTATGTTGTATGTTTTTGTACACTGTTCTGAGCTTCTGTTGCATTAGACTTATATAAATCTGAGAAACAAAGAAAGGAAGCGGATGAAGATCCATCTCCTGTGTTAGGAAAAAACATATTGGAACCAAGACCCTGTGAGGTTCAAAGTTGTCTCTCTTTAACCACAACTTAAGACAACAGAAATTTCACTTCTTACAGTTAACAGACTTAGAAGTAAAGTGCAGGTGCTCCCCAAACATATATAATAACTCTAGAACAAAATACAGATCCTTCCCCTTCCCAATTTCCATTGTATGCAAATCCAGCAGCACTTCTGGGTAGATTAGCTCAAAGTGTATCAAGGTATCTTGGTAAACTCAGGACAGATCATCAGTAATCCACACCAACATAGCCAAATATTTACAAATGTGTCTTTTCTCACCTATGGCATTGTCCGGGCTTCATGGCAGAACTGGGATATCTCCAGGAACAAGCAGGAATGAGTCTTCACATATGGGTATCGTCGGTACCGACGGAGCCTGCGTGGGAACGCTCCCCAGCGTCCAAAAGGAAAGCTTTTGGGAGCATCCCACAGCGCCTGCGTGCTGCCTTCCCGCCTTTCCCAACCGCCTCTCTCCAGTTCTTCTTTTCCGCGGAGCCAGCAGGTCATGTTCCTGTCACCGCTGAAGAATTTCTTTATTTTATTTCTTTGGTCGCGCGTCTGCCTTCTCGACGCTGGACCGATACCGCTGGTCTTTTCTTTCTTTATTCTAAAAAAAAACAAAAAAAACTACTGGTTTTCTCACTTCAGTGCATTTTCTTCTTTGGCCTTAGGCCTAGGAAATTTTTCCTCATGGAAAAGCCCGCCTCTGGGTTTAAAAAATGCACGAAGTGCAGCGGCACTATTTCTGTCACCGACACCCATGAATGGTGTCTAAAATGTTTAGGTCCTGACCACTCCATTGCGGATTGTGAGTCCTGCTCCATGATGTCTAAAAGAGGTCTACAGAATCGAGCAGCTAAGCTCAGTACCCTGTTTCCCTCGGATGCAGCTTTGGTTGCATCGACGTCTTCCAGGGCTGCTTCTTCCTCACATGGATCTCAGGTAACCAAACTTAAATCCAGCCGGTCCTCGAAAGGGTAAATCTCCCTCTAAGTATCGAGATGCCTCCAGGCTTGCCCTCGAGGAATCCACACCGGCAAAATTACCCCGGCGGGAGGCTCCGGCTTCCAAAGCTTTATCTATGGGGTCACAGGTTGACATCGATGGCTCGGCCTCGACCGATCGCCTTTTGCCATGTTCTGGGGTACCGGTGGTTCCCACTGGTACCGACATCCAGACATTGGTTGCGTCGATGGATTAGAATATCCTGACCATGCAGTGTGCCATCACGGCATTCATACAAGCTGCAACGCCTTCGGTACCGCAACAAACTCCGTTGCCGGTACCGACTCTGGCACCGGTACCGACATCGGTTCCGGTGCCGGTACCGATTGCATCGACATCTGCTTCGGTGTCGACTGCAGCGGTACACTGTTCTGTGATGCCCATCGGTACCGATCACTCCCGATGTCGATACCACCCGGTACGCGTATCGGGCTCTGCAGGAGCATCCAGACAGGCGATACTTCGATTCCTCTGAAGACTCTGATGAATCAGAGGTCTCTGTCGAAGCATCAGTGATCCATCCTCAGGAGCCCTCTTCTCCAAAAAAGGAGAATGTCTCCTCCAGAAGACTTGTCTTTTCAAGACTTCATTAGGGAAGTGGCCAGGGGCCTTTCCATCTCAGTGGCCCCTGAGACAGAGCCTAGAGCCAAAAAGTTAGATATTTTACAATATCCTAAGGCTCCTAAAGAGGCAGCCACTTTACCAATACATGAGATTCTTTATGATCACATGTTGGGGATATGGGAGACTCCTCTCACCACTTCCCCTCATTCTCGCAGGTTGGACACCATGTATCGTGTTCCTCCTTGTCCTGGCTTTCATAAGACTCAGCTTCCTCACCACTCCATTGTGGTGGAGTCTGCTATGAAGAAGATAAAGAGTGCAAAAAGGCACTCTTCTGCTCCTCCAGGAAGAGAATGCAGAACCTTAGATGCCTTTGGCAGGAGAATTTTCCAGGCCAGTATGCTTGTTGCCAGAATCAACTCCTATAGTCTCTATATGGGGATGTTTCTAAAAGAAGTTGCAGATCACCTGCAAACTTTATCTCCTTTTATTTCAGAAGATAAAAGGGAAGAGTTCCTCACCTGGCTCAAACATGCCCAGGATATTTTCAAGTTTTCCAGTCGTGCAGCCTTTGACTCTTTTGAAGGTGCCAGCAGAGCCTCGGCTATTGCCATAGGTGCACACAGAGTTGCTTGGTTACAAGCTTCTGATTTGGAACTCTGGGTTCAAGATGGACTAGGAAACCTTCCTTGTACAGGTGAAAACCTTTTTGGCAAAGATTGGCAAGCAAAGGCCACCCAGATGGATGCTGAAAATTCTGCTTTAGATAGACTTTCAAAGTAGAAAGTAGACCGCTTTGATTGAAGGATAAGGCGGTATACAAAACTGTCTAAATAAAAATAAAATAAAGTGTACTTCTGCTCCTTTTAAGAAAAGGTTGTTCAAAAAGGGTTTTTTTCCCAAAAAAGGGAAATATTATTCTGCTTATGGTCAGCAGTCATCTTCTGCAGGTCGTTTTGCTACAAAGAGACTGCAACAACCGAAACAGGCCAAGCCTAAGGCTGCTAGGACTGCTACGGCCCAACAGCCTCAGCCTCCTCAGGGCCTTTGACTTCCAACTAGAGAGCTTAGCCTTTCTGGCTCTAGAACATCCAGAGCCTCTCACCATTCCAGGAAGGTTGGCTTACTTTGCTCCCAGGTGGGAACAAATCACAGCAGAGCAATGGACCCTCTCCATCATAAGGGAGGGGTACAAGCTTCATTTCTTCAACCTTCCTCCTCAAACCATGGTGAGACAGTTCAATTCTCAGACATCTCTCCTCGACCTTCTGGGTCAGGAGATTGCTACCCTTCTTGCCCAAGGGGCAATAGAAGAAGTACCTCTTCTTCAACAGGGCTCAGGGTTCTACTCCCCCTACTTTCTTATCCCAAAGAAAACAGGGGGCTACAGACCCATATTAGATCTCAGAGAATTGAACAAGTTTCTATGCAAGGAGAAATTCAAGATGATTTCTCTCGGTACTCTCCTTCCATACCTTCAGAGTCAGGATTGGCTTTGCTCTCTAGACCTCAAGGATGCGTACACCCATGTCCTCATCCATCCAACACACAGAAGGTTCCTTCGGTTCCTTTATCAAGGGAAGCACTACCAATACAGAGTGCTTTCTTTCGGTCTGGCCTCTGCACCAAGGGTGTTCACAAAATGCATGGCAGTAGTAGCTGCATTTCTACGCACTCTAGGGATATTCGTATTCCCATATCTGGACGACTGGCTCATCTGAGCTCCATCCCAGTCAGAGGCCCAGACTTCTCTAACCTGCACAAGGCGTATCCTTCAGTATCTGGGACTTGTAATAAACATTCCAAAATCCCATCTCACCCCTACTCAGTCTCTAGAGTTCATAGGGGCCTTGCTGGATACCACAACTGCAAGGGCCTATCTTCCCCAGGCCCGTTGCCTACGCTTGGTGCAGTTAGCCTCACAAATTCAGTTAAAATCCCATTTAATTGCTTGAGAGATGTTACAACTGTTAGGCCACATGGCACCCACTGTGCATGTGGTTCCTTACGCTCGCCTTCACATGAGGGCAGCTCAGTGGACTCTGTCCACCCAATGGACCCAGGCATCAGGTTGCCTGTCAGACAAAATAGCAACCTCCAGTCGCCTCTTTTGGTCCCTCCAGTGGTGGAAGTCCACTCAAAATCTGTTGCTGGGGTCCCCCTTTCAACAGGTGTTACCCCAGGCAACCCTTACAACAGATGCCTCTCCAAGAGGTTGGGGAGCTCATCTTCAAGATCTCTCCACTCAAGGCATCTGGTCTTTACAGGAGACATCTCTACATATCATCCTCTTAAAGCTCAGAGCAATTTTTTCTAGCTCTCAGAGTCTTCCACACCCTGCTCAGCTACAAGACAGTCCTCATCCACACGGACAACCAAGTAGCCATGTTCTACGTGAACAAGCAGGGCAGGACTGGCTCTCTGTCGCTTTGCAACGAAGCTCTGAGATTGTGAGCCTTCGCCAGAGAGCATCAAATTCATCTCATGGCAGTGTATCTTCCAGGGGTTCAAAACTCTTTGGCAGACAGACTCAGTCGAGGTCTGCTTCCACACGAATGGTCCCTCCATGGGACCAGATAGCCAGGATCTTCCAAATTTGGGGAACCCCGGACATAGACCTCTTTGCAAGTCTGTGGAATGCCAAACTTCCCCGGTTCTGTTCCAGGATTCCGTGTCAGGGAGTTCAGGCCAGGGATGCCTTCCTCCTTCATTGCGGGCAAGACTTCCTCTATGCCTTTCCACCCATTCCCCTAATTCCCAAGACACTCTTCAAACTTCAGAGAGACAAGGGGTCTATGATCCTCATAGCACCACATTGGCCACGCCAAGTGTGGTACCCTCTACTTCTGCATCTCTCTCAAGCTCCCTCCCTGGACTTGGGATCTGCTCCAGACTTCCTGTCCCAGGAGGAGGGAACCCAAATCCCCAGTCTCTTCACCTCAGAGCCTGGTTGCTGAAGGCCTAGACCTTCAAGATTTGCATCTTTCTCAGCAAGTGAAGGATATCCTTCATGCTTCCAGAAAGCCTTCCACTAGACGTTCCTATGCTTTTAAATGGAAAAGATTTACCATTTGGTGTGCAGAGAAGGGTCTTAACCCTCTTGCAATACCTCTGAATTCTTTACTAGAGTATTTGCTGCATTTATCCCATGCAGGCCTTAAAACGAATTCAGTAAGAGTCCATTTGAGTGCTCTTGCAGCATCCCTTAAGCCTCTCAATGGACAGCCTATTTCCTCTCATCCTCTTATTGCAAGATTCATGAGAGGCCTTCTTTTAACTTAACCTCCCATTAGACCACCTCCAGTGGCATGGGACTTGAATCTGGTTCTTGGCCAGCTTATAAAGCCACCCTTTGAACCCTTAGCCACTACCTCCTTGAAATTCCTTTCCTGGAAGATTATTTTTCTCATTGCAGTCACCTCAGCTCGCCGTATCAGTGAGCTGCAAGCCTTGGTGGCTAATCCTCCTTATACAAGGTTCCATCATGACAAGGTAATCCTCAGGACTAATCCACACTTTATGCCTAAAGTGGTCTCACCTTTTCATCTGAACCAGGAGGTGTATTTACCTGTCTTTTTTCCAGGACCTCATGCATCAACTGCAGAGAGGAATCCTCATACCCTGGATTGTAAGAGAGCACTCGCTTTTTACTTACAAAGGACACAGCAACATAGAAAGTCCTCTCAACTATTTGTTGCTTTTGATCCCTCTCATTTAGGACTTCCAGTCTATGTTCAGTGTATTTCCTTCGCCTACCAGAGTAAGAACCTTTCTCTGGAAAGCCATGTCATAGCTCACAATGTGAGGGTCATGGCAGCCTCTATGGCTCATCTAAACTCGGTGTCCATTGACCAAATCTGTCGAGCGGCCACCTGGGCCTCGGTTCATACCTTTACAGCCCATTACTGCTTGGACAAGGACTCCCGCCGGGATGCCTTGTTTGATCAGGCTGTTCTCAAACACCTGTTCCATACCTAATCAACTCCTACCCCCCATCCCTGGTTGGATGCCCGAGATCCATGGGGGTGAGGTGGAGCCCTTATCAGGGACTCACAACTTTTGGGATCTCCCTGGCATCTCTAGCTGGGGAGTCCCCATATGTGAAGACTCATTCCTGCTTGTTCCTGGAGATAGCACAGTTACTTACCTGTAACAGGTGATCTCTGGGAACAGCAGGAATAAGTCTTCACAACCCACCCACCTCCCTTAGGAGTTGTATCTCTCTATCTATCTTTCCTTTCCTTTCTCTCTCTCTCTTTGTCTCAGCTTAAAACTCGAACTGGAGAGAGCCGGTTGGGAAAGGCGGGAAGGCAGCGCGCAGGCCCTGTGGGATGCTCCCAAAAGCTTTCCTTTTGGACGCTGGGGAGCGTTCCAGCGCAGGCTCCGTCCGGTACCAACGATACCCATATGTGAAGACTTATTCCTGCTGTTCCCAGAGATCACCTGTTACAGGTAAGTGACTGTGCTTTCTCAGAATACTAATCTCTTCCTAGTGGCCCCTTTTCTGGTCTCTGAGATCAGTGCAAGGTCTCCTCATCTTTCATCAGTGCGCTCTGGTAGCTCAGAGAGCAAAGGTCAGGCCTCTGCTTTGAAAAGCTGGCAGCTGCTGTACATAGAATTCCACCAGGAGGAAAACGTCCTCTAAATGGTGCATAGATTAGGATGTAGCAGATAGGTATCCACCACATGAAGAAGATCCTACTACTACTACTACTACTACTACTTTTGAGCATTTATATAGCGCTAACCAGTCGCACGCAGCGCTGTACAGATATACATGCAAGAGACAGTCCCTGCTCGTCAGAGCTTACAATCTAGGACCAGTCTTCTCTCTCCGCGGAGATCAGAAGGCAAGCTAGCCACAGATGCCTTCACCTATATTGGGGGTAAATTAAAAATCCCTTTGCATGCATAAAACCGTGATTAACATGCAGAATTATCTTGTTTTAAACTGCCTGGACTAGATGTGGGTAAAAGTGTGTACATTCTGCCATTTTTCACACACCCAGAAATGTTCTGCAGTGAGGTTTGGACTTTTGAAAGTCAAAAACTATTTTTATAAGTTTGTGTGTCAGCTTTGGAAAAAAAGTTAAAACAGTTTCCATTAAATTATGTGTATATTAGCAGCACAAGGTTGTCTCAAAATTATCTCCAACTTTTCAAAATGATTGGGAGTTTTTAAGCACAATTATTTCTTCTTTGGACCCAGTGAAGGAGTTTGCACAGTACTGGGGGTGCTGGAATATCTGTATCACTGGGGGACAGGTTTCTTGATTGTGTGTTGTCCTCATACATCTGGGAAACTAAAAACAGTTAAGGTTATTTGATTTTATCCTGTGGCCATAAAGGGATTCACTGTGTCCGTCCCATGCCATTTTGAATTCTGTCACTGAATTTGCCCCCACCACTTCCATCGGGAGGGCATTCCAAGCATCCACCACCCTTTCAGTGAAAAAGTGTATCTCCAGGAACAAGCACGAATGTAGTCTTCATATATGGATAACGTCGGTACCGACGGAGCCTGCGTGGGGACGCTCCCCAGTGTCCAATAGGAAAGCTTTTGGGAGCATCCCACTGCACCTGCGTAGGTGCCTTCCCGCCCTCCCTCCTTGGTTCTTCATTTTCCGTGGAGCCGACAAGAAGCAATTCCTGTCACTGCAGAAAATTTGTCCTTTCGTATTTTTGTGGTCACGTCTGTCTTTGCATCGACGCTGGTACTGACCCCTGTCGGTGCTTTCTTTCTTTCTTTTTTTCTTTCTATCTAAAAAGAAATAAATACATTTTCTGTGAGGGAAGGAATCTTTTCTTCCTTGAGGCACATCAACACCATCTTAGTCTTAGGCCTCTCCTTTTGTCTTAGACAAAATGGAAAACCATCCAGTGGTTTTAAGAAGTGTTCCAAATGTAGCAGTACCATTTTGGCCACAGACACCCATGACTGGTGTCTAAAATGCTTAGGGACCGGATCTTCAACCATCAGAATGTTATCTCTGTGGGAAGATGACAAAGAGAGGGCCTACAGAACCGAGCTGTGAAGCTGGACATCCTCTTTGCCTCCGATGCAGTCTCTTTAGCATTGACATCATCGAAAGCTTCATCTTCCTCCCAGGGATCTCAGGTATTGAAACCTCTCATGTATCGAAACTAGGTCTTCTTCGAAGACTGCCCAGCCCCTCAAGGGTAGATTTCCTTCTAAGCATCGAGATGCTTTGGGCATTGCCCTGAACTGAGACACAACGGCCAAACAACCCCAATGGGATGACCTTGCCTCCAAAGCCTTAGTGGGGTCCCAGGATGCTCCCGAGGCCTCCACCTCCGGAGGGCTCCTGGTGCCATGCTCAGGGATCGTGGTCTGCAATTCCGGTACCGATATCCAAGCATTGGCAAGCTCCATGAATCAGCATATCCTGGCCATCGAGTGGAGCTTAGTGGCCTTTCTGATGGCCTTCGTACCGGTAAAGCCTTTATGTCTATTCCTCAGGCATCGATACTGGCTCCGGTACTGACATAGCCTGCGACGTTTTTTGCTGCTTACCACGCTACTCTGCCCATGCCGGCCCTCAAATCCATTTCCGGTACCGAGGTTCTGGCACCGGCAACCACCGCTACCTTTTTTGATCGGGACTCCAAGTACACACGCAGAGTGGGAACAACCCTGCCCGTCGATACTTTGAGTCTTCGACCTCTGATTTGTCTGATGATGAATCGGCCAATACCCGGGACATGAGAACTCTCCCGGAAGACCCATCTCCATCTCTGCAACGTCGCATGTCCCCGCCGGAGGACATGTCTTTTCAAGACTTTATTTGCGACATTGCTCGGGGTGTGTCTATAGCGTTGACTTTGGAGATAGAGCTTAGGGCTGAGGAACTTGAAATTCTTCAATATCCTACAGCCCCGAAGGAAGCTGCTACTATCCCTATTCATCACATACTTCATGACCTTATGCTTCATATGTGGGAGACACCCCTTACCATCTCTCCAAATACCTGACGACTCAATACCATGTAGCCAAACTAATATGAATAAATACAGTCTCTAAAATGCTTGTATGCAAAAGCTAGAAGTCTAAAAAATAAGATTGGAGAGTTAGAATATATAGCACTAAATGAGAGGTTAGATATGATTTGGGATATCAGAGACATTGTGGAAGGAGGACAACCAGTGGGACACTGTGATACCTGGATATAAACTATATCGTAATGATAGAGCTGATCAAATTAGTGGAGGGGTTGTGCTCTATGTTAAAGAGGTCATTGAGTCAGAAAGGATTAAAGTTTTGCAGGAAAAAAATGTGCTGTAGAATCTCTATGGATTGAAATATCATGTAAAAATGGGAAGGCGATGGCAGTGAGTGTACTATCGACCGTCTGGCCAGAATGAACAAATGGAAGATAAAATGCTCAAAGAAATCAAGGAAGCTAACAAAAGTTATAGCGCAGTAATAATAATGGGTGATTTCAATTACCCCGGTATCGACTGGGTCAGTGTCACGGCAGGACATGATCTAGGGAGATAAAGTCTTCCTAGATGACATAAATGACTGCTTCTTGGAGCAGATGGTTCATGAACCGACTAGAGGGGAAGCCATATTAGACCTAGTCCTTAGTGGAACACCAGATCTTAAGGTGCAAGAGATAAGGTTTTGGGGGGGTGTTGGGCCACTTGCTTGGCACTAGTGATCATAGCATGATCATTTTGATCACCTTTGATTCAAATAATTAGTGGAGGGAGGGACTTAGTAAGGAAATCCACAGTACTACCTTTTAACTTTCCGAAACGAGACTATGATAAACATGAAGGGAAAATAGTTTAAGAAAAAACAAACCCTAAAAAAAGGATGCAGTTGCAACCAGGTTAAAGATCTTACATCAAAGCTTGGGTGTTGTTGAAAAATACTATCTTGGAAGCCCAGACCAGCGTTGTATTCCACGCTTTAAGGAAAAAGTGGAAAGTAAGAGTCCAAAAAACTGCCAGCATAGGTTTTAAAAGGGGAGGTCAGGGGAGAGGCTGTTGTTTGCCAAAAAAGCATCTTTCAGGGAAATGGAAACAAAGAGCCAAACGACGCAAACCTGGAAACAGCAACAAGCATTGGCAAGTCAAATGCAAGGCATTGAATAAAGCAGAGCAAAGGGGAGAACTTTGAGAAGAAGCCTATGCTGCGGAAGCAAAAACGCGCTAAATAAAGATTTTTTCAAGTACATTCCGTAGCAAAAAAAACCTGTGAGAGAGTCAGTTGGTCCATTAGAATGATAGAGGAGGTTAAGGTGGCACTAAGGAGGCGACAAGGGCGAGATAGCGAGACGAGGACTGAATGAATATCTTTGCTTCGGTCTTTACTTGAGGAAGATGTAGGGATGTTACCCATGACTGATGGAAGTGGTATTTAAAAGGTGCGGGAAGAATTGAAGGAAATATCGATACCTTGGAAGATGTATCTACAACTATTAGATAAACTGAAGTGTTAGCAAATCCCCTGGGTCAGATGGTATACATCCAAGGGTGTTGAAAGAAACTGAAATATGAGATTGCAGACCTGCTATTAGTAATCTTGTATTTTCATTAAAATCATCTAATACCTGAAGAATTGGAGGATCGCCAATGTAATGCCAAATTTTTAAAAAGGGTTCCAGGGGTGATCCGAGAAACTACAGACTGTGAGCCTCACGTCACAGTACAGGGAAAAATGGTAGAAACCATCATAAAGACTAAAATTACTCAGCCATGTAGATAGTCATGGGGCCTAATGGGAGACAGCCAACATGGTTTTAGAGAAGGAAAGATCTTGTCTTAACTAATCTATTATGTTTTTCTGAAAGCGTGAATAAACAGGTGGACAAAGGTGAGTCGTTTGATATAGTGTATCTGGACTGTCAGAAAGCCTATGACAAGTTGCCCTCATCAGAGACTCTTTGGCCACAAAACTAAAGAGTCATCGGGATAGGAGGCAGTGTACTTACTGTGGATTCCAAGCAACTGGTTAAAAGATAGACAAGCAGAGGGTTGGGACTAAATGGCCAATTTTCCCAATGGAGAAAAAGTGAGAAAATAGTGGTGTACCCCGGGGGATCTGTGCTGGGGTCCGCTGCTTTGTGACATCTTTATAAATGACCCCTGGAAAGTGGAATTACGAGTGAGGTTATCAAATTTGCAGATAGAGGACAAAACTATTTAAAAGTTGTTAAAACCCAAAAGGATTGTGGAAAATTGCCAAGAGGATCTTGATAAATTGGAAGACCTGGGCATCAAAATGACAGATGACATTTAATCTGGAATAAGTGCAAAGTTTATGCCACCTAGGGAAGAACAACCCAAACTATGGTTACACAATGCAAGGTTTCACATTAGGAACCACCACCCAGGAAAAAGATTTAGGCGCGTCATTGTGGATA